>VWZW01004511.1:1003070-1014175 GCA_013397115.1 Edolisoma coerulescens | reverse complement strand
GAGTTGGGTCAGTGTTCATTGGTCTCAGGTTGTGTAATTCTTAGTATCTGGTCTCCTATTGGATCTGGATTTCTTCACTTCTGATGTTAATTAGATCTTCATTCCTTGATTTTCTTATCAGTCTTTTCCAGAGGAAAAGTCTCTAACTGCTTCAGAGACAGAGCTGGGGTAGATATTAATGGATGGCCGCTGATGTTCTGCTGATGTTCCATCGATGGCCTCATCCCTTTGGGGCTGCTCCCAGCCTGTTGGAATGCTGAGCCCACCAGGCCTCACCTGGAGAAACAATGCCCTGGAAAGGAGCTTCAGTTCCCTTCTCCCAGGGCAAAGGAGAACAAACCTGGCTAAAGTTATATATAAAAAATTTTTAAACTGGTATGTTTTCCAACACGAGTATCAAATATTTCCCATATTTCCTCCAGAGCTCATCCAGCCCAGCCCCTGGCACTGTGGCACAACCCAGCTGCTGTCAGGAGTGTGGGGATCACAGTCAAGGGGAGTGTTCAGCTCCTTCTTTCTGGGTTATCACAAAATGAGCTGTTCTGCCCTGCAATCCACAGACAGACAATCTGGGACAACAAGGCACGTAACATCATTTTGATATTTTGAGAAACGGGGACAAAAGAATTAGAGCAGTCTTGTTGGCTGCCTTCAAAATTTCTCTGTGACAGCCAGGAAGAATTTTACAGTAGGGAAAAAATTCTAACCTTTTTAACTGCGATTTTTTTTTTTTTAAGCAAAAAGGCAATTTATTGACATTTTTAGCAGTAAATGCAGCTGTTAAAAAAACCCCACAAATTGAAAAAAAGGTACTCTGAGCCTTCTAGCAATCAAACCATATGATTGCATTTCTCTCATCAGTATAATTTACTGCAAGGACAATGTTGATGAGATTTAGGGAAGATTTTAGATTTTCTGTCGTGCTGACAGGAATTTAGTGTCAGTTTTAATGGTATCACACATCCCGGTTTTATAACACAAATTTAACTATAGAACTTGAAATCACCGTTGGCTCTAAGACATGCAAAATTAATAAACAGATACAATTCAGTTTGACTTAATAAGTGACTTGATGTGCTGTACAACAAACTGTGAATTACAGAAACAAGCAGCACTCTTTGGGAATTATTTTTTTCTGTTACTTTTGCTTTTAATCCACTTTGCTGTTATTAACTTTCGCCAAATATAAAACCTTACGAGCAGCATGCAAGCAAAACATTCCATGCAGGCCTAAGTTGTCTTTACAGCACCACTTAAAAAAAGAAATGATTGCTTTAAAACACCCAGAAAACTGGACTCTGCTGTGCTGGTGATGAAGGAAAACTCTGACATGAGATCGTAACTAAGATGAGGCTTTAGATTTGAAGCTTTGAGTAACTTTGGTGATGGAGGAGGATGGGTGTGTCCTGTTCTCACTGGGTTTGCAACTCTGACCCTAAAAACTCGAGCTCATATGAACCAAACTCTCCCAGACCCTTCAAGGACCTGCCACTTGCATAGAATGAACACCGCAGTAAATTAAAGTGCATTTACTTTCTTCCTGTGGGCAATTGTTCCAGTTTTATACTGGGATTTTGTGTGAAGACCTCCAAAAAAACCTTGGGCTTACGACAAAAATGCCCGACTTTGCTGCTGCCTAATTATCTTAGAGCCAGCATTGGCCATCCCATACACATTCTCAATTAAATGCTGTATCTGCCAGTTGGGATCAAAGAGTTGTTCAAGATGATACCAACATGATTTATAAGGGAATATGTGTAACTAGGGAAAGTTTGCAAGACATCTGGATGAAAGTGACTAATTGAATATTTTTACGTGCCTGAACATTGCCATATTTTACTTGGGCAAGTACTTGGGCAGATGAACATCTGATGAGACAGAGAAATACTCAGAGCTGGGTTTTCAGGAGGTTTTTCAGTTTGTTACCTACAGGGCAATTTGAATGTGAACTGCAAGTTGTCTTTAAAATCTGATTTTAGATCCTTGAAGAGTGCAAGGAAGATGTTTCATTAGCTTTAACAGAGTTAATTTCTGGTTGATTTAGCTGCCTGTTGATGCCGAGATATTTGCTTGGTCACCAGATTTCCTTTCTTCACTGCCTCCCTTACAGATTTCAGCTGGAGATTTCAAGGGTCAGTCAGTCAGTGAAAATCTTTAAGATCAAAAGCAACATTGAATTGTTATAATTGTTTTTTTAATGGCTAAATTAGTTTTATCTTCTATATCCCTGGAATAAGTCAAAGCACATTTTCAAGCTGTTCACAACAATCTGCAGCGGGCAATGACACAAAAAAACCCCGATTAGGAGTGAAAAACAGAACTAAATTTGAAAAAAAGGATGTTTCTAAAACACAGTTTGTTCTGAAGGAAGCAGAGCGGAAATTTTGTTAAATGAGAACAGGAACCCCAGGATTCTTAAATTATTGTTTATAATTTTGTAATGGAAACGGAATCCCTGTGAACCTGTACTCAGTTTTAGGCATCCCCTAAAGAGGGGAAAGCTTTAAAAGCTGTGTATATACTTACATATAACTCTATACTTTTATTTACTGACCTATTGCCGTCCTTTACTGGGGAGACACTGCAAGTTACTTTTAATTAAGGTAGTGATCCCTAGGGAAAGGACAAGGAAAGAGGGAAATTCCACTGCTTGGGAACCTGAAGTGAGGGAAAGGGTAGTTAGTTGTTAAATTGGATTGCAAACAGCAAATGAGAGAAATGCTGCAGTGTGGAAAACTCTCACTCTGGAAGTTACATATCATTTCTCCCTGCTGAATTTTCTTGCTCTTACTTTACAGAGCTGCTCTGAAATGGATTCTGCAATTTTTTTCAACATGATGATTATTCATTAGCCATGAATATTCAAGATTTGAGCTATTATTTGAATGCAGTTGGCCAGATACATTGTGTGTAGTGCCTGCTTCTTGATTGGAGAAAACCAGAGCGATTCTTTGTTCAAATATTTGCATCCACACATTTTCCATTTGTTTCTAAACAATGTTCATACATTTGAATTTAAAGTGGTTGTGACATAGCCTGATACCCAGATAGGAGTAAAATCCCCTGGAAGGAGAACTTGAGTGTTGAACTGGGAGAGCAGATTTATAAGTGGCACAGATATGGCTGATGAGTTGCAGGGTCTGGTTTGTCCTTAAGCTCATAATTCATAGAATCATTTAGGTTGGAAAAGACCTCTGAGATTATCAAATCCAACCACCAACCCAGCACTGCCAAGGCCACCTTTAAATCACGTCCTCAAGGGCCACATCCACAGCGATTTTAATTCCCTCCAGGAATGGTGACTCCACTGCCACCCTGGGCAGCTGTGCCAGGGCTGGACAATCCTCTTGATCAAGAAATCCTGGGAGCATGAAAGGGGAAAGCAGAAATAAGATCAGTGCCCATGGAGAATATGGCAGAGAATTCTGCCCATGCCAGGACTCCCAAGGTAAAATAAGAAACCCCCTAAAAAATGCCCTGTGCCTGTGTGTGTGCAGGGCTGGCCTTGCAGAGGTGGGGGCTATTCTATTTTTTCCTTCTTTAATACTGAGAATTCAGGTCAACTTCTTGTTTCAGTAGCTGTTTTGGGGCTTCATTGTATTCTTGCCTGGATATTTTGGTAACACACGCCTTGCTACCAGTCCATCGGGTTCCCCGCTGAGGGAAGGAACACCCGCTGAGTGTGACAGGCTGTTTGTGGCTCCTCACTTAGGGACAAGGCTGCAGTTTCAGCTTGGATGGGCTGAGAAGGGGAAATTCCCGGGCTCACGAGGTGAAATGGCACTGGAAATCACCTGTCACTTCATTGGTCACGCTTGGATTAATTCCTGCCGGTGCCACCGGAATTTCCCATCCTCTCTCCAGGCGAGATCGTGTTCCTTCCCTGGAGGTCCTTGCCTCCAGCAGCAGGGGAAGGCCTTGTGGGCTTTCTGCTGTCCTCCAGAATCTCTTTGGAGCTGTCCCAGCTGTCTCCGTGGTCCCTGGAGGGCGGAGCAGGGGTGGTGCACAGGCTGTGTTTGGCCATCCCTGTGCTCGCCGCACATCGGGCAGATCCAGGTATGGATCTCTGCACTCCAGGGAAGCTGTCTCTGCAGCAATCCCTGGGCTGTCCTGCTCCAACGGGCCTAGCAGGGGGCTGAGGCTCCCCAAAAAACCTGATGAATGCTCAGCATCACAGAATATTCGTGGTTTATTCCATTTGTTACCAGCCAGGTTGCTCTCGGTGTGATGTAAAATGATCCCGTGCTCAAGTTCAAGTTTTCTTCCTTAGCTTTCCTTCTTTTCCTCATGACCAAGTGCATTCCTAAAGGGAAAGGGGAGCCAGCCTGCTCCATGCACTGTCAGTTCTAGTCCAGCCAATATGAGTAACAGGATGGAGGTTTTTTTTCTGGGGGCAATAAAAACTGTATGAGATTGCAAAAGGTTTATGTATGTTTTATAGCAGGAGCAACCATTAGAGCAAAGCTACATTGTTTTCCTCTTTCATGCTCCCTTTCTGCTTTCAGACCACATCACTGTGAAGTCAGGCAGGAGGTTCTTCAGCTCCTCAACATGACTCAGGGAAAAAAATGAGCAGTAATGTTATGTATTTATGCGGTGGCATTAAGCAGGTTGTAAATGTTATAAATCAAACAAATAGAAAAATTAATGCAACTGTTTCCCATTCAGATCCCCTAATCAAGCAGGAAACTCAAGGTGTAAAATATCTGGTGGAATTCACTCAAGTCAAAGGCTGGTCTTTCCCAGGTTTGCCTGGGTGTGTTCCACAACTCACTCATGCCATCTTATTTCCAGGATTTTCAGCAATCACAGAACAGCTCAGGTTGGAAAAGACCTCTAAGATCACCAAGTCCAGCACTGCTAACCCAGCACTGCCGTGAAATGTAAAATTACACTCTGAAGATGCTCAGTGACAAGCCCAGAGATGGCATAAAGTGATTCGGATGGAGTTATGCAAGTTCCATGTCACTGCCATTACGGATGAGTGGTGGAAAAGCAGGAAGTTTGATCCCTCTGAATGTGTTGCTCGTGTGTTTTGTGTTTTGTTTGGCTTCTTGCTGGAAACATTGCTAGGGAGAACGGACACATGTTTTTTTTAAAGGAACAGTGAAATGATTTGCAAAATGCTGGGGCTGCCCATGCTCTGTGCTTGGTTTTTTCTGTAAGAAGATGTTGTGGATCTCTCAGATAAGAAAATTCAAGGTGTTGCTGATAAGTGTAGACAAGTTCTGATAGCAGGCAGTTTTCCAGTTCCCAGTTCTTCTGGAAGACTGGTAGGCTTTTGGTGCTGAGAAATCTTCCGTCAGCTGCTCCTTCTCTGTTTCCTGAAGCCTGGATTGACTCCTGTCCTCCCTGAAGGTAGGGTCAATTTTATTGCCTTTGAAAGTATTAGGAAAAAAAAAAACATTTTAAATTAGGGAAGAGCCAGGAATGGACTGTGTGATCGTGCAAAACAGATAAAAGTTAAGAGCAAATCAACTGCTACGTCACTCCCCCCCAAAAAAATTAAATAATGGGATTTTTGGTTAAAACAAAACCCCACAAAGAATTGGCCACACCATTGGCTCAAAGGATTGATGTCAGGTAAAGAAATCCCCACGGGAAGCTGTAAATGTTACTCTGCTCTACCTCAGTTGAGGAGGATGATGATCTCTAAACGAGGGGAGGATCAGTTTGTCCTCAGACAGCCCCTGACTGAAGGAATGTTTTTCCTATCACTGCAGTCACCTGCTATGGAAAATTAAAAGCCAAACTAAACTTGAGGCCTTTTCCTATCCCTGAATCAAACACTGTAATAATTTACCTTGCCTTTAATATCCTAACAGTTGCAGTTCAGTTTAAATGCTAATTAGCATCAAAGTACTAATTAATCTTGGCATTTTCCACCAAAGAGGCTAAAACATAACGGGTTCCTGCAAGTCAGTGTTGAATTCTATGGAAAACTGAGAATTTGCAGTGGCTGATCATGTTGTGTGACAAAACTAGGTAAAAAATAAATCCATAAAACACTAGCATGCCCCTTTTTCTTGTACTGATTCCAAGGAGTTCAGTGACACCCAAACCATTCTGTGATTCTGTTCTGGGATGCTTTGACTATGTGCAGCATTGAACTGGTGTTCTGATGCTTTGGTAGTTTCAGGTTCATCCCGTGCTGGCTCTGCTCCTATGGGGTTTTTTAAACAGTAGTAAATCACTCTTTAGGACTGTAAAACAAACATTAAGAGGTCAGTTCATTTACAGTTTGCCCTTTTGGAAATATTCTTACACAGGTCCATTGCTTTGCTGTATTATGGAATAACATCCTTAGCAGTCCCCATCATAACCTTGGCTTTAGCATTGTTTGTCCTTCCAGCCTCCTCTGGGACTTTCTTTTCCTGAAAAAGAGAAATAGTCTCTACAGACAACTAAACAAAACCCTTGGGTCTATGGAAGGGTTGCTGAACTTGATACAAATCCACTCTACAGGCAGTTGTGGCATCAAACTTTTGCCTGCTGTGGCAAATACCTTCAGCTTCTGTTAAACGTGGAGAATTGTCCCATTCCCAGAGCAGTGCTGGAGCCTGGGACATCTGGGTTTCCGTTTCATAGCTCTGAAACCCAGCTGGCACTCCCAGGAGCAGAATGCTGTATGTGGACCTGAAAACTTCTACTTCTACTCTGCTTGTTCCAGGGGAAACTCGTTTGTAATAATAAATAAAATATTTCATTTCACTTCCATGTTTCTACTGTCAAAACTACAGAAATCACTGGCGGAGTTGGCCTTGCCTGTATTTCAGATTTCACAGTTTCATCCATTTGGGACAGCCCCAGGAGCCTGAGTGTCACAGAAGAGAAAGTTTTTAGCAGTTTCTTGTTCTGACTTCTTCAATTCCTAAATATTTAGTTTCTCCCTGCCTACAGTTGGGGTTTTGTTTTGTCACTGCACTGTCTTGGGTGTTTTCCTGGGAATATGAGCCAAGCTGAAATTGTGGAGCTGCTGCTCCTGGAATTTTTCAGTGCGGATTCTCTTTTGACACCTCCATATTTTCTGCCAGTCTAGGACTGTTCACGTTCTGTACAAACACTTGTATTTGCAGGAAATGCATGGAATGCAGAGAAACAACCAATCTTTTTTGTTTGCAGTCACTTCACGCCCAGAGATTTATTTTGACACCGAGTGATTTTGCTGTTTCTTTACGTTACCGTGGAAAAATAAGTTATTGAACAATCATTTGGCTTAACCTGCTGCTGGAGCCAGGAGCTGGCAGAGGCTGTCACGGTGTCTCCAGGAGATGGTTGGTGACATTCTGAAGCTGGCATGTGTGGGAGCTGTGCTTCAGAGGGCAGAGAGCCTTGTGAGCAGCTGCAACTTGGCTCTTTTAAGCTGCCTTTCACTTGCTTGAATAACCGTGGTTTTGATGAAACCAAGGAAAGTGGCGGTGAAGGGAATTGGATGTAATGACTGTAAAAAGAAATGAAGGAGAAAGGGGACACCCGTGGCCTCAGCGTAACTTATCTTTGACAAGCTGATCTGTTATTTTTCACTGATGGAAAGGTTAAATCCATTAACTGGTGGGCTTCTACTGAGGACAGGGAGCTGACAAGGCATGAAGGGCTCGGGCCAGCAAGACCACAAAGTACTTGATCTTTGAATGCATGGCTTTTATTGGCAGCAGCAGACAGGACTTGACTTTCATCTGTTCCCCCTACATGTGAGGAAGTGAACATAAATTAACAGCTACAGTAATTTCCTCTGGGTAAATCTATCTAAATGATCCAAAATACCAGGATGCTGAAAGGCTAATGCCTTCCCTCTCTGACATGATGGACATCTACAGCTGTTTGTGGAGCTCTGGGTGCTCGCTGTCTTTCAGAATCAGGTCACAGCACCAATCACGTCTTTCTACACAAAATCCCCTTGATTTCAGTGAAATTTGCATGAACTGGATGACAGCCTGATGTACTGATGCTATATCTGAGTTTCTAAAAATGACAAGGCTTGGAAATGACTGCTCTGTTTCCTTCTGGGAGATGTGAGACTCTAGGTGGAGTGTTTTTATCCCCAGCTGTTGAATGTGTCAGTGTTTCGCACTTTTATCTATGCAACAGTCTGTAGTCAGATAGTCAAAGTGACAAATGAACAAAAATTTGTCACTTTGGGGGACTTGCTGCCCAGTAATGGTTCTGTAAACACATCCAGTCTTGCCCAGCAACAAATAAAACAGATTAGCCATAAAGTTCTAATGATATATTTAATACGTGGCTATTTAAATTAACGAGTTTACCTGCCGCTCAAGTGAGGTGTGTGAGCATGTGTGAATTCCTCCAGCATTGCAATGAGAAGGAAAAGAGGTTCCTGCAATCTCCTAACCCTTGAAATCCACAGACAGAACTCTTGCTCAGTGACTTGCTACCAGCCACTGTGGCCTGCGTTGTCAATTCAAATGAAGGACAAAAAAAAAACTCAAGAGAGGAAAAAAAAAAAGTCTGTTTGGCGTCCTTTCTTTTTGCCCTGGGTCTCTGTGACGGGGCAGCCATCAGACAGTAGTCACATATATTTCATTTTTTAAAATTGATTTGCAGTTTGCAAGAGGCTGAGAAGCAATAAAGTCTAAGCTTACCTAACACCTGGTAGCATTAACTACAGTTCAGAAACTTCCAACTAATATGAGGGAACATCATTTGGGTTTAGCAAGAAGCAGGATTTATGAATTCTTCATTCACTGTGACTAACTCATGCCCTTGGGAAAGTTTCTCCATCTCTGTTTTACCAGACCCGTGTGGAAAATGACCTTGGCACTGAAGGTATTTCTGAACTTTGGAAATTCTATGTACATAAACCCAAGCAGTCAACGATTGGTAAATACATTTAACCTTAAAGAAAATAATTTCTCTGCTCTTGTTTACCAAAGGTTGCTGAGATGTCCCTGAGGTGCTGGTTGGTGACTGCTGAGTAGAAGGGGGCGGTGCTTTGCTTCACTGACAAACTGGAGATGATACTCCTGCCCAATAAAAGCTGCCTTTAGCAGGGAGCATCTCTTCCCCTTGTTGAGCAGCCTCCTCTTTTGGCAGAGACAAGCTCCATAAAAATCAAGTGCGTGTTCAGCTTGACAGCAGAGCCCTCATGGGTTTGATGAGCTCCATCTTTTAACAACAAACTTCAATGAACTCTAAGTTTTAGAGACGTGGGGTCTATGTAATCCCCGCTTTGTATAACTCGGCTCTGTCGAGATCTCGTTGTGCAACTTTCAAGCAAACACCAGCCTGAGCAAATGGGTATTTCTGGCTGTGAGTGGTTAAATGTGGCACATTCCTGATCCTGAGGAGTAAGTTTTGAGACAGAAAACCTTAACATGAAAGAAAATAATGTTAGTAAATGTTCCTATTGGCAGGAAAAGGAGAACATCTGCTCAAGTCACAAGTGGTTTGTTGCCTGAGTTAGCAGCAGGGCAGCCTACAGCTAATTAGCTATGGCTTGGTAAGACAACAGGAGTGCAGTGGATAGAAATATTTGTCATCTGAAGTTGCTTGAAATCCCTCTAAAAGCATTAAAAACATGACACTTGACTTTCCTTTTTAATTCTTTCCTTGGTACCTTTGGAAATTGCTGCCATGACTGCTTAGCTGTGAGTACAGACCTCCCCTGAAACCTCAGTGCATGAAAGGTCCTGCTTTGATCTGGTTTTCATTAAAGCATTTCAGGAAGCACTTGTCCATTCCTACCCAGAAATTTGCACATAAGCACACGCAAAGCACTGAGCACATCCCCCAAACTCAAATTTAAACACAGATTTTCCCACGTGTGCTGAGGCAACGCCGAGGTCAGCCAGAATATGGAATTTGCATTCTTTTATGCTTTTATTGTGGGTTTGGTCCTGAGAGCTGCAGAGCCAGTCTGAATTCGGGACCACAGGCTCCAAACACCTCTCCTGCTTTTTTTCCTAAACTCACCTTGTGCAGGGATCTCTCAGATTCAAAAGGGATCTGTCCTTTCCAGCACCTTTGAATCTCAGATATCTGCAGCTGGCTTTGGTGTAAGGGTGAGGTAATTGTGGGTGCCAACATAATTAACCTTGCATGTCTGTTATGTTAATTCCTAAGACAGGCCTGCTAATGAGTGGAAATAGGAAGAGCCTCCAGTGTGTTTCACTCTTTTCCTCACTTCCCTGCAGTCTAAGTCTGTAATTTATATTTTGTGTAAGATGCTTCATTTTGGCATAGCCCCTGTGAGAGTTAAATGCTAAATCCCCTTGAGAGGAATATATATATTTTAAATGATACCTATTTTTATGGGGAGGGAAACTCTATGCATTTGAACAAGGTGTGTAACACTTGTTTTCCACTGTATTTGTGACTGACACACACCTCTGATCAATCTCCTTTGGTCACCTGCACTCACTCAGCTTTGTCCTCAGCAAAAAGTCTGGTAAATGAGCTGCTTCTCTCATTATTTCTGAGTTCCTGGATGACTGCTGACTTCCAGTTTTACTACTGCCCAGATACTGTAAAGAACAGGGTTAAGTTGGGGAACATTAAGCAAAAGCCAGAGGTACCATATTTAAATTCCAGTTTTCCTTTGCTGTGTTCTGTTTTATTGTTCTCATTGATTTCAATTAGCTCAGACAGCAAATCCCATTGATTAGAGGCGTTCAGGGAATGTGGGCTCCCAGGGGAGCAGAGGCACAGAAGCACAACATCTGCTGCACACAACAATAAAAGCGAGGGGATTATTTTAAAACTGNGCCTTTGATACTGATGTGTAAAATCCTTGGGTGGGTTTACACACGTTGCAAAGCAAATTCTATTTCCGCTGCTCGTTGTCCCTGGAAAAGGAGGGGCACTGGAGCAATCAAAGCCCTGTGGGCACTGGAGAGGCACCAGAGGTCCGGGGGGTCGTGNCCCATTGATTAGAGGCGTTCAGGGAATGTGGGCTCCCAGGGGAGCAGAGGCACAGAAGCACAACATCTGCTGCACACAACAATAAAAGCGAGGGGGTTATTTTAAAACTGCATTTGTAGCTGGAGGAAGCTGTGCTCGTGTGGAGGGATGGTTGGGATGGTTGGGGTGCAGCTGCTCCAGCCCATGCTCAGGAGGGAGCTCCAGGGAACAGGAGGAGGAGGAGGAGG
>VWZW01004511.1:900755-998304 GCA_013397115.1 Edolisoma coerulescens | reverse complement strand
GGGATGGGCAGGGGGCGGTGAGGGGAGGAGGGCGCGGTGAGGGCCGGACGGGCCGGTGCAGGAGGACCCGGCGCTCACGGTGGGGTGCGGGAAGGCTGAGGGGGGCACAAGGGCATCGCGGTTTCTTCGCACTGAGGAAAGAGGGCAGGAAGTAAACGAGGAGGATGTGAGGAAGGCTAAATCCTCGCTCAAACGCAGAGCGAGCTCCCCTCACGCTGTTTGCAGGAGCGCGAGCGGCAGGATGATGTAGGAGAGGGGAATATGAATGTGGATAGCGGGAAAGTGCTTCCTAAGGGCTTCCCGCAGTAGTAAAAGCAGTGGGAAATCGAATCGGGCCTTGCTCTTTAACGCAGGAGAAGTCACACAATCTCCCTGCAAGTGACTGAATGCGCCGGTGAATGGATTCTTCTGAAAGTTTTTACATCCTTGCCTTTTTTACTTCATCCCTTCCTCCTGTGGTCTTGGCTCTGTTTAAGTCCTCCCAGACTAACCTGTCTTGTTGAAGGGACTCTCTGTCAGGGGAGAAAAAAAAGTCTTCAGAAACAAACGCTGTCTTTGTTTAAAGCTATTTGTGGATCGAGGTTGTGACTTAACTGTGAAAGAGAATGGCTCTCCTTTGCTTACATTAAAAACACAATAACACATTAAAACAATCCGAGTCTGGGGAGGTAACTGGGCTGAAATGCAATTCAGCAGAGTGAGACCTTAATGTAGGTTTTACAGTACCTCATCTCTCTGGTGAACAAATAGGTAACTAGTGGTGGGGCTCTGCTTTTTGTGTGTTATTTAAAGAAATTCTTCAGGGTAGAGGTGGTAACTGGTATTTTTAATCTCTCCCACTTTCTTCCTGAGGTCTGTAGCTGTGATCTTTAAAGTCCTTTCCAACCCAGACCATTCTATAATTCTATGATGCACGGGTTTAGACGACAAGACAGCAAGAAAAGGGTGAAATATGGATCCACCCTTTCCAAGTTCCTGTGCTGTTTAAAAGTTGCAGCTACACTCAGTGAGCTGGAGTACCTGCTGGTATGTGTTTGGATTTGTTGCTGGATGCCACCACTTGTTCCTAGTCCCAAACCTGATGGCCCATATGATCTTACATCTATCAGGTATAAGCACTTACATCCATCAGGTATTTGCAAGGATTTTCTGCAGCCCCTCCGACCTACAGCACAGCTTTGGTGTTTCTTCTCTAGCCAGAGTGGGTTGGCCTAGAAGAATTAAAGTTGAAAAAAGTAGCAGCTGAATTCAGGTAGGGAGGCTTGAAGACTGCCCAGGATGTGCCTTTGAAGGCCCTTCAAATAAATACCTACTTGTATTCTCTTATTTTTGTTTAGCCTCTGTCTTCAGGTAGCCACATCAAGCCATCAGGCCCAATGCAGCATTACTCCTGCACACCTTTTCTAGGTGTCCTGCTATAAACTAGAATTAAGAGCCCATAAAAATACATCTGAGGGTCTCCTCCTTGCACTGTGTTCCTGGAGGGAGAGGTCCTGCAGCTTTAGGAAGTGTCTGTCGGAGGAAGGCTGGGAATTGTGGTGCTCCTTCCCCAGCGCAGCCAGGAGTGCTCCAGAGAAAGTGAATTATGCAAGAGACTCCACTGGCTCGATCAAATTTCTGACTCCAGTTTCATTGGCAGACTTGAGTTTCACGGCTCCTGAGGTCAGCCTGTTCTGCTGGGGGCTGGAGGAGTGTTCTCAGTGTAAGAGAACTGTGAGTTTCCAGAGAAGCCCCTCAGAGCCCCAGCGTGACGTAGGTCTTCCCATCAAACTAGTTTTCCATTAATTAAAAAAGTAGGCACCCTAGATAGCGTGAACTCCTTGGTGAGGATAGTGCAGACAGGTTATTTATCTTCAGCCTTTTAATCCTTTTCTTTTTGTGACCTTTGCTTATTTTTTCTGTGTTGGTTATTGATGTCTCTGGCAGACCTGGAACAGCTTTGCTGAGACCTGCAGGAGGATCACTGCTCTATTTTCTAACTTCTCAATCTCGTCCTAATCAAAAATGTAAATACATGCATAATGATTTGCATGTCATTAACTTCCAAAAAACACCCTCATGCTAAAATCAATGGTTTTTGAAACCCAATTTTCCTGCCTGCCTGAGAAGTTACACCTGGAATTTGCAAACCAGGAATTCTGAGGACATAAACTGCTTTCAGCACTGCTGTTTACTTTCTGCTTTATTTTTTTTTTTTCCCAGTTCATCCGGGGAAGAACAATAAATTAAAAATCTGGTGATAGTGATTTTTCTAACCAGTTTCTTTCTTCAGTCTTCATACTTCTGGAAAGTTTCAAAATTCAAAATGAACAAAGTTGGCATGGTATATACTCACTATACAGTTGTTTTGCCAGCGCTGAACTCATCGTGATCATTTATGAACAGAGCATCTAACACATTCCAGAAATTCCAGGGCAATGTGGATGGGAGCTTGCAGATTTCGAGGAAAACAGGGAAGCCGGGAGAAAACAATGTCCTTTTGAGCTAGGCTGGCAGTGTAGCTGCTCCTGGATTTCAGTTTCCCTGGCACAGAGCTCTGGAGCTGCCGCGGGATTTCGGTTTCCCTGGCACAGAGCTTTGTGTGTGAGCTGAAGGATCCGGCTGGGAGTGTCTGTGTGGAGCAATCAGCAGCCCGGGATACGGCACGGGCGCTTTGCCAGCAGTTTACAGGAGTGTGGTTTTGCCTGATGTCAGAGATGCCGGGAGTGAGAATTCCCGGGCTCTGGCGCGGCTGTGGCGGTGACTGTCACTGCCGTCTCCGAGAGGCTGCGTGTGCGAGTTTGACGGGGGAGTCGCTGCACATTTCAGGATAAGCAGATGAGGTTGAATTCACGTTAAAAACGCAGGGCCTGGAATGTGCCTTTGCTATGCATGGCTTGCCCAGGACTCGGGGCTTGTTTTAATAGGCTGCCTTCAAGTCAGTGGGTCTGGGAGCCGGCACAGGCTTACTCTGGATCAGATGCCAGAGCGTGTAAGGGCTCTCCCTCTCTGGAAAAGCTTTGGAAACAGGATTAGCAGCAGTGCTGCAAAGCCCGCGTGTGCTGGATGTGCTACACCGTGGTTACAAACAAAGTCGGGCCCCTTGGGAGCAAACAGAAAGTGCCACTGCTATTCAGTGTAGCAGCTTTAACGTGTCCCGTCTTTCAGGAGGGAGGGCAAACCAGTGTGCAGCAGTTCTGTTGATACGAATAAAAGATCTAAATAGCAAGATAAAAACGTAAGGCAAACTGAGGATCAGACTGAAGTTCAAGTGATGTTTGAAAAAGCATTTTGGTTTCTGTGCTAGGACACAAGCAGCTGTCTGATGCCTGAGATGTATTTCATACTCAACAGGGCTTCTAATGAATTTCTGTATTAAAAGTCAAAGGTGTGTGATCTTCCACTTAGAAAAAAACCCAAACAAACAATTCTTTTTCTGTGGAAACAGGTTAGGACACTGTGATGGGAAGAAGCAGGAGAGGGCAGTGCACCCGTGTTCACTCCTGAGCATGGATTCTCCTGCCGTAGCGTGTGAGGAATGTGCATTGAGCTCAGGACACTGGGAGCACCCGGGGAGGATCTTGGTAGCTGTGCATGGTTGAGCAATGGGATGCTTAATGAGGGGGTGCTGAGCTGTGCAGACAGCGTTGTGCCAGCACCACCTCACAGGCACCAGAGAGCGTGACTGCCTCCACAATTCAGTAAAATAGGCCAGTGGCTCTGCTCCATCCCCAGGGCCAAAAGGCACAGCTCCCTCCCACATGCTGAGCTCCCTCCTCTCCAAAACAGAGTGGGACTCACCAGGCTGGCTCCTTCCAAAAAGGGAGTGGGAGCGACCACACTCGCTGTCAGAAATGGAGCCTTTAAATTCCTATATTTGGATTCTAAATATGGCTGGTTTGGGTTTTGGTAGCACCATTACCCTTCACCAGCTCATCACTGCAATTTCAGACTCACAGTGCACGAGTGCTTTTGTTTAATTAAACTTTACTGACAAAATATCAGCGGTGACAACATGTGAGAATTGTAATGAGGGCGCAGTTGGAAATACACTTCTGGGAATAACATCCTTTCAATTACAAACAGGGGATGTTTACTCTGAGTAAATTTTGAAAGTGAACTTCAGAAAACCAGTTAGTTAAACTCTGAAGCTGTGAAACCAGCAGCTTCAAATTTAAAGTTCAGTCACCAGAGTGTAACAAGAGAATACATTCAATAGTCCTTAATCTGATTATCAAAATAGTTCTCCTTTAATTTCTGTTATCGCTTCAATATAAATATTTCAAATCATCCAACCATTCCACTGTAATGAATTTTACCTGGGGATGTGAGGAGAGACTGTGCATGTTGAATAGTTTGAATTCTGCAGATGATACTTTCACATTGCTGTGTCTGGTAGGGAGATCTGTTCCGGGTCATTTGTCATAGCTGGTGGTCATTGATGGGTTGTAGCAGCTGGAAAGAAGCCCAGCTGGAGTACTGAGGGAAGAATGCAGGGGAGGAAAAGGAAGAAAGAGGGCAGATATTAAAGAAAAAGAGAAGTAGAGAGGGCGAGAAATGACCAAGAGTCAGTCATAACCAGGGAGAAGGTGTTTGCAGTGGAAAAGGCAACAAGTGTTAGAAAAATCCTTAAAACGCCACGTATTTAATCCTGCTGGTAAAAGAATCTCTGTTTCCAGTGAAAACTGATGTCTCAGTTTCCCAACCATGTAACAAATACAAAATGCTTTCCCAAATTTGGCTCTACGCCCAATACACCCTTTGGCTTCCTGCATTTCTCATTGAACTGGTGCTCTGTTTCTTCATTAAGCTGTAAAAATCAATTTTGCCCTTGAAAATCTATGATATTGCCTTAGGTGTAAAAGATTCTCTCCTTCTTGGGGAACATTTAAATGTCCTGTCTCAGAATTTTTTAGTAAGAAAGCCGGACCTAAGTCTTGGTAGCTTGAGGTGTCACTGATGTGTGTTTATACACCAGCTCCAACCTAATTTTTAACCAAAATCTTCAATTAAACAAGGCATGCCATGAAAGAATTTGAAACAAGACTTTTCTGAGTACATGGAGAAGCTTTAGTGATGAGAAAAGCCTGTGCACAGATCCCATGAAACCAATATTAAATGAGGGCTGATGGCAGAAACTGTGATGTGCAGTGGCCTGGTAGTGAATTATGGTGATGTTCCTCATGTATTTTGAAAGCAGCTTTTCCAGGGCAAGAAAGTGATGTGAATAGGGTGTGTCACTGGGAACCATGCTGAGTTTTGGTTAAGTCCCATTTTGATCAAAATTGATGTGTATCAACACTTTCCCATCTCCCTGTTATTTTCAGATGTTTTACTGTCACACAGGGAGATATTTTTCAGTTGATCAAAACCCAGTGCACTGAGTTCCTCCACCACAGAACATTCCCACCTTAGTCTTTCCCACTGCCACGCTGCAGATGGGGAAGAATGGGACACCTGCCCCTACTGGTCACCTCCTCTCCAGAGAGGGACTTTCAAGAGATTTGATCTGATGGAAAGCAGAGTGTAAAAGACATGTGGCACTTGCCAGCCTCTGGATTGCTCCCAGGGCACATCCTTACAGCTTAGATATTTCCAGAAAGAGTAAATTTTAACCCAGCAGGTAACTGGCCTGTGGAAATCTTCCAGCAGGTCTTTCAGAGCAGCTGCTTTCCCCTAGGATGCCCCTCAGAGCGTGGCACTGCTGGAGCAAGCTCAGCAATTTGGTCCCTTAATTTAGCCTGGCGTGTGTTCATGTCTGTGGCCATTGCTTCTGACAGCAGATGTTGAAGCACACTCTAAAGGATCCTGGCTGTATGAAAACATCCTGACTTCTGAGCTGATCTCTATCCAATCAGACACCGTTCTCATAGCACAGGACTGGGTGTAGTACATTGCTATTAGTTTTGTTTCTGTGCATTACTTTAATGATGCTGCCATCAGTGCAGTGGACTGGACAGTTCCTGTCTTCTCCAGGAAATACTGGGATAGGGTTTGCTGAAGCATGTTACAGCCTGGAAAACATAAGCCAGATGATACCCGTTCCTACTGCTGCTGCTCACCTACCCTTTGTTACCCTCTTGAGGTCAGACCTGGCAAAGATGAAAAGTTTCAAGTGGAATGGCAGTGTTTGTGGTAGACAGGCTTGTCTGCCTGTCTGCTGCAGGTTATAAGGATGTAATTCCTATTGGGACAAGCAGGATGTGGGTTCCTGAGGGAAGGGATGGAGCTGTTCCGTTTGCCATCACCATCTCTCTGAAATAGGCCTGAAAGCTGCTTGGGAAGACAACACTTCACAGAAATGTAACGCTTTTCCTGCTGTTTGCTTCCAGCTCTGTTCCATCCTCTTGGATCCATTCTCTCCCAGTTGGAAGGCACCACCCCACCAGGACAGAGGAGCAGGCTCACCCTCGTGGGTGCCTTCGGAACCACTCCACTCGTGGACACAAGGTGAGGTCACAGGGGGCAGAGACGCTTCTCACAGGGTGGGAGAGCCACCTCAGGGTGAGCACTGCATATCCCTCCTGGCCTTTCACCCCACAGGAGCGGTCTCACACCTGTGGATGCTGGTTTTTCCCTGTTTTCTGCAAAACTGAACTGAGCTCACCATTTTTCAGGGTGTTATGGAAGGCAAACATGCACCACTTTGCCATCAGGATAACGTTTACCTGGTAGTAAAAATCACCCTAAATGAATATTTGAAAATGTTATCATGGAGCAGCTTAACTTTTGGCAAACTCTGCTTTTTTCCTCTGGCCTTTGCACTTGTACAGTCAGGCCTGAAAAGTGTGTCACTGTGAATGCACTTCCCCTGTCAGTCAAGGAAACTGAATGTGCAGGATAAAGCCAAGAGAAATTTTTACACTTCAAAACCCAGGAAAAACATTTGAGGAACGAAAATGTTTATTTTCCCTACTTGGAGGTCCTCAGCTGGTGTCAGCAGCTCTGCTGAAGCTGGTTATTTATGCCAATATTCAGACTTCAAAACTGCAAGTGTTAATGCAGAGAGCAGCCCTTAAATGCCACATGGAAGAAAATATGTCAAGGTCCCTAAAAGATTCATACCACAAAAAAGTAGTCCAAGGTAGTGTTTTGCTTTTTCATTCTTCTTCTTTTTTCTGTTCCCTCCCTATGAGATCCCAGTAACACTGAATTCCCCGTTTTTCTCCTGAGGAGAGGGATATTTCCCACACAGCTGTGTGATGTCAGTGCAATGCCTGATATCCCATGGAACTGGGTCATGGGGCTCTGTTTCTTTGTTTTCCAGGGGATTATATTTTTAATCCCAAATGTCTTTATATTACAGTGTTGGTGACTGGTGGCTTTTGCACTTCCCCTTCTATAGAGGACGTGATCTTCATTTTTAATGAGTTCCCGAAATAAACACCTTCTTCTGTTTCAAAGCAGAAAGGAGAAAAAGGCCTTTTTCAAAGTTCAACTGAAATCTTAAAACATTTCCTTGAACTTTTCTCTCCTGTGGTAATCCACCTGTTTGATACGACTTCCTCTTTTGTCAACAAAGCTGGGCTAAAACTTTGAGGCTTACTCTGAAACTTTCCTCCCATGAGACTTCAGATTGACAAAGAAGGTATAAAACTTCTTGAAATTAAACTCATCAAACTATTAATTGCTTCCCTTTTTTGCAAAGCTCCCTTACTTGCCAAACCAGATGGGACAAAAATACAGTATAAATTATGCTAAATGCAGCAGTTTGGCTCTCAGTAATTCCCTTTTAGGAGAAAATGCACATCAAATTTTTTTGGTACAGTTTGCTCATGCTTATGACTTTTATTCAGAGTGGCAGAATATTGTGTAGTACAAAATGACATGTGCAGTAGTATATTGATGTAATTACTATTTATTGATACTAAAAGTCTGTCACTTTTAACCTAAACTGAAAATAATATCTTACTGAGATCTTCAGGTATCAACATTTCCTTATTGGTCAGCTGGAAGTGTGAAATGGTCCTGTGAAGTGTAATCTAAATAAAAACTGTTTATAATTTATATTCCATATCAGTGTAATCATTAACCCAACCCTTACTCCACAATGTTGTTGCAATTTCTGTTTTCATTTGTTTTCTTCTTAGCCCTCTTAGCATTTGGCTCCAGCTGAATTGTTTATGAAATTGCTGTTCAGTGTTTCAGCTTGTCACCAGTCTGTCAACTTCTGCTTTGAAAATTACTTTGTCTTTTTTTTTAAATTAAAAACCTGCTTGAACTACATGGTAGTTTTAGCTTTTCAATTTGAAATTTGAATATATTTTTTTTTTGTAAACAGTTTATTCCATTGTAATCTCTCAGTAAGTAACTATAAATGATACATTTTATTATGGCAAATTTAAGTTAGGCTTTAGTTTGTTGTACCCACAGCATTGACATGCACTTTATCCCGAGGAAAAAAAAAACCCAATCCACTTTAACTGGTCTTTATAAAGTAGTTTATAAACTGCAGGCAATACGAGTGAAAATTGTTCTGTTTTTTTTTACTTTTTAAAGTTTATATTGGATGAGTACCTGATGCTTAAGGAAAGACTTTCCCAGCAGGGCAAATATGCTGCAATATCATGAAGGTGGTGGATTGAGTTGGGAACCATTGTTCATTGAGCTCTGCACCATGAGAGCTGAAAGCTGGAACTTGTAGTTGAAATTTGGGTTTAAAAGTTTGGTTTAAAATGGATAAAGTACATTTTTGCACAGTGGATGTTGTACTGTGTGGGCTTTGCAGAATGTGACTACAAAGACAAAGCTTTTAATGATAGTAAGAGTTTTCTTGGAGCAATGCAAAGAGATTTCCACTGCTGCTCTCTGAGCAGGACTGGGGCAGGCTCAGAGCAGTGCACCTGAGTGCTGCTGAAGTGGGCAGCGTGTCCACCTCGGCCTTGCTCTTCTCTGCTCGGTGTGGGAAGAAAACCTCAGCAGAGCTGGCAACAAAACACTGCCAGCACAATGGCTGCTGGAAGGCTCTTAGGAATTGTGCTTTATTCGGGGCAAAGAGAAATTGATTTTTTTTGGTATTTTCTCTCTATTAAATGATGTCTCGATGGATACCAGGTTTTCAGAGGTTTTAGGAAGTCCAAAAATAAACCTCAGTGCATTATGGGGAAACTTGGTAAGCTCTTAATTGAAAATACTACATCTCAGGTGGGACTTCCACTGATAAGGTTGTGTTCTAATCTGTTCACAATATTGTTTGCAAATTGAACAGTGCATAATGAGCATGACTAACCAATTTGCTAATTATGCTGCTAATAGGTTATTAGCAGCTGATCCTGTTTGCACTAAGTGATGGTACTTGTTTCAGGTTGCTTCCTATTGTGTTTAGCAGTGTTAATGAGGCACACGAGATGCTTGTGTGTTTTGTCCTGTGAAGGATCTCCCGGTTTGTATGGGGTTGGTAATGCCATCATGTTCATGATGCCAATAGGAAAAACATAAGGATAGGGCTAGTTGGAGCTGAGGTGCTGTGGAGATGCAGCCATTCACACCACACTGCTGTCCAGACAGGAAAAGAGTAGGGCCAGGGCCTGAGTTTCACGTATTTATGGCATGATTTAATATCTTTGACTTTGTTCTTTATTTCTTTCCCAATATCCCAGTTATTCTTGTGAATGCAGCATGGAAAACTGACATTTGCACAACCCTGTCTTTCTGGATTGGGAATAATTAGCTCCATTTCCAATGCTGTGTGTTCGGAATCGGTTTTGCCCGTGTGATTTCCTGTTAATCAACTTCCTATTCAAAATGCCTTTTGCTTGCCCAGTCATCTCTCTCCTGCTGCTCCCTGTGGCCAGCTTCTCTCCTCCCTTCAGATTTCTCCCAAACCTTGTTGAAAGTTAAGCTGGAAACACTCGAAGAGTGACAGAAGTTTTGCTTTTTGCTGCAGCTCCACAGACAACTCCTGGTTCCTTCCCTGTAGGAAATAGGACCCAGAGCTGTTCTTTAGAGGAAGAGCAGTCCTGGGAATCCCCCAGGATAGCTCAGGATGGTCGGGCTGCTCAGATCTTACTCTGGATTATTGCCAGTAGTGGCTTTTGCAGCTATTCTGTCCTCCCTGCTGTTATTTCTTTCTTTCACATAACCAGGAAAGCATTCTCTGTCACCTGGAGATTAAAGAATTGCTTAATGGGAGCCTTATACATTTTCCAGCAAATGAGTGTTTTTGTATTTCCCACACACAAATGTGCTCTTTGAAGTTCCAGGGCTTTTCTCTCTCTTTTATTTTTTTCTGTGGTGCACCTTGGAATTGTGTCTTGGGTCAGGGTGACATGGTGCACATTAGTTTTGCTTTGTTCCTGACAGACACACACTTTTGTCTTTTCAGGGCGAGGAAAGGAAGGGCTCTTTCTCTCTGAGGTTGCATTTGAATAAAAATACTCTGTTTCTCAAGGTAGTGATCACTCAGAGGCTGCAGCTACCCTTTGTATATTGAATATTTGAATTCACTTAGCAGGCTGCATGGCCACATCCTTCTTAGGGGCATATTAACATTTATTTTTTCAGCATGGAAGGTCAGTTCTCCACACAGAAATCTCCATGTTTGTAGAGCTGCTCTAGTGATCTTTAATAGCTAAGTGTCTTTTTACTCCTTCGATACCTTACTTTTGGGGCATAAATTTTCTTAGTATTACATTATTTCATAGTTTTTATGGGGTTAAACAAACAACTTTGTGGATAACAAAACTAAATCAAATGGGCAAGACTGACTAACCTGTACCACGGAAGGGAACAAACTGAATAGGAGAAACACATGACAAAAGACAGAGTGACCCATACTTGAAAGTGAGAGAAAAATGTATGTGCTTTCTTTAATTGTCCTTTGTGTACTCTAGGCAGTGCCAGCTTTGTACAAATGGAACACCTTAAATTGCATTGATAAAATGAGAAGGGATGCAGGGCTAAATAAACCCCCTGTGGAAAGAATAGGTGCTGTTCTGTGCAGTAGATCCTTACTGGAAAATCCAAACAAATAAATTGATGCCTGGCCTAACTCTGCTGCAAAATGTTACGTGAGCAAGGAATTTATATCTGTGGCGCAGATGCTTTGTTGATATTAGTAAATGAAATCCCACTCTGTGGTGATTCAGAGAAGGGACAGCGTTTTTCACTTCCCGCCAGACCCCAAGGCAGCAGACCTTAAATTCAGCCCTTTGATTCAGCACCCAGAGCCTGCACAACAAACGGCCTCAGTGCAGAGCAAAGCCAGGGCAGGGCTGGCACACGGGTGCCAAGCTCATCTCGCAGCACTGGGGAGGTCACAGCAGCACAGGTGACACTCTCAGGGGGATGATGTGCTCAGTGAGGGGCAGTCTGTGTGACACAGCCCTGTCTCACAGCTCCTCCACTGCAGACAGCTGGAGTCAAGTGTCCTTTACACGAAATGTCAGGAGCTGCCTTCTTGGGGGTTTCTTCTCCCGCTGTAATTCTCCTGTAATGGGCGTTTCAGTGTGTTTTCAGCAAAGGTAAATAAGTGTTGTGTAATTTGTTTGATTGGCGTGGGTTTTATTGGTCCAGCTTGAGCTCTCCATTGAGATTTGGGTACATCTGTCGGTTTTATTCTCTTTTCTCCCATCCCTTTATCAGGGATGTATTTGCCTGGGAGCAGTGGCTTCCCTGGGGATGCTGGGTTGTTAAGGAGACTCAAAATTTGTATCTGATTGTTTTGAACCAAGATTGTTATCTTAATGCATTGCTTGCACGTGGCTGTCCAAAATGTGCACATGCTTACAAATTTCTAAGTTGTGAAAGCTTCTGTGTTCTTCCATTTGTTGTGCTTCCAGCTTCCTTGAACCTTGATTGTTGCTATCTGTGCTCCTGAGGGAAAGAAGAGAATCCTATCTCAACTAGGATTGGATTAGGTGGCCATGTCCCAGGTCCTATTGATCTGGGAGAAGGTGAACAACCTGTATTTTGACAAGCAACCTACACAATTTTTAAGTTGTATGTGATTTTCCCTTTTTGTTACTTGTTTTGCTTGTGATTTTCTCCATGGAGAGCCTGTGCGCCATCACCTTGATTAGGCCTGATGAATTTCTTGAGATCACATGGCTGCAGCTCTTAACCTTTGTGGCTTGTTATGTGCATGGTGTTTTCCTTGCTAGACCTTCACCAAATTTTAGATTAGCACAGATGTTTTCTTTATTACTGAGATGACTGTCATAGCAGTTTTAGTAAGAACAGTTCACTCTTCCAGGAGAGATTGATTGACTTATTTGAAAATTATTTGAAATATGGCACTTTAAAGTGCAATATATTGCACTTTGCCCTGTATTTCTCTTTCACTTAAATACTGCTAGTGATATAAACTGTTTTTTAACCCAATACCCCCAAATACTAACAATCCTGTCCACTTTCACCAACCTGAACGTGTTGCCAAGGAACTGAACAGGATGGGGCTGGGTTGACCTGTGTTTTCACTCCCGTGGAGTCGCAGGCAAGACGTGGCAGCTGAATAATTCATTTGTGAGCAGGTCACCAGGGCTGTCCTTGTTCAGGTCAGTCACGATGCTGGGCTCTCTCCCTCTCATTGCTCCATCTTTCATCTCCCTCCACTTAGCATAGCTCAGCCAGCAAAGTTAATAGATTCCCATCTTGCGCTAAAATTCCTGTCTTGAAGGAGATGATAAAGAAGCAGAGGCTGCAGCTGCCCTCAGCGATTTGTGATTTATAACTGAGGGGAGAGATCTCCCTCCTGTTGTCACAACAGTGACAAGTGTTGCCACAATGCAGCAGTGATTGTTGAGATGGGACATGTAAATAAAACAGAGCCATCTGGACTGCTAAAAACATAGCAAACACAGAATTCTGCTACTGGGAGTGGATTCAGGCTGTTTCTCCCTTTTAGGTAATCAGAATCTGAGGATTTCATTCACTTCTTGGAAGTATTTTTTTCTTTTTGGTCAGCAGCTGGTGACATTTACAACCCTTGGAAAGTGCTGAAGTCTAAAAAACCACCAGCCTGCCTTTTTTGGGTACATACAGTCAACAGGTTTTCCTTTGAGCTCAGGCTCAACATCCAGTTTCAGGATAGGTAGGAAATGGGTACAAGTTTTCCTGTGAATCTGAGTTTCAAAGTTCTCCACCTTCTCATAGAACAAAAGACCAGAAAATGTTCAGTGCAAAATTTAGGATTGGATTCATTGAGTTGGACAGAGCTGAGGAGTTACATGAAAAATTACATCCAAGGTGAGAACCTTCTGGCTCTTTGGAGAGCTTTTATTATTTAGCAGTTATCAGCGATTTTTGCAGTATTTGGGAAATGAAATAATTATGAGCCATGAACTGAGGGCACATTTTTTTTCATCACTGATTGCTGATAATTTGCAGTAGTCCTTACTACTTTAAATATATTGCCATTTTATGTTTAGATAAGCATAGGAAGGAGGGATTTTTCATTCCATAGCTGAATATTTTTTTAACCTACTATGATCAGGCAATCAAAATGCAGGATCTGATGCTAGACCTATCTGGAATTACATTGTTCTTTATAACAATATGTCTATATGTTGTGGCTTTACGTGCCTTCAGAGAGGCAATGTGTGGGACTGTGGAGCTTCTCTGTGTTTAATGTATATGAAATTAGCAGTGCATATTTATATTGTTGGGATTTGGACAGGAATTACATGTTGGGATTTATTTTTTTGCTGCTAGCATGAACTTGCTGCCATAAGCAGTGAATAATCTGAAGGCACAAAGCATCTGGCGTTTCTGAAGATCATTCTTTGCTACCACACAATGTACAAGCATTTAGGCCATTATGTTTAGGCTGCTGAGGAAAAAAGGATGAGAGTAGTGGAGCATAGCAGAAACACCAAGAGAGACACAAATATGTGAGTTCATTCCAGCAAGTGTTTGAGCAGCTGTACACTTCATATTTAGTTCTGAAAAGGTCCGTGTGGAATTCTATTCGGAATTTTAAATATGTGCCCAAATATGGTGTCTCCTGATGAATAAAATAACTGTTTTTCCACTTCCTTGAACAGTTTTCCTGATTCTGTTCGCATTTCGACCTTGTGACCAGGCTTTGTTTGCTCTGGCTTTACATAATGGCAGGATTAGCTGATAGTAGCCTCCCAAAATCTCAGGTAGCTCTTCTCTTACTACACTCATTTTTCAGCTCATTGCCTTGTTCTTTGCTGAGCTGGAATCAAATCAGGTTTGATTATTACGGCTCTCCTGGGCAGGATTTGAATCCATCGTGCTGGAGACACAAGCCTTGGTCTTAGTGCTTCCCTCAGTATTTGAGCTCTCAATTTAACTTGGGGGAAAGTGGAGAATTCAGTGTGTGTGTGTGTTTGGGGTCTATTAGTGCTAAAGACACCTGGGAGTCTCTGAGAATTGCTAAACTATGGGCTGCCTGCAGCCTGACAGTGCAAAGTGCCTTCAGCTCCCTATAAATTACGTGAGTTTTCTGTTAAAGCAGCATTCAGGACTGCCGTGCAGCATAACTGGCCTGCTTTAGCAGGTTTTTAACTAAAATGGGTCGTGTTAAGGGTTCTGTAGTCAAATGAACTCTGCTGGTGTTCATATTCTGTAGACATCAGGTATGAGTTGCCTTTGATTTCAGAGGCTGCTAGGAAAAACATGAGCCAATGTGCTACTAAGAGGGTCTTCAAGGTGGATGGCATTTTTAGGTACCTGACGACAGAGAAAACAGGATGCTCTGATAGTGTTTGTGTTCAGAAAAGTTAGGGTTAAATGAGTGAAATGTGTCGTTTGAAGTTGTTTTAATTTAGGCGTGCTCATCCTGTCACTGAATGCTCCCAAGTGCTTCATTTTTGAGTGTTTCAGTGTATCCCTTTTCTGTGCCATCCTCATAAATTAACAGGGATGGATGTTTCTCTGTGGCTGTGCAGGCATCTGTGCAGATAAGCTGGCTGGTCAGCTGGGAGCCAGCTCAGAAACAGAAAGTGGGAATTCTCTGGCATTGGAAGAGAATTAAGAAGTTAGGCAGAAATATTCACTTGAGATTGCTGATGGGGGTTGTATGATTTTTGTTGACCTGCTTGTGTGAGTCAGAATAAATGCATGCTTGTAGTTGAATTTATTTTTGGTTAGTAACTTTTACTTTCCTGGGTGTGCACCTGGGCCCTGGAGAAACACCCCCAAACAAGGCTACCTTCCTGCATGGAAAATTCCTTAAACTGTGGAAAAAGGAATGGGAAAGTCTTGGCATTTTCATTCCGCTTGCTAAAATTCACACAATTTCTGGAACGTTTTCTCATTTTGCCAGATCTGGGGGAAGGTTTGCCCCGTGTCAGACCTTTTGGGAACGTTCCCTCTGCAGCACGGTGGTACAGCAAGGGCTTTCCTCCAGCAGTGGCAGCAGCTGGGCTCGGGAGGCAGCGTCCCGGCTGATTTGCCGGGGGGAAGAGAGCAGGGAGAAGGAGCTGCGGAGAGAGGCCTATAAATACTGCATGGCTGCAGCTCTGCTGCTCCCTGAACCCAGTTACCACTGCTACAGTGCACTCTGCAAAAATGTCACGTCCCTTCTCTGCTCAGCACTGAATCGTGTGGAAATCACCAACTGCACTTTGGGTTGGCTTGGAGTTACCCTGGCGTTTTATAGATGGGTTTGATCAGGAAAGTGGCTTGTGTGACTGTGCTGTCAGCCTGTCCTCCCTTCCTTATCCATCTCCTTCCACTTTCCAACGGCTCTGGAATTTACTACTCAACTTCAGCCAAAGGTTTCAAAGGATCAGAAATTCCTGAAGGTGCTACGTTCCTACAAACATGTTAGAAATGTGTGATTAGGGGTAGGAGAGAAAGAACCCCACTGGAGCTCTCCTGGCAGGAAAAGCACACTGCCTGTCGTGGCTGGTGTTTTTCCTGAGGGATGAGCCTGTGCATGGCTCTGCTCTCTTGCCCAGCCACACTTGGAAGCGATGTCTGGAAGGGAAACCTCCTGCAGTAGGGAGTGCTAGGGACGTGCAGTAACCGAGGTTTTCACAGCGCAGAGATTTATTTAGGGATGCATCAGAGGCTCAGAGACAAGGAGGAGCTTCTGCTCAACTGATCTTTTGCTTGATGAGAGGGAAAAGCAGGATCTGGGAGGAGGCTTGGCTTTTGTCTGCCAGTGGGTGTTAAGAGAATCCTTTTGAAGAAACAGAGAGGGCAGTGTTGCTGCTTGTAGCAGGATTAGTGAGAAATGACACTGATTTTGGTTTTAGAAGAAAAGGCATCTTTTTTAATTTTACAGACTGGTTTATATGTTAGTTCTCTAGAGTGGCACAAGGCCATTGGTCTTTGACTATCTAGATTTTTAGAATGATTGGTTAGATCCCGCAAGACCTACTTCAAAACATTTCTCTGGTCAGTATGACAACAACCTGCACCTGCAAGATAAGGAAGATAGTTTACAGAAACTCTTAACTGTCTTTCAGCCAGTGTCCGTGAGAAAGTAAAGACTTTCTCACAGACAGAGGCAGAAGGCTGGAAAATTTCTCTGCAACCCAGCTTTTGGCATCTACAGGGCAGTTGCTCACTCTTCCAGTGACGGTGTCTTTCTCCACAGTGTAACATACCCAGTCTCATTAAGAAGCCAGGATTGGCACAATTTATTTTTTTTCCTATGAATTTGCAGTATATAAATACTCTCATTTAAAGAGCTTTTCCCAGCTCTTGGCAAGCCACAGGTTTACAAGTTGATTTGCTTATTCTTAGGGTTAGCTCTGGACAGCACAGTGAAAAATAAGTCGACATCCAAAATGCAAAGTGGAATCATGCTGCTGGGTAATTTTTGTAAATAGAAGAGTTTGGCCTCCAGACAGAATAAACAGCTGGCATTCCCCTCTCTTCCACAATGAAGTGCAGTGCAAAGATTCCCTGCAAGGAATTTATTTGTGTAGGGTATTTAGTAGCTGAATGCTTAACATTTATGTTGCCTTTGTTATTTTTACTGTTTACCAACAAACTCCAAAAATATTTGCCTAAGGTGCAAGCTGTTGCTGTGGTCTTACCTTCATTCAGTCTTAGCAGTATCTGTCCCATACTGACCAAGCTGTAAATCTTTCCTAAATGCAGCAAAGCCTGGTCTTGGAGTATGTTGAGCTGATGTGTCAGCATTTGAGAGCAGTTTTGGACAGTTTTATCTCTGATATATCCAGTCCCAGGTTATTCTTCCTCTCTCTGGATCCATTTAGAAACTAAAAGCTGGTGTGTGCAAAAGAGAGTTCAAAAGTAGAAGCAGTTTATGCCATCTCAGAGATTAAGAAACCTGCTAGGTCAGTTTATTTTGCTTTACTTTCCATCTGCTGACTTCTTTCCTTGCACAGATTCTGGTTTTTGCCTTGAGAGAAACAGCTGCTGAATTTTTTACCTAACTTTCCTGTAGCCCCAATGATCATGAAGGTCACATTTGTATCTCCCACCCTAAAAATGCAAAACCTACCAGTTTCAATCTCAAATGCAGCTGACACTGGTACAAAATACAGTAGTTCAGTGTGGGAAATGTCCTTCAATAGTTTCCTTTGTTGCTGCTGGAAGAGCCCAATCACACAGGTGCTGGAACCAGATTTGCAAGTATTTTCTTCCTACTCAGAACATTTTGGATAGGAATGTTTATTTTTAGTGAAATATGTCAAAGTTTATCTTTAAAATAAAGAATGGGCTTAAGGACACTGAAAGTGTAATAATCCAGCAGTATTTTCTGATGGAGAACTGTACAGCAGAGTACAACAAAAAGAAGAGTTTGTCAAACTTGCTGTTGCAATGGAAATACCTGGATTTTCCCTTCCATTTATATCTGTAAAAAGAGGAAATGATGCAACAGGAAGGAATTTTGTTCAGCATGAGCTTCTAGCTATCAATGAAGGCAATGAAATTTGAATCCTGTCACGCACACTTGGGAGCACAGCTGGGTATGGATACCTGGATCCACGCTATGCCCAGAGCTGGACTGTGGTGCTCAGCACATGTTGGCTGATTTGGAGAGTCCCTTTGGGGGCCTGGAGAGAGCAGACCCTAATTTCAGGATCTCAGCTGGACTTGGGGGGAGCAAAACCAAGCATCTTGCTGCTTGTATTTGGGCTGTCCAGCAGATGCACATTCCTGGGGTGCTCAGAGCTTTGGCAAGACTTAAATCAAGGAGATGTTTGTGGGAAACAGCAGAGCAGCACCTTTCACCTTCTGTCAGATCTGGCCTGAAATGATGTCTTTCTTGCTAACCAGAAGAGCCTATTTTTGGCTCAGTACTGACTTCATGCTGCCAGAAGCACTCTGGAGTGAGTGAAGCCATGGAAGGCTCTGCCCTTGCAAAGCTATGCTTAATATTTATGTTACAATATGAGGAATACTTTGGAATCCAATTTGCAATGTAGTAAACTTCCTCTCTCCTTCTGTCAAAATCTCCTTCATGGAAAAAAAAAATCTCCTTGAACGTTTCTGCTTTATAGAATTTAAACAGGGTGGCCATTGGGTCACTTAATTTCTTTCTTCAGCTATAAATCTTTACATCTTTCTGTGTTTTTTTCAGGAATCTGAGATGAAAGAGAACTAGATTCTGATTATCATCTTGACCCTGTTGCTGTCACCTGTGTTGACAGGTAAGTGTGCCAAGCTGGTTTTGGAGAGAAAATGTTTAAATTATTTGTGTCAGGTGGGCAAACCTACAGTTACAGCCCAGAACCCCAACCCTGCGTCGTGCTGGCTTCTGCAAAGGTGAGTGTTTCAACAAACAGGTGGTCAAAAATGCTTCAAAAAACTGCTTGATCTCCAGCAAGGAAAATGTTCCTCCTTCTGCTTTATGATGTTGGGAGGATTACAGAAATGATCTCAGAGCAGAGGAATTTGCAGCTGAACTGCAGCCTGGAGTGAAGGTGGCTGGAAGATCTTGTTGGCTTTTATTCTCCTCCTCCTCCCCAGAGTACCTGAAATATGAACTGGCAGACAGACTAATGTTATCATACTTCTTTTATTAGACATGACAACGCCCCTGTTTTTATCTAGGAGCAATTTATTAATGAGTTCCCTGCAAATTTGCAGCTGATGTTAGAACTGGATGAAGAATTTCTTGGCTTTTGTACTGTCACACAGTTAGGTGAGAACTGATGGACTCGAGCCTCTTGTGATACAGCACAACCATATTTCTTTTATCTCTTTTACCTTACCTAAATGCTGCATTTGCAGTGTTTCCTATTAGTAAAGACTTCTACTCTCTACATTTATTATAAATGTCTTTATTTTTGCTTCTCTCTGATTTTTTCAAAACACAGTTCAAAAAGTTTTGGCAGCACTCTGGCGATGACTTAGAACTTCTTACGCAAAACAATTTCTTGAAGTATCATTATTTTCTTGGCTTCCAGTTCAATCATTACAAAAAATTGAAACATGAAACTCAGAAATCAGAAAACTAGAACAAAAAGGACACTGATTGAAAAGTAGGTTTCCTTTGGTAAAGCATGATGCTTCTGTCTGATGTGAAAACTAAAAAACTCATTTTCTCTGTGATAAGAGGAACTGAAGGAGCCTTTTCTTGCACTGGCTGCTGCAGGTGTCTGTGTCAGTGTGCATTTATGAACACAGATCAAGGATTAGATAGTGAGTCCTAACAGTGCCTTTGGATGAGCACTGCAAGGAGAGTGAAAATACAAAAATTATGTAAAATGTGGAAGATGGATTGCTGTAAAGTGTGTGGTGACATGAAGCAGTATAATTTGGAGCAGTAGTCTGTAAAAATGGAGAAAGGAGAAAGAGATTTAAAAAACATGTGTGCCTCAAAGTTCAGTCCAACACATTTCTATCTTATCAGGGCATTTCATAATTGACTGTTTGCCTCTGTGGTTAATCAAAGATAAACACACCAATCTAAAGAGAGAGGTGCAGAAACAGGTGTGCAAATTTGGATTTTAAGGTGTTGTGTTTGACAAAGTGTGGGGTTGATGGGAATATCTGTGTTCTGTTGGCTGAAATGTTTGAGTTTGCAGGGACACCTTCCACTATCCCAGGTTGCTTCAAGCCCTGTCCAGCTTTGCCTGGAACACTTCCAGGGATCCAGGGGCAGCCACAGCTTCTCTGGGCAAGCTGTGCCAGGACCTCACCACCTCCTGAGTAAAGAATGTCTTCCTGATCTAAATCTCTCCTCTTTCAGTTTAAAGCCGTTCCCCCTTGTCCTGTCACTATCTGCCTGTGGAAAAAGTCACTCTCCTTCTTTTATATAAGCCCCTTTAAGGAGCATGTAAGAAAACTCAGCTGATACGCAGAAATGGTCACTCTCCATGTGTGACTGAAAAACCAGGTGGAGAGGAGAAGTTTGGATTTATTAAGAACTGCAGAAAACTTTTGAGGTGGGGCAGCTAGTGATGGCAAGTGTGAAAAAAACCCCAAAACCATCTGTGAGGGAGACTCAATAAAAGCTGTGGGAGAACATTAAGTAGACATAAAGCTGAGCAGCACGTCTCTTCTTAATGCTTCTTTCCTTTAAAAGTGTGAAAAAAAAGTATTTCTAGTTTTCTCTTAATGCTGAAAAGGGCTTTTCTTGTGCCGCCTCTGCCTCCTTCATTCCTGCAAACAGCAAAGCAGAGAGAGGGTTTTGTAAATCTCATTAATGGGTATGTCCTGAAGGATTTGGTTCACATGATGGGCTTAATTATTGCGTTCCCTGCTCAGCTGCACTACAGGGAAAGCAGAGCTGCCTGGATGCTGTTCCTTCCCTCTGCCGAGGTGCAGGCACAGGTAGCTCTGGCAGCATCGGCAGCAGTGTCAGGAGATGAGCTTTGCATCACAACTGTTCACGCCAGCAACGCACCTGGAGGCACTGGAGCAGCAAAGTGAGGGGTGCCTCTTACAGGGTCACCCCAGCCCCCAGTTTTGGAGAAACCCAGGAGTCCTTCCAGGCACAGTGTTCCTGGGACCGCTGCTTGTCATTCCTGGGAAGTCCCGGTCACACGTGGGTGTCCTTCACAAAGGTTCTGTCAAATCCTGTACCAGCAGCTGCTTCCGTGGAACATTCAATAAGATCTTTTCCTGAATTCTTTCTCTGTGGCACAAACTGATAGTAGTACGCCTGGAGTGCAGGTGATGCTGGTTTTCTTATTAGGATTATTTTCTGTCCTGATTCAATCAAGATTTTTTTTTTTAAGTGCTTTTATATTCAGTTTGCGTATCTTGATTAGACTGTGATGATTTCCATGGCTGGAATCTCCAAAGTGTACTGTCAAGAAATTATAAATGGTAATGAATTCACTTAATCAGGACTTCCAGGAGTACAATCAACATGAAATCTAGTCAATTAGAAATAAATCTGTTTAAAGTATTTCTGGTTTTTCAACAGCCTCATTTGAGGCCTTATGTTACCTGGGACTGAATTAGAGACCTACACAGACAGGTAGAAAATACACTTCGTAAGGAAATCACTGTAAGGGGTATAAATGAATCCAGAAATTTTGGTGATGCTGAGATTTGCCTGAATCTCCGTTATAAATGAAGTTGCACAGCCACCAGATGGAGAAAAGTTATGGTACCAGCTGTGACTTGGCACTCTGCAGACCACATCTCACACGTTGTGTCCAGTTTTGGACCCACCACAGTACAGGAAAGATATGGACAAACTGGAGCAGGTTCTGTGGAGGGCCACCAAGAAAAAGGGGGCCTGGAGTATTGTCCTGCAAGGAGGGGATGAGATAAACCTGGAAGAGAGCTGGCTTCAGGGAGATTTTCCAGGCAGGCCTGGGTAAAAGCATGGGCAGCCCAAGCAGATCTCATTGCTGGACCTGCTCTGAGCAGGAGGTTGAAATAAGGACCTCCAGAGACCCCCGTGACCCACATGACTTGGTGATTCTCTGAGTCTAAGGCACAGCAAAGAATCCAGGTCATTGTGTTCAGGGAAGCTGATTTTATCTCCATTCTGCATTGAGAGAGGGATACTTCAGAAAAACAGCTTTGTTGGTATCCTAAACTGTCTCTAATTTAGAAGTATTGTGAACAGATAACCCAGGATGATTTAGCATGCTATTTATTTTTACTCTTAAATTCCATACTAAACCTGACATTTAAATAGCAAAAGCTGGAAGAGTTTATGAATCCGTATTTTCACACAGTAACATTCTTTCTGTTTTTTGTTTCCCTTTTGTTTTGCCTAATGGTCACAAGCACGGATCTCATTCTGTTTTCTTCTTGCCTAAGAAGTGATATTTTATTTCTCGAGCTGTTTACTGAAGGTAATAATTAAACCTTGGTAGTCAGTGAGGAAACTGGCTCTTTTAATCAGTTTAATTGGGTTGATTGCCTAATTTTTGGCTCTCTGTACTTGGGTAAAAAAGCGTTTCTTGTCTATATAATGAATTGAACCAAAAATTTCAAAGGTCAAGAAAATAATTTATTTCTCAGTTATTCTACAGAATCACTGTGCTGCCTGGGTCAGTTTGGCAGATCACTTAACCTTTCTAAGCCTGCAGATATTTTCTGCAGTCTGCTATCACCTTCATCCACCTACAAAACCCTAAAGAATGTCCTTGGTTGTGCCATGAGCACAGGCTGGAGTATAAATTAAAGCCCAAGATCTGCTTACCTTGGGTTGGAAAATAGCTGGGGAAGATGCAGGTAAGGTCAGCAGAGTTCCTTTTCCAAAATTACCTCTGGAAAAAAAAAAGTCAGGGAAGTTTTTGTGCAATTAAGAGAAGCCTGGAGACAATCTGTCCCTGGGAAACGGGAATGTTCGCTGCAGACAGACACAGATAGGCAGAGGGATAGTGAGGACAAGGCACGTGGCTGTGCTTGCACTGGAGCTGGGCTAAACCAAGGGCTGCTCACCTGCCCTGCTTCTCCTCCAGCCTTTCTGGGTCACCGTGTGTTTGTTGCTTCCCCCTGGACTGAGGAAAGAAACGAAGCTGGAGTGAGGGCAGGGAAGATCTCCCCCTGTGGGCACTTTGGCAGGGGACTGGCCCAGAACTGCAGACCTGGAGAGTCTGAGCTCTGGGTCCCCAAATCTCACCTGTAGACACCTGGTGTCCTCTGCAAACCTCGAGGGGTGTTTCCTGCTGAGTTGAAATAGAAATGAATTCGTTGAAACTAAACAAGAAAAAAACCCCAATATACACAAGGAGAAAGGGTAACTGATTTTATTTGTTCTACCAGCTCTCAACCACAGATAACTCATCCTTTTAGAAGAAAAACAGAGCATCTATTTGAAGCTTTGCTTTTTTTAAACTGGCATGTTACTCCATTGATTAAACTGAAGCAAACAATGAGACTGTTTCTGTCAACGCAGCAAATAAAGTGACATAGCAGCCCCCACCAGCATCACATCTGAGGAGAATTCAGGTTAAACTTCACAGCAAACTCTAAATGCTAACGTGTGTGTAAGGAGGAGAGGGAATCTGCTTTATCTGCTCTCAGGGCTTGGATCTAATCTACATAACAAGACACCAGCAGTGCTTCTCTGTTAACATTTAATTCTGTTTGTATTTGAATTATCAGAAAAAAGTGTTTTATGGGTAAAGAGGATAGAGGTTGATAAGCATCAAATGCAAATTAACAAGCAGCAAAGCTGCTTTGTCCATCAGGGACATGAAACTGAGGTAAATATGTTCAATAAGCTTTGATTTTTTTTCAGACTCCTGTTGTAAATCTTTTTAAATTCTCTTATGTCCTTTCTCTTCCAACATATCGTAATCTTTTTGATATTTACGTAGCTAAGTGCAAGCAGAGGCTGGAAGCAGAAAGGCTGGAAGATAAAATGGCTTGCCCTACATGCTTCTGTTTGGTAGGGAAATTTGGTGGGCACCCCAAAATGACAATTTTATCCATCTCTTTAGAAGCAGACAGTGGCTATCAAAACCTGAAGTGGTGTAATACTTCAGCATTACTTCAAGAACGTGTCATAACTACTCATGTTGTTGTAGCATTCTTGGTTTAGATAACTGAAGGGGAATTTTTTTCTTTCAGTCAGTGCATCTGCAGCATATTTTGTCATAGAAAACTTCCAGGATGGGGCATCCACAGCTGCTCTGGGCAGCCAGTGCCTCCCCACCTTCACAGTACAGAATTTCTTTGTAATATTTTATCTAAAAGCTGTCATGTTAAAAAGAAATGCCTTTCTGGATCCAGAACTGGATTAAATTGAATAAACCTTTCAATGTTTCATGTTGGCTTTTCATACCATGGCTGTTGTTTGCTCATGAATACAATATTGAGTCCAAGAAGACATCTCAGATTTGGGATGCAAGTCAAGTTGGGTATCTGGGACAATGTGCTTGGTGCATTTCTTAAAAAGTTTTGCTGTTTCCCACCCTATTTGAATTAGTTATTTAGCTGCTACTTACTTAGCTTTTTGTTTATCATCTGTTTAAAGTGGTTTAGAATTCTGGATCAAGACATCCTAAACAGATGGATTTTCAAACTGAATGTTGTTTTTACAACTAAGCGTATGCAATTCCTGTAAGGATCTTATTTAATACTTCAAAGTGATTATTATTTTGCCATAAGTAAACTGCAGTTTCCACTGCAAGGAGTATTTAAAGAATGCGTTAGGAGTACCCTTGTCTATCTGTTGCAAAGCAGAAGCTCTAATAGATGTGAAAAGTAGAGGCCATGCTAAAAGCAGCTGTAGAAATGAACAGAGCCTGGGAGGTACCTGCTGTGGGACTCGCGGGGCTGGACGTAATTCCTTGTCTGGAAGAAGGACCTTTAAATAAAGGTCAGCCAGAATTGCACTGGAAACCTTGCAGGGGCTTAAAAGAAGCCACTTAAGAACTTATATTGCCACTGGGAGTTGGCCTTTACTATAAACTTCCCTGTGCTGGTTAACATTTATAAATACTTGCTATGTTTCCCCTATTAATATGTTTGAATCAATTTTTGAAACATTTTTAACCATTCTAACCAATTTCACTGCTCCACCCTGTGCTGAATCTTTACACCTGGTTCCTCTTCCTGCCAGCAGGTTCTGTTTTCTCGTGTTGAAATCTCACTTCAAATTTTTTTCACATCAAGATTCTACTTCAGACATTCAAAAGCTTTTTCTACATCTTCTTCTCTGCCTGTCTTCCAGCCTTCCTCATTCAGCACAAGAAGTTGCTTGTCTCCCGTGTTCTTTGTACCTATCCTTCCCCAAAATGTCTCTTTACATCTGCCTGGCTGAACTTCAGCCTTTCCATGGAGATACCATGACCAGCTGAATAGTTTACAGGGAAAAGAAATGCTAAGTAGAAGAGACAGAGAACAAAGGAGGAATTTAGCATCCAGAGCTGCTTGGCAACGAAGGAAACTTAAAAAACTGCCCTGTATTTGCAGAAATTTGCTTGTGTTGATTTTGTGTGTGTGCAGCAGTGATAATGGTGAAGTACCTATGTTTAAAAATACTAAAATAAAAAAAATTACCTTCTTACAGACCCACTTGAATCACATGATGTTGGCATTTAAGACTCTAAATACCAAAAGTTAATGGGGCTTAACCTCTTCTTGGCAAGTCTGTGCAAATATACATGAACAAGAGAGCTCAGAAATAAGTGGCAGGTTCAACAATTTCTTCACACAATTTTCTTCTTTTTTTCCTTAAAAAAAAAAAAAAAGGTGGGGTGAAGTCTCACTCTTGAGCCCTTTTGCAAAACAATTTGACACCTGTGTGATTACCCAGCAAAGAAACCAAGGACTGCACAAATCTGCTCTTTAACAGGGTAGTAAAAACAATCTCCTGGTGGTGCTGGTGAGAACAAATGGATATGATCATTGATTTTGAATATTGATTTCCAATCAATAATTCACTTTGGAAGCACGAGATGCCACACTGAGAAACAACAGCTTCAGAGAAAAGTACAGGAGGAATTTTTGCTTGTCACTCTGGTACTGTGCACTTGTGTCAGCACTCATCTGCTGAAATATTTATCTGGGTGTTTCAGTTATTTAACAGAAAGATCAAAAATACATCAGCAGGAAGTGAATTTGAGTGAGGGATGGTTGAATGGGGAATAAAGCTGTAATCAGGGGGGTGGTTGTCCCTGCCTGGTGGAGCTGGGAGAGCAGGGGGAGCTCCAAGTGCCTCGTGTCCCCTGAGGTTTTGCTGTGGATTGTGCATGTTCTGGCTTTCTTCTTGAAGAGATTTTCTTTTCGGTTTTGCATTTGCCTGGCTGAGTTCTGTGTCCGTGGGTTTCAGCCCTGCCCTGGTTGGAGTTGTGGAATTTGGGTGCTGATAACATTTCCATGGGGGTTAATCAGATGGCCTTGTTTATGGAGGTGTCTTTCCTGTCACTCAGGCAGTGGTGTCTCAGGTCCACTTCGTGCTGGCAAACATTAGTGCTGCCTTTGGATGCAGTGGTCCTGCCCTTTTCAAGCCCTGGCAGTTTACTTCTGGCCCTGTGCCACCTTTCTCCTGCTGCTTCTGCAAACATTTGCATAGTGATCCAGTTCAGAGACGTGATGGATGTTGAAACTAACCTCCCAAACAAAAAAAAAGCAGGAGTTTGACCTGGATCAGTGCTTTGTTCCGCTTCACTGTTCGTGTTAAAGCAGTCTGGGGGCAAGAGTTGAGTGCTCTGGGGGGAGAGGGAGGGTGGGCTTGCTTTTTGGAAGGCAGTGCTGGTTATTGCCAGCTTTAAAGTTGGAGTGCAGAGGGAGCTTGAACCCATCAAATTGCAAATTGCCCTCTGGAGTTGGTCTTCGATTCAAATTTTCCTCTGCACGACCTTTTCTGCCCAGCCATGGGGAGGTGTGAAATGCATGGTGTGCTGGGACTGAACCCCCCACCTTCAGCTCTGTCTCAAGTGCATTTTTGTTTTAATATTAATATAATTAGACAAGAAAATGCTTGATCTCCAGCATTTTAATTTAGTAACTCGTCAAGCTGCTTCTTGAGCTGATATGTATAATCCTGAATAAAGGCACGGAATCCAAGCGTTGGGAGCTCTGGCAGGTTTTGCACAGAAATCCCTGTCCTGAATAGTTTTCCTTCAGAGTTAATTACTAAATACCTCTTTCTAGCAGTGACTGTTCCTCTCCCAGCAAACTTTTCTCACAGTCTGGTTCATGGCATTCCTCAGCCCGTGACAATGCCCACTCTGTATCCCAGATATTCCCCCAGGTAGATTTTTAACTGGCCCGACAACAGCAGTCTGGAGGGCTTCTCCCTGCAGACAACAGGGCTGCTATTGTGCAAATGAATGTTTATATAAAAATAGATTGTTCTTATCTTGACTAGGAGCCAGTGACCCCTGAATTCGACACCTTGCTCTGAGACCTGGCCTTGGTGGCCTTGGACAAGGCATTTGGTGCTTGTGCCTCAGCTGTATTTTAGGGAGAAACACGACCAGGAGGGTTTGGTACTTGGCAGGGTCAACAAAAATCACACAGAGCCATAATTAAGCTGAAGATTTTAAAACATGATTTTTATGGTGGGTTTATCTGATAATACATGTGTGTTCAATGACGATCCCCTTTCCAGTGTGTGTCCTTATCGATGATATTTTAAACCCTTTCACATCGAGTTTATAATATCTAAGATACAAATAAATGTAAACATATATATTTAATAAATTCATTTTGTATGGTGTTTAGCAACCTTAAGGCTCCAAAAAATGGATTAATCTGTTGCTGCTCTTGGTTTTTTCCCATGCTGTGTCTGTTTGCACTCACTGGAGTACACCTTTCACCCTGACAGCGAGGTCTGGGAGCTGAATTTTTCTCCCTTTGGATAATCTGTGCATTGTTTAATTCCAGCCTTTTGCAATGTTCTTTTAGTATTTTTTATATTATTTTTTAGAGAAAAAGGCAGTTTGATGGTCATGGTTTGGACTGTTTCAAACTCTCCTTGATGGTGCAGTGGCAGCAAATGGCAGAATAAGAAATTCCAGCAGATTTTGTGAAAGCTGCGGGCTGGACAGAGAGAAAACAAATCTAAAAATAGCATCTGTAAAGGGAAGGCAGCAGCCTGATCTCAGCTTCTTTCATGTGGCCTGTTGGTCTGAGAAACATCACCTGGCAATAGCCCCAGAGGCCGGGTACACGTCGCGCTGCTCCCGCCGAGATAAAGGGCACGGTGCTGGGGGACAAGTCCTATAACCAAGGGAGCATAAAGCCATCCTTCCACTCTCTCATCTTCCTGCTTTTTTATGGCCTTCCTGTGGCAAAAGGAGTGTTTAACCAGCTGCAGCTCAAGCTTGCTTTGCCTAGGGGATGTGCAGAGGCCAGGGCAGGACAGTGCCTGGAGCTGGGACACGCTCAGGGTCCAGCAGTTGAGAAATGCAGACAGAGGACATGAGGTGGAGCAAACCCTGTTGGGGTGGCACTTTTCATTGTGTGTTTATTGCCAAGATGATTTGGCATCTGTTTTTATTCATTTACAGAGAATCTTGTCAGCACCCAGTACTGCTCTTCACCAAAAGCAGCCACAAAACACAATCAGTTTAACTGTAGGAATCCTATAATGTTGTTTTTTTGGGTTTATTTTAAGAAAAGGGAGAAAGTCATCCCAGACAACCATGATAAATCTAATCTATATTTCGGCTGTATTGAACCAATGAATTGCCAGCTAGGAATTAGGAGCCTGGGATGCAATATTTTCATGGCTTATACAAGTATTAATTAGTCAGCCAGGCAACCTGCCTTGCGTTCCTGAAGTAATAGGTTTGGTTGTGGAAAAGTCCTGGAAATATCCTTGGGACAAAAGTCCAACAGTTCCTAAAAGATAACACCTTCCCTGTGGGAGCTGTGATAGCCAGTGTCTCTGGTTAACGAATGGTGGGATCTTCCCTCTCCACACAACCTGTGCCAAACAAATTGCCAGTATTAGAAACAATCTTGTTTAAAAAATGGTGTTGAAATGATCTGCTTCTCCCCCGTGCTGCTGGGGCCCATATCCTGTTCTTCTTGCCACTGTGGATACAGACTTTGATTATCCTTTCCATGCTTACTTGTGCATTATTTTACTTTAATATGTATTGCAGAAGATTAGCTGCCTGGTGCTTTGTTGACGAGTCTCCAAGGAGTTCTTTGTCCCACTATTTATTGCACTTAAAGGCTTGATTCCTGGGAGCTGGTTCTTCAGCTGGAGATTTCCTTTTCTTATTCTAGAATGAAATATGCCTGGGTAGTTTTTGCATGAAAATCCGCTTGCCAAAACCTGGGGAAGTTTTTTGCTCCTAACTCAACCCTTGATTTGGCTGCTGCATAACTGCAGTTTACTGCTCTCTGTCGAATCCACTGCCCTGGAATGTGTTGCACTCTCAGATGGCTTTAGGGACAGACAAACCACGTGATGGCCTTTATGTTTTTCTGCTCACACTCACTGGCCTGTACCTCTTCTGCCCTTAAATTCTGTGTATTGCCCTGCTGTATTTTGGCTTCTCGTGTTTTAGCAGTGGCAGATAAATAGAGAAGCCATAGAAATGTTTATGCTTTTTATTGACTTAAGGTGCTTTGGAGAGCAGCATTAATCTACAGTTCAGTGAAGCAGCAAAAAAATGAAATACTCCCTGCAGAGTTTTTCTTTGTAAATAGAGCCTTGCGTTAAGCTGCTGTGAACTGGCTTGCTTTCAGATTTCTGAATGCACTGGTTTTGTCTTCATTAGTAATTATAGCTGAGGGTGATAACGCTGGAATTATCCTTCATCAGAAACAACAATAAGGCTTGATGATGTGGGGATGTGATGTGCTGTGGGAGTGCTTGTCCTTGACCTCCAGCCTCAGGCCTGACTCGCCCCTGCCTGGCCAACTTAGGGGCACCTTAACATGGGGAATGACAGTGGCAGCCTTTGGTCCCTGCTCGGGAGTCACTGCTGGGACAGCGACTGGGCAGGGAAGAGGGAACGACTGCGACTAAATTGGCTTAAACTAAAGTGTTAGACACAGTGGTAAAAAATGTTCTTTTACTCCTTGCTGTTGTTTGACTTTATTTACTTGGGCTGATCTGGCTGAGACCAGTAGAAAAAAAGTATATTTGGATATCTCACTGCAGTCACCTGGTTTGTGAGTGACCTTGGTCAAGTCACTTCACCCTTCCGTGCTTCACTTTTGCTGTAATGACTCTTTTTAAGTGTGAGCTGACAGTGGATTTGCTTGTTTAGTTTTTTATTTTATTTTATTTTATTTTATTTTATTTTTCTTTTAACTGATTATTTTAAATTAAAAAGCAGAGAAGTTGTCTTGGAAGACTACTCACAGAAAAAAAACCCAGAAAAACAATAATGCATTTTTCTGGCCTCCTAAATCTGAAAAATTATATGATATCCAAGAACTGCAAAGTTTATTGTTGGTCTTTTCAGTTTTTTCCACGATACATTTTTTTCTCTGTTTTTCCATAGAATAATAATTTTCATATCCTGGAGCAGTTTTGAGTTTGTGGGACAAAAAAATTTTTTTTGCTGTTGCTGAAAAAACTCGGAAGGAAAATATTCTGCTGTTCTTAGTGTGAGACCTCTGATTACAAATGTCTTTACCTTAGAATAAACTTGACTTTCATTTTAGCCTAATCTATATCCCAGATGAAAACAGCTTCTAAACTCTGAGTATGTATAATGGACCAATTAGGGTGGTGTTGGTGTAGAAGGAGCCACAAACCACAGAGCAGCATCTGTGTCTGTCTGGCTCCCTGCAGGGTTTCATTTTTCGGTTGGTTCCACTATCTGGGAATACTGAGTGTTATGAAAGCCTCACCTGTGCAGATTCTTGATGCACAGGATGATGTTAGTTTAGCACTCACATTAATTCCCTGAAATGTCTTTTCACTGGGAGGAGGAGGCTTCAGAGCCAGACCCAGGTCTAAGTACAGTTTACAACGGTGCTGGTTAGCACAGGACTGGGTAATTACGCTGTTTTTTCTGGATCCTTTGGGAGGCTGGGTGTGCCTGGGAAGGAAGGTCATCTTCTTTTTTATTACTCTTTTTTCCTTCTCCTGCCCTTCCTCATCTGTAGTAAACTGGTAGCCAGATTTATTTCCTTTACAGTCTGCCTGCCCACATAATTGACAGAAAGAAATAAAAGGAGGAAAACCCATAAAACTTCCTTGTTAAACGTACGTTATTTCCAAGAAGAAAAAAAACTTGTAGCTGATTCATTTTGAAGACTTGAACTGTAACTTATTTTCTTCTTTTTCTCCTTTGTATTGGCAGGATAAAAACTTGAACATGCCTCGTAGCCCTACATCAAGTGAAGATGAAATGGCACAAAGCTTCTCTGACTATTCTGTTGAGTCTGAATCAGACAGCTCCAAAGAAGAAACTATTTATGACACAATTAGAGCAACTGCAGAGAAGCCAAGCAGCAGAATGGAAGACAGTCAGAGCAACACTTTAGTGATTCGAATTATCATACCTGACCTGCAGCAAACGGTAAGGCAGAGGGCACTGCAATTAAAAAAAGTGAAATTAATGATTAGCTGTGCTGGCTTCAATCTGCAGTAGATCTGTTCCCTTTTCTTACTTTCATTTTTGACATATTACAGACAAAATGCATGTTTTCTTTTAAGGTCTATGCTTTGTACCCCATTGGTTTATCTGACTGGTTGCCTGAACTAAAGGCACCATCCCTTCCAAGAGAGTGCATTTAGTGTGTTAACTTGATAAAAGCCATATTCATAAAGCAAAATATCTGTCTGATCTGCATGCAGAGATTTGGGTAGAAGAAAGAGAATTAGGAATCTATAACCTCATCAGGAGATGAAGATTGAATTCAAAAATCACATGTTAATTCTATGAAAGCCTCACATACATACATTCATACATACATATATATATCTATATATGGATTCTCTAGTTCTTCTTCTCATGAGATGGTTTGTGATTGACACTACACTGGGGTCCTGCAAGAGGTCATCAAATTCTCTCTCTTTACCATATTTGTTGTCTTCTCTCTGTCATCCTGCCACACAAAAGACACCCCTTTTAGAGAGCCTGTGGCTTTTATAGTGTAAAGATGAGGAAAGAGAAGCCCAAAGAATCTTCTCCTTCCTCCTTTGCTGGCTTGCCTTTACTACAGGGTGTTATTTATCAAGCTTCCAGCCAGGGAAACCAACACAAGTGCTGTGATAGGAATAACAGTGCCATCCTGGGAAAGGTCTTGGGAGATACTGATTCTATCTAGAACCGCAACTTGTCCCAGTTTGTAATTAATTGTCTAAATTACTCCAGGTCTCCTTGAATGCTGCTGTCGGAATTTTCAGTAATGGCACCAGCCTTGTTAAATTTCCAGGATGATTATACAAACACATCCATTTTCTGGATGTGTGCCTCATACATCACTCTGTGCTGACATGTCAGATCTACATCATCCCCTGCTGCCATCGGAGATCTATCTCAGATGAAACTCTTCCTTTCTTCTTAATTAAGTTCATTTTTAGAATGATGGAGATGGGCTGCCTGCAGCCTGACAGGGAAGAGCTGTTTTGACAGTGTGCCCTCAGGTGTGGTTCTGGAGCTCTTTTTGATGATCTTACCAGCTTGCTTGATCTGTGACCCTGTCAATGAACAGATCCATGGAAATTGAATGGAAATACCAGCTCTTCTTGCTATGTTTACCCTGCTGTTAAAACCACAGGGATATTAGGTTCCTGAAACCCTCTTATTCATTGCTCTGGTTTGTAGACCAATAATAAGTTGTTTATTGACACTATCGAGACCATTTTAAAAATTAATTTTATCATTTGTTCATTTTTATTGCTTTACTTTTTGTATTTCTTTTTCCTTTTCAATAAACTCTTTGTGAGAAGTAACTGAATTGTTTTAAGCAGTTCTATAGCAGCTGGTGTATTTGTTATTTAATTTATCAGCCCACAAGCTCTTAGTGCAGGAAAAAGAAACCTGGATTCAGGTTAGAAAACAGGAATATTGGTGATTAAATGTAGTGGAGCAAACTGTGGAGAAGATCAGAGTTTGAGCTGCTGTACCGCTACAAGCCAGAGCAAACATAGGCCCCATTTCCTGTATAATTATAATTAATTTAACATATGAGGGGTTTAAAATTAGTCTGTTTAATCAAAGAAGCATGAAATAACATAATTTAGTTTTCTGCTTTTTTTGGTTTTTAGGAAAGTATGATTGAGACTATATTTGTTCTAAGGAAGACAAGTTTAGGGTTTTAGATAAAATTCAGCCCACTGGGAAGCGTTAAAGCCTTAGCCAAACTCCCAAAGAACAAAGTTTGCTCATCTGCAGTGGGTGTGGTACAAATTGCCTTTATTTCACTGCAGGTGTGAGATAAGCACCAAGCACCACGAGTAGGATGTGCTGCCATGGAAAACTTTATAAATTACCACCCACTGTAGGAAGTCTGTCTTGTTGCCCTTTTATTCTCATTGGAAGCTTAGAAGACATTGTGAACCTCGACAAGTTCATACAGAGCCCTTAAGAACAATTGCTCTTCAATTTTTATATCAATTCTTTTTTTGTCTCCTTCTCAGTTCAGGTGATAACCCAATTATTGAAACACTACTTGGTAGAAATGGTAATTTCTTACTGCCTCTGTGCATGACCTGTATTCAATAAGTGCCATCCTTCTCACAGGATGGAGGAGAATATTTAAATGAGCGACTGAAAGGTTTCCTGAGCTCAGTAAAATTCCTGAGGGAATGGAGAGCATGGAAAGCCCTCCACAGCCACAAGGAGAGTGGGTAAAAAAGCTGTGTGATCTGGTATATATTATTTGGTCCGAATCCAGGCCCAGTCATCTTGTGTCAGTTTCCTTTTCCAGCCCATGTAGGAACAAATCCCAAGTGATGCTGCCTATAAGTGAAATCAGTCTGGTTCTTCAGGAGCTGATGTCAAGAAAATCTCCTTTTGCTGATACTCTGACAGCGATGGTGTTTTGTGCTTAAAATTGCTCTTTTCCACAGACCCTGAGAACAGTTCTGTCAGCCAGTTGTTTTAAGGAATGTTTTCATCATTTTATTATCAACACATGGCCCTTGTTCCACTCTTTTTTTTTAACCCTGTACTTATGTGCTCCCTCTGGGTTGTGTTTCAAGTCAAAGTGCTCAGATCCATACATTTTATTAAATTCTGAGGCTGAGATGGGTTTGGGTCTGCTGAAGACTTCTCTGAGATGCTTTCTGCCCATCTGTTTTGCTGCTCCACTGCAATAATGAGCACTTACTGATTCCTCCCTCCTCTGGTTTTTGGGTTTTTTAAAATTATATTGGACTTTCCACGCAAAATGTTGTTTGGTAAGTGGCAGTTTGGTGTAGCAGCAGCTGAAGTTGTAGCTACTTTTTGGTGTCCTGTTTCTGCATTGCTTTTTATACTTTTGTATCCCTTCTTTAAATTATTTTTGGTTTTTAGGATTAAGAATCTTTTCCTTTAGTGCTTTTCCTTCTCAGATGAAACACTTTGCTTACTTTGTGCAATTTTTCCCTTACCAGAGTAGGAACCCAGCTGTCACAACTTCAGCTTCAGTCCCATTTTTGCTTAGGGTGCCTCCATTTTCACTTGTTTCCAGTCTGTGCTGCCTCAAATATATTCCAGGTTTTCTTTTGCAACTATTCACAAATATTCTTCTGTATCCCACTTAGTGCCTGATTGTTCCTTGCTGCTTTCTGTTTCTCGTTGCTCTTCCTTGTTTTATCTTCAGTTTGATAAGAGAAGCATTGTGCTCCCAGTATCTGTTCACATGCCCTTGATCTGGGCAGGTGATCTGATGACTGCCTGGCCAGACTGGTTCTCCTGACCTGTCCCCTCATGAATTCTGTGTTTCCTGAGTGCATTCTGATGAAGAGAGCAGTGTTTCAGCAGAGAATCAAGCTGAACACTGAGCACAAACCAAAATGAGTGACTTGCTCCCTTTTCTCCCCATGGTGCCAAACTCTCATTTGTGTTTCCCACTTTTTGGCTGTCACATCTTTAATATCAACATCTCCTATTGAAAGGAATAACTCATATTTTGATATCCTGGCAGTCACATTTTGGAGGCAGCTGTACAAACCACGTTTGTCATGTCCCTCAGTCACAGCACAGTTCTGTGTGATTGACAGCTGAGCAGAAAGATGTGTTGGCTGATAGATTTTAAGCGGATAAATGTTATCCCTCAGAAATTCTGTATCATGAGCATAATTCCCATTGAATTAAAATCTTCCCTTTGGCTGGGGGAGTTGTATTTTTCCGTGGCTTCCCATCCTGCCCTTCACTCTGTGACTTGCTCTCACCAGCGTGCAGGAATGCAGGATTGTAATTGACCGTGTCTCCTGTGATCCAAGGAGCTTTCACATCCCAGACACAGGCCTTGCATCTCAGCAGCCAGTGCTGACGTGCTGTCTTGCTGCTACACTTGCATTTTGAGGGGCCTGGTGTGGTTTTGACAGTGACTTTGAGCCACTCAGGGCTTTTTTTTTTGGCTGTTCTTTGGAAGAACTGTTGTGGTTTTTTGCAGTGAGTGTATCTGTCAGTGCAAAACATCTTTGTTTCATGTGTTTCTGTAGTTCTTTGTCACTAAACTATCCAGGGTTTTTGAATTTTTTATTTCTTGTCATTGAAGATTAGAAAAAGTTGTCCATTTTTTTTTTGACTTTGCTGCTGCCTCCTTTCCTTGTGGTCCCCCCGCCAAGTGTGCCTGATGAATTGTTCCTTGTTTCACAACTAGAGCAGCCTGTGTGTAGGTCCTGCTGTGATTCAGCTGATGTTTCCTCAGGGTGCAGAGTGTGGCAGTAAGTAATGACTTGTCTGCAGGATAGAGGGGGTGGCTGTGGTGCTCCCTGCCTGGAGGGCTGCCAGGAGGACACAGAAGCAGCACAGTGGAGTTCTTCCAGGGACGGGCTGATGGAAAATGCACCTTATGCAGCATCTGAGTGCTCCTTTTTATCCTCTTGGTCAGCACCTGCCTCTGAGAGAGTGGTAACAGCTCCACTTCTATCCTGCCTGGCTTCGTGGAAAGCATAAATAATCACTTTTCTCACAAGTTTCACTCTGCTCAGTCTGAAACATTTTGGTAGCAAAGAATTATCCAGTTATCGATTTACTTTTTACATAATTGATCTTATTTCATTCCAAATTGCTGATGGGATCAGCATTTTTTACAATAAGGCCATTTTTGTTTCTTATGACTCACTAGAAGAGCTGGGGCTCTCACTAAATTAGTTTGTGAAACATTTGCATGCCATCAAGAACAGAGAGAACACAAGAACAGACTGAACAAAATTGAACATGTTGGATTCTCCAGGTGCATTAAAAACCAGCAGATTTAATTAAACTGGGACCAGAAGTAACTGCATTGTATTTTTAAAATCAAAACAGTGTCATACAAGTCCAAAATCAGTTTGTTTCAGGTAAGAAAGACTTTCCTTGGGGAAAAAAAACCCCATGTAATTTCAAAATTATCTTCCCATTTGAATAACACTTCTTGTAATCTTTCAGGATGCGTGGATAATGTGGGGATAATGTTAGAAGTTAAGCTCATTACACACCTTGTAACTGACAGTTTTGCTGAAAAGTGCTGATGTTTGAGTCTGAATCTTGTACTGAAGTTTGAATCCATGTAGGAATCAAGTGAGGTTCAGAAAGCACACAGGGATTTCAGACAGGTTGCCCTTGCTGCCAAGTCAGTACTATAACTACTGGGATGTTTGGGAAGGAAAATACTCCTTATCATCTACTTTGTGTCCCTTCAACATCTAACCCCCCCAAACTTTTCGCAAAACGTCTTGGAATATAAAATAAGTAAGGGAAATGAAAGCTGCTTTGTAGCCAGCCTCACTTGTGACAAAGTCTAACATCTCATTTTATGCTGAAGAATGTAAAGGATTAAAGCAGAAGCAGCATCGTTGTGTTCAGGATGCACATCAGAGGCAGCAAATTGCTTTCTAGGCATTGCCATCTGCTGGTGCCTTGCAACCAGTGACTGCAGTGTAGGCAGAATCCCTAAATTCCTCAAATCCCTGAATTCCAGCTTGGTAAGAAGCAGAGAACTGGAAAGGTTTGTCAAGGTTTTCAAGTCATTTGCTTCACGTTGTATCGTTCCTCCCATAAACTTACCCTAAGATAAAGGTAGCTAAAAGGGAAGTAGAATTCTAGCCTGAATAGAATTTTTTTGGTGAAATCCTTGTGGATCTAACAGGTATTAGAACAGCCAAGAATCAAGTGGGTAGTTAAACACCTTGTAAAATCCCTTTTACCTGGCTTTTGGAGCAGGTTTTCCATGAAGGTGCTCTCTCTCCGAAGGAGGATGTGTGTGTTCCCTGATGTTTAAGGAAGGACTTTAAATGTCCTGTGTTTTCACAGTACTTGTACATTAGATATTAGCACTGCACATCTGAAATAGAATTCTTGTTGAGCAATGTTTTGTCATGGAATTTGTGGATTTATTGTGTGTATTCCTAATTATTCATGACATTTGTAAACTTTAGAATGTAAGACGCTGTTTAAATGGTTTTTTTTTCACTTATCGGGTTTCTTAAAATTATTTCTCTTTGCAGAAATGCATCAGATTTAACCCAGAAGCTTCAGTGTGGGTTGCAAAGCAGAGGATTTTGTGCACTTTGAACCAGAGCTTGAAAGACGTGCTGAATTATGGACTGTTCCAGCCTGCAAGCAATGGGAGAGATGGGAAGTTTTTGGATGAGGAGCGACTTCTGAGGGAATACCCACAGCCAGTGAATAAAGGAGTTCCTTCACTCGAGGTATTTTTAGATCTAACATCTGAAGCATTTCTATTCTGGTACAAACTGTACAGAAAAGCTGTATTTGAGGTGTCTGCATGCACCTGAGTTGCATCTGGGAAATGGTTATCAGCAAGTCTGAGCTGGAACCTTTGCCCACAGTGGTGCCTTAAAGAACCTAGAAATGAAACAGTACACTTTGGAGATAATATTAGTATAGGAAGTAATAGAAAGGCTGGTCTTTATTGGAGGCCTCCTGGGGCAGATATGGAAAATTTCCACAAAATGCCCACCCCCCCCCTCCCCCAAGGGGTGAATACAGTTTTATAAGTTTAGCAGATTAGCATAATTGACAAAAATCACCAAATAGGAGCACAAGTGGTGACGCAATTCCCCCCTTCTAAATCCTCCCCCCTCAGATGGGAACTAAACTTTGTTTATAAAAATATGTCTCGAAGAGCTGGTCTCAACCTTGGTTCCTAGGGGAGAACCAAGATAGGACAGGGGGCTTGGAATGTGTTTTGTCTTTCTGCCTATCAGGGCAGGGAAAAGTACTGGGAAAACTAGCTACGAATGCAATAATAGCCTATAGAGCTACAAATATATGTGTAAAGAATATAGAGAGCATATAAAAGAAAAAAGGCAAAAATCAATTGGCATCAACAGAAGTGCTGGCATTCCCTGCTCGTGGAGCTGGTCCATCCCCAGAAGGTTGAAGAGTCAGCCCTTCTGAGACAGTGAATTTTGGAGTTTCCTTCTGCTGAATATATCTAATTCTGTGATTTAATAAAGAAATGTAAGGTTCTAGGTGAAACTGTTGAATCTGGGATTAGGTTTGCAACAGTAGTGTAGCAGTTGCTGGATTACCAGCCTGTGCTTTCTCCCAAAGAGATCTTTCTGTCTCAGTGAAGGCTTTCTTTAACCCACATCTATTTCCCTCTGTGCCACCCTTCAGAGTGCACAGATTGCCTCTGTCTGTCTGTCTCCTGGGAAAGCAGTAAGGGAGGAAAGGGTGTGTGCTGGGATTTCCCCCTCTCTGTTGCTCCTGCAGAGGCTCTGCAGCTGGGGATAAGCTGGGCAGGACTTTTATGGCACTGGACAAACTTGGAGCAGAGCCAAATCATGCAATATAGCAGCAAACTGGGGCATGAAAATGGCATTTAATTAATTTTGGTATTGCCTGTATGCTGGCAGATCAACCATTAATAATATGCAGTTGATAGACTTACTCCTCTGTAACACAAATCCAAGAGAAAAGAACCAGGGTCCTGAGGAGGCTTCAGGTCTTCCCCTTTCTAGGAGATTATTTCAGAGTTTCAGTCCCTGATGTCCATATCACGGCTGTAAGCAAATTAAACAGCCACTTTATTTTGTTTTTGTCATTTTTCCATGAGTGTTGACTGCAGCAGTTGAGGTGTTAAAAGTGATCTTGTGCAAAGCTGGTGTTAAAGCCTCACTCAGTGCAGTCCCTTGTCCAGCAGACAGGCTGCATTCCTGGAATTCTGCATGGGACACTGAGGTGATGGAGAATTATAGCTATGGAAACCCCCACGATTTTTGCTACAGATCTTCCTACTGCACCCAAGCTGCTCAGGATAAAATGTGAGTGAGTTTCAGCCAAAAAGAGAGGCAATCCTCAGAACCTCATTCACAAAACCAGTCCTGCTCAGTATCAGGAGAACTATTCCCATGTGGAAGTTCTTCCTACTTTGACTAAGGGATTTTCAGGCATCCTTTTTTTTGTTTTCATATTTCAGAAATGCTAAGCTGCTATTTTGAAATCTATATTTTTTTTATTTAACATGCCTTCCCAGCTCTTTCTGCCTGAGACTATAAATGAAAGTGCACAGAAATCCTTGGGGAAAAGCTCTTTTCAGTGTAATTCTTGCTTATTTGTCTGGATTCTAGAGGCTGATCTCATTTCCCACACACCTCCACTGATCTCAGTGTATTCATACAAGATAAGAATTTTGCTTAAATGATGTAAAACTATATGAAATACTGAGCCTATTTCTAAAATTTTAAAAAGTTTTGCCTCAGTCTGCATCGCTGTGGATGATACTTCCTGGTAAGGTTAGAAAATGATATTATGAGTTTTAAGCTTTTAAGTTTTAAAATTCCTTCTTCTTTTCCTCCCTCAGTTTCGCTATAAGAAAAGAGTGTACAAGCAGTTCAACCTCGATGAAAAGCAGCTGGCCAAGCTTCACACCAAGGTATCCCAATTTCCTGCAGGAGTTAGCAATTACCTACAGTGGGTGTTGACATCAGTTGCCAGAATGCTTCATTTTTAGCCAAAATGTTACTTTTGAAATCAGAGGGTGATTCATTTGTCGCTCTTTGTTTCAGGCCAATTTGAGAAAATTCATGGATCATGTCCACCATCTCTCTGTGGAAAAAATCACCAAGATGTTGGACCGAGGACTGGACCCAAACTATCATGACTTAGAAAGTGGAGGTCAGAACAATAAAACTAAGCAGCATAAAGGTGTACCTTGAGTTAGTTAAACTTCAGCTGATTAACAGGCTGAATCTCACACATTCCTTCACAACCCTGGGCTAATGGAATCTGTAGGGCTTTGCTGTCCAGAGGAGATAATTGATAATTTATGATTTTCTCTGAACAGTTTTTTTAACATTATTTTCTAAATTAACTTAACTTTGTTTTATAATTTTGCTCACCTTTTTCCAAGTACATCCTATTCTCTTCCTTAGAAACACCCCTAACTTTGGCAGCTCAGCTTGACAATACAGTAGAAGTGATAAAAGCTCTGAAAAATGGAGGAGCACATTTAGACTTCAGAGCCAAAGATGGAATGACAGCTCTGCACAAAGCAGCCAGAGCCAAGAACCAAGTAGCCCTCAAGGTAAGCACTTTCAGGAGCAAATTATGTATTATCTTACTAAAAAAAAAAAGCATAAAGGACACTGTTTTTAGTTAATTACTGTATTGTTCTCCATGGATCCTTTAAGATGTGCTTGTTTGAGTGTTTTCTTGTGGCTTTCAAATCTTGGCATTTGCTTTCAATAAAGGGCCTTTTAATTTCTGATTTATCTTTTCCTGCTAGGAAGAAAAGTGGTGAAATTTCACCTTATTCATTGGTACACTGAGATGTCTGAGGAAATAGGAATAGCATTATTGTCACCTCTTTGAAAGCAGCTTCCAGGGGCGTGGATTGCACCTTTTGCCTTAACACAGTCTCTTCTGTTTTCTTTTGTATTTTAACAGGTATTCTTAAATCATGCTGATGGTTTAGATTAAGTCTTAGGTTTATGGCTTTTGCTTATTCCCTTTTGACAGCTACTCAAATTGCATGACATTTTTGATAAAGCACCTTGGAACTGAAGAGGTGAATACGTTGCAAAGGTGATGCAGCATTTTGAGAGCTGACATTTCTGAACCTGGTGAGAGGATGGAAACTGGATGTTGCCAGTCCTTCTTTCTGTGCCATCCCCATAGATTCCTTTAGATCCTAATTCTTCCAAAGTCATTTCTTGCTTAACTTAGTCTGTGCCGTGGCCTACTCTTATCAGCTGATAAATAGGTGAGCAAAAAATATTACGTCAAGTATCAACCTTATAAATACTTGTTCAGGTATTTTTTCAGGTAAAGACCCTTTCTTGGTGGAAGTCCCTCCCAAATCTATTTTTCACAGTCTGTGATTGCTTTCAGACCCTTTTAGAGCTGGGAGCATCTCCCAACTACAAGGACAGCTGTGGCCTGACCCCGCTGTACCACACGGCCGTGGTGGGAGGGGACCCTTTCTGCTGTGAGCTCTTACTCCATGAACATGCCACAGTCAGCTGCAAGGATGAAAATGGATGGCAAGAAATCCATCAGGTAGGAAAGATTTGCTTTTTGTTTGGAGTTGGACCTGCATGAGGAAATGTGCCATGGTTGTTTTAGGGTTAAATGGTATTTTGAAGTCCCTGCACATTCCAGTATGAAATTTCTTCATTTTTCTATTTGCCTTTTCTACTTCTTTTTATTTAATCATTTTGCATCCTGCTATGGTGACTTTGAAGTAGCAAACAGTTCCAGTGGTGTTCTGTAACGTTGCAATCCTCTGGTTACTGTGGATTTTGCTGGAGAAATTGCACTGGTAATATTTATGTCTTGGACTCTTGAAACTTTAGCACCCTGTTTGTGGCACTTCAGTAGGAAAATGTAGCTCATTCTTTTTGTTAGATGCCAGTGTCAGTGTCCTTGGTAATGCTTCCTGTGTGTTTGTCAGGGTGCTTTCCCCTTTGTCTGTGCTGAACTTGCCAGGAAGATTTGGGTTCAGGATCCTGCTGCTGGGATCCACCAATCTCTCATTGTCCTCTCCAGAAATGCCTGAATATTATCCAGCAGTTGTGTAAAAACGCTTTATTAATTTCCCTTTGCATAGTGATAAACTCAGTAACATGCAAAGTTTAAAGATTCTAACAGTCCCAGTGTCACTGCAGCTACTTTGTCATTTCTCTGGATGGATGAGTTTGGATAGTTACAAAAATTGGAACTGCTGTAGTTCATTTATGAGATAAATAAAGATACAAGCAATCAACCTCACAGGCCTGCCTAGGTCATCTTGACTCACTTTATTTTCTGTGCACTAAATTCTTTAGTACGCAGATCTTTTTCTTCTTTTCTTGGAAAGAAGTGGGAGGTAGCTTTGGCACCCAGATTTGGGCAGGAATCTGAGCTTTTCCCCTAAGTGTGTCCAGGTCGAGGTTGTTTATATCCATCTCTAGAGTGGGAGAAAAGAAAGGAATTATTTTATTACCATATTTTCTGAGGATGTGAAGGAAATGGATTGTCTGCATCAAAGTATTACCCCATCTGCACTCCCTGAAAATACAGAGAAAATGTCCCTCTTTTTAAACCCCAGCGTCATACACATAAGGTTATTATTTCTCATAATGAAATAGAGCTTTCCAAACCCCCTTGTGTTGGTTGTAATCCTAAATAAATCAATGTTTACATCTGGATTAGGAGCAATCTGTTTTAACTAATCAATAATTCAAGCGTTCCTCAATGAATTAAGAAGGATGGGGATTTAATTTGTGCACTGAGCAGTCCACTTCATTTTTTCTCTTCCTAATTGTAGATCCAAGCCAGGTGTGTCAGTCTGTACCTCCCACTGAATTCAGGAGTAGTGAGGTACCTCAGACAGACTGAATGGATTTTTATATCTGTGTTTCTTCCCTTAAATTCTGATTTTTATAGGAATGATGCTGATCTGAGATAACACAAATTTAAAAACATTAGAAATTGGGAGATGCTTGGTCAGTGAGCCATAGAGAAGAAGGAAGTCAAGTAAAAGAGGCTGAGGACTAGAATTACTGTGCTTTTTCTCAAGCTTATTTGCTAATCAGGAAGGTTTCTAATTTCTATGAATTTTATTCATGGAAATAAGCCTTATTTCCAAAAATCCAGGGTCTGGCCTTTTATTTGTGTGACAGATAAAGTAACTCTGGAAGATTTCCCCCTCTTTTGGAGCAGTGCCCTGTGTATGCTGTGTGTCTGCTTGACATCACAGAACCAAGAAGATTTACTTGGATTTTGGCCAGATTTTCCTTCTAAGGCGTGTAACCAGTTTGGGAAGCAGCTCTGGCAATCTGATCACCTCCAGTGCCACCTGGTGGGCAGCGTTCCGGAGAGCAGCAGGACAAAACTTGGCACATTTGAGACATGAACATTAGTGGATAAAAAGTTCCAAAGGCGATGTTTTCTTGATCCCTTAGGCTGCCATTCCCAAAATAAGCAGAAGTTAAACTCAAGCCCAGGATTGGTGTAGCTGCAGTGCCCACATTGGAGTGGGTGCAGGAAGGCACATCTGGCTGTTTGTGCTCCCATCAGAGAACCCGGCGTGGTTCTAAAAATTAGACCCTCGGTAAAAACAGCACCTCCTCTGCTGAAAATCTTTCCCTGGAGCTCTTGCCTAGGTTGTGTAATAACCAAAATATTGATGCATCCCTGCCCAGGCCTGCAGGTACGGACACGTCCAGCACCTGGAGCACCTCCTGTTCTACGGCGCCGACATGTGCGCGCAGAACGCCTCGGGGAACACGGCCCTGCACATCTGTGCCCTCTACAACCAGGTGAGAGCCCTGCCACCGAGCCCTGCTGGCCCCCTGCCCGGACAGCAATGTCCCCAGCCGGAGCTGAGAGCTCACAGAACCACGGCATGGCTTGGCTTGGAAGGGGACTTGAAGATCCTTCAGTTCCAGTCCCCTCCCACTACACCCCATTGCTCCAATCCCCATCCAGCCTAGCCTTGAACATTCCAGGGGTGGGCCATGCACAACTTCCCCAGGGCCTCACCACCCTCTCAGGGAGGAATTTTTTCCCAGTATCTGATCTAAACCTGCTCTCTTTCAATTTGAAGCCTTTCCCCTTCATACTATCGCTACATTATTTGATATACAATGAAGTGCTTCAGGTTTTAAAAAGTGGTCTTGGAAACTGGAAAGATAATTAAAATGATTTTATTGGTGTTTCATTCACTGAGTACAAATAAGGCTGCTCATTGTAGGTAGCAAGAGTATGGATATTAATTAGAGAATAAAACATGCTTTACCACTTTCTTTGGGTTTGATTCATATCTAAATATTTGTTTCCTATACAGAATTTAGTGCTGTTATTCTATAATTTAATTTAGAATTAAATGAGAAATAGTTGTAAAATACTGTGGAAATGTCTCTATGTAGAAGATACTGGATTCTTTGCTGTTTACAACTTGTGTAGTTGTTTACAAGTAACAGAACCTTTTGATTTGATAGCATTTTATACTCTCTTTGCAGTGGTGGGATGGGGAAGGAATGAGTTTTACAACTATATTAAAATTCAGCACATAAAATATTACATTGAATTTGGAAAGCATGAGATGTGACTGTAAACAGTGAAACATCTGTTAAAGCATCTGCTTCTTAATTAATTACCATCTTAGTTTTTTTTCTAAAGTCTTGTCATGACAGATTCCTCAATTAGGTCTAAAATACCCTCAGCTTTAAAAAAAAAATAAAAAAATTTGGGGGATAATCAGACATTTTTCAAGACTATACACTTTTAGCAAAGTTTATGCAGAATGAGGTGGGAATTAGAACAATCCTGTAGAATGACAGTGTTTTTCATGTAGAGATGTGTTTTCCTGACCTCAGTGCAAGAAGTTATTCTGCAGGAGACTTAGAGACTCTGACTGAAACTGCATCTACAAATTTGCAAATATTGACACAGCCACTAAGCTTGGCTTTGTGAATGGAACTTCAGCATCTTCTGCTCGCACTGTTGCCCTTCTGTTTTCCTCGGGGTGCTGTGAACTTTAACCTGAGCTGATTTTGCAAGTGGTTTTTTTATGGAAAGCTGTTCTTGGGTCGTGTGGAAGGAACGGTGCTGCCCTTTCCAGCCGGAGAGGATGGGAGGGACAGCAGCATCCTTGTTACCTCCAGGTTCCTGTAGATGGAGTCGTTACCCATTTGATCTTCCGTTCCAGTCTTCCTTGGGTTACTTTCTGAAGTTGGTAAATTTGTTTTCCTGGCTGTCGGCGAAGTCCTGATCTGAATAAACTCTTGGTTTTGAAAGTTATTCCGTGGCCATGCAGTAACTTTGGTTTTTGCTGGGATGAAATGTGTCCTCTTTCACAGGGAGGATTGGATCTGAGATGAAAGCTGTTGGAGTATTAAAATTGAATATAATCTTACAGAGGGGGAGGAAAGAAAAAGGAGCGAGAGTAAACTTAAGAATGCTTCTGTTTGTTTCAAAAGAATAAAAAAAATAAATAAACAAACAAATGCAGTACTTAATCTGAATAAATTTCCTTGGATTTTTTCTTAATATTGAACAACTCTTTGACAGCTTTTGGCAAAACTTTTCTAATCCAAACCATTTAGTTAATAAATCCCTTTGTTATACCACAGACAGCTCAGTTAAATTTGTAGAGAGTTTTTAAATGTATAATTCTTTTGGTGTTGTAATGTTGGATGATTTATTCTGAGAACCAAATGAACGATCACCCAATAAATACAGGATGTTTTTCAATGTAATTATTTATATCCTCAAGGTCTTGATTAAAATTGGGCATTGATCAATTGTTTAGAGATAGAGAGAACACACCTAAAGGTGCAGATTGCAGTGCAAGCAAATGAGACTATTTCAGATAATTCTAGATCATTAAAAATGATAATCTAAGAGATAATTGTTAATTTACCATCATGATGCATTCTGTTGTTTTTCAGTTGAGGAAAAGGTAGGATAACCTCCTTTCCAGGTACCCTTAGGGCAGCCCTGTGATGGGGAGACTTCATGGGACCAAGAATCCACTGTGATAAATTGGAAAACACAATGACAGCAATGATTTTCAATCATAATTTTTGCAAATTAACCTGTGACTCAGAGTCTAGTAAATGAGCTTCGTTTCTGTCACTGAAATACCTAAATTATGCAATTTGTCTTCTGTGACTGCAAATTTACTGTTCAAAGTGAAAGGTAGCACATCCAAATACCTCATTAGGTACAACTCCAGAGCACAACATGTCAAGACAACCCAGAAAGCACAACAAAATTAATATTTCTGATGAGGAAATACAAAACCCTTTTGGGATGTGAACTGGTTTGCATAAGACCCTAAGATGAACACGAAAGATGACAGGTAGGAAACAGAGTCCATACAGGAATCATCAAAATTCTGAGAATCCACTCAGAACCTCAGCGAATTCGTGGTCAGTCATATTTAACAACCATGGAGAGCAGTGATTTAAGCAATGCCCTGTATTGGCCAAAATAAATTGTTTTTAGGGGATTTCCGTTGCAGATTTCCTCCGTTTGGAGGGTCTGAAGCTCAATTTTCCTCCTTATGCTGTAACCACTAGCATTTTTTAGGGGAAAAGAGAGACAATAAGGCTGGTCAGTGCAGTGTGTATAGACAGATCAAATAATTTCATGTGTATTAAAAAAAAAAATCATACATTTAATATTGAGGAGAGGTTGAAAAAAAACCCCCAACAAAATAAGTGGTAAAACTGCTTTGTTTAATTTTTAGCAGGAGGGAAGGATCTAATTCATCCCAATACTATATTTTTACTACAAAATAGGCAAAAACCCCATATATGAGTCAGATTTCATTTTGAACTAACACATTTTCTGCAAAATCTGATTTGTCAAGTATGGAACTTTGTCAGTACAGTTGCTTAAATATTTAATAAGGTATTTACTTCTTGCATTCCTGCATGGTTTTGTTTTACACTTGCCTATAGTTTCTAATACGCTGCAAAGCACCTGAAGCCCTGTCATTTTTAAAATGCTGTTTTAACAATTTAAATTCTCAGATCATTTATTTTGCTTGTTTTTCAATCATGAAAATATAGACCAAACACCTCATAACCTCTTGGCAGTCACAGTCTCTTAAGTGCCTAAGGATCCTTATGAACAAGTTTCCTTTTTCCATCATTTTCAGGAGAGCTGTGCGAGGGTGCTGCTGTTCCGGGGAGCCAACAAGGAGATAAAGAATTACAACAGCCAGTCACCATTTCAGGTAAAAAGGAAATACCTCGTCCTCCTGAAATATTGGGAAGAAAATCTCACGTGAACTTGGTTTTGGGGAGAAGTCTGAACACAGATGTGGAATGAGTGAAAACTTTGGCTTTTATCTAATTCGTTAAGTGAGGATGTCCTGGAATAATTAGGAAACAGATAATAAATAGATAATAATAAATAGATAATAAATGTCCTGAAATAATTAGGAATAAGAGGAAAATACCCTCTTAGCCTGCCTGGTGACACTACTAATGAGTTTGAGAATTCTGTGAGCTGTTGGTGGCAAAAGATGAAATCCTTGGTGTTCTGCAGTCAGATGTGCCTTGCTCTGTGCTGATCTCCAGTCCCATGTAAGATAGATCCAAGATCCATGTAAGAGTGACCCAAGGATTGTCTGGGCACTTTGGTTTGCTTGGCCTCTCTTGATTTAGTCAAAAAGAAGCTCTTCCTTCCTTGGATGTGAGGCCAAAGAGCTGGGCTGAGTTTTAGGGATGACTTAATGCACTGCCAAGAGTTAGAGGTTGAAGCTGTCATCTGTTATCTCCAAAAGAAAATGGAAGTCTTTCTTTGGATTAGTCAAAACTTTGTCCCCATTTTCTGCTACGAAAGCACTTTCAGCAAGCTTAATTAAAAATTCAAATGGAAGAGACTTGTTTGTCCAAGGGTTGTCAGGTATGGCTGACAACCTCAAGCCCTTATTTCTGAAGTGGGCTTAATTAGCCTGGATGTCAGAGAAACATTCCTAATGCAAAGTGACTTGTGAGAAATAGCGATGGAAACTGTAATATTAAAAAAAAAAAAACCAACCAAAACAAACCAGAAGAATTTTTTTCAAGTTACAAAAATCAGTGCTTCTGGAAGAATGGTAGCACAGTGCCATTAAAAGGACCTGTGGTGAAACAGGAGGGGGCTGCTTCCCCAAATCAAGGAGTTTTCCAACTAAAAGAAATCCTGATTTATCTTTCCTTGGTGTGTCTTCCCCATGACTTCCTTGCCCCACTTTGGATAATGCTGGCAGAGGATTCAAGGAAGAATGCTTTGACAAGTGAAACAGTTGGAATTTTAGCTGTATCCACCTGGGTCTCTGAGTTAACTCCTCCAAGTTTACGTGTAATTACAGGGCTTTCAAAAAAACCTCAGCCAAATATTTCTGTATGCATTTAATTCCTTCCATATTTTGAAGGTTTTCTGGGCCTGAGTTGTGCATCTCAAGAGCTTAAGAGTTCTGCTTGCAAATCCCAGCCAGATCACTGTTTACTTTTGGGACCATTTTCCCCAAATTGGGGAAATGGTGCATTAATAATTTAATTTTAGGCACCATTTTCAGACTGCTAATAATTTGCCATCTAAATACATGCTAAGCACAAATTCACGAAGTACTGGCTAATACTTATCTCTGCACCTCAGAATTATGAAGTGATCAAAAAACGGAGCAAGAGAAAACCCTAATTATGGGAGGGATGTGTTCCAGGGTAATCTCTTGGATTAGATTATTTTGTTACTTGATGTCTTTGAGGTTAAACAAAATAATCTCCTTTTTGGTTTAGGATTTTTGGGGGGAGGGTAAAAACACAGAAGGGTTTCCATTTGTCTTCCTCATTGTGCTGACTGCTCCATCATTCTTCTTCTTGCTCTTAGAACAAAAAGGTGTGGGGAATGTAGAAAAAGTCCCGTTTTATCCGAGTGCAGTGAGTAGAGGAAACCCCGACGCCAGCACTGCAATAAAGCAGCCTTAGAATTAATTCTTTGCCATCTGTCTGTTGCTGACCCAGTCGATCAAACACCACAAGTGGAGCTGTTACAAAATTATGCAGAATCCCCTTGAGTTAATAGGCTTTTGCATACTAAAAATGTTTGCTCATGTAATCAGCAGGCAGGAACATCGAGGCATCTCATATGTACATAACGAGAGTGGTTGTAGCTGCAGCATCTATTCCTTTGAGTCACCTTCGTTATGTCCCTTTCCCAGCAACCTAAAAGGATGAATCTTTGGAGTTGCTGCTTGGAAAATTGATGATATGAAAGCTGTGCTGTAAAAACAACAGGATCCAGACATGGAGAAATTTGTGTGCTGCTTTCAAGGCCTGCCAAAACTTTGTTTCTTTCGATGAAAACAAGTAGCAGAGTTTGGATCAGGCATGGGTGTCCAATGAATGTGGTGCAGATTTGCCACCAAAAGAATAAATGTGCACGTGCTCACTCCTTACCAAATCACAGTGCTCCGTAAAGCAAGCATGGATATACCAGATTCCGGGAAGGAAAACTAATCTGGGCTGAATTCTGTGCCACTGAATTCAGGGATCCCACACCGTGCCCGCCTGGGATCTGGGTGTCCTTTTTGCCCTTTTAGTGTCTGGCAGGGTTAGTGTTGGAATGGCATTGCCAGGTGTTTAGGATGTTGAGGACACAAAAAAAGCTTGGCTGTATTTCCCAGTTAAGCACCTAACCCTGTGTTAGCTGCCTTTGCAGGGATGTGTTTCATCCTGACCCGTTCCTGGTGTGCATCGAGTCAGCAATCAGTGCTGGGTACAGCTGATGTCACCCACTGCTGAAAGTCTGCAGAACCTGGGGTCAGCAGAAATTTTCCTGTATTTTACTTTTAGCAATTCGAGGTGAGATGAAAGCTGTACCACATCATTATATTACATTGCCAGTTCTGTTTAGTAGTCACTTACCCAGCCCATCTTGGCTGGGCCATCTAAGTACCTTACACGCTATTTTATTAGTTTTTATTTCATAAATAAAACCTCCAGAAATATTCTTTCAGAAAAGCCATGATATCCCATCACTGTCCACAGCTACTTAGTTTTCCACACATTTCTTCTGCTTCTCTGTTAATATAAAATAATTAATTGCCTGTCTAGCAAATATTAATCCAATAGCTCAGAAATCGGAGTTTTGCAGTGTTTACAAGCTGTTGAAATGAAGTGTAAGTTAAAATGAACACACACCTTGTTTATCAGGTCTTTCCTTTCTCTTTTAGTGACCAGCAGCTCCATATGAATAATCCAAATGGGCAATAAAGCACTGTTTTAGCTAATAGTGCTAATAATTAGTCAGTGTTTTTAGAACAAATGTGTTTGAGTGTACAGAACGACTATTCTGAGGTGGCATTTAGTGCCACCTTTTAACGGCAGAGTTGTACCTGAGAATGGTTTGTGTCTCAGACGTCCCTCATGATTGGCCTTTGCTGTCCCAAGCCAGCCTGGATAATCAATGTGCCTGCACCCCGTGGATTGCAGGAGGAGCAATCTTCCAGGTCCACTGCAGGTAGAATTGCTCCTTTCGGTGTGTTGGCCCTGCCTCTATTTTGAATTGCTCACAGTTTTATTTTTTGCCAGATTTTAATCAATTGAACTGAAATTTTCCATGCCTGGCGTCCCTGTTGTTCAGAAAAACAAAATGATTCAGCTCTTTTGGAGTCTGGGTGAGGGAAAACATGTGTTGTTTTGCTCACACTGAAAAACTCTGCTGACCCACCCCTTCTTGTCCCCTCTCCCCTGTTGTGTTATGTTGTGGTGTTTAGTTTTATTTTCTTTAATTGCCCTGTGTGCTGATCTCCACGTTAATGAGCTGGCAGTGGGAACTGGTTTCCAGACTGACTCAAATACAGGGGCTCCAAAACCAGGAGTAGGAACTAAACCCATGGGTTTGGAAGCTGAGCTGACTGGAGGGAATACAGACAGACACAACTGGGCATATCCAGCACCTCACTAGAATGGCTTCCCAAAACCCAGTTTAGATTTAGGTTATTGGAATTTTTAATTTCCCTCTTTTGGATTAAATTTACAGGCAAAGGACAAGAAGTTCTCAGGTATTTCTTTCTTTTTTTTTTTTGGAAAGGGTGTGAAAGCTAATTTTAAACCCAAAATCTCTATCAGGTGCCTCAAAAAGGCAGCTTCACAAATATAAAATAATGCCTTCTGTCATGAGGTTAAACTATGGAAGCATTGTGTTAATGGAGCATATGAATTACAGAAAGACTGTGCTTTATCCATGTGTTTATTTCCATCCTAATTCCTTTCCTGAAGCACCTGTGTGAAGAATGAATCACTGAATATTGGGTATTGTTGGCAAAAAATACAGCTATGAGCTCATGATGCATTCTGCCTTTAGTCAGACTTTAAGCTTTTTCCAGCTTTTCTCCTGATTTCAGTCAAATAATGGAACTTATTAATACTTTTTTTTAAAGAAAAATCTCTACAAGTGACCATTCCAGAACAAACTGGATTTTTCCTTTAAAAATCAAAGTCTGTATATATGTAAGCATGCTAAGCACAATTTCTTAAAAAGACATAATTAAAAGAATAATAATTAAAAGGAAGGGGAATGACTAAAAGAGGGGAAATTGATATTGGGGGAAGTGGTGGCAAATGAGATATTCCTGAGAATATTAAGAGATACAGGAGCAGAAGAACACATGTGGATACAGAATGGAGTTAAATCCTCCTGACTCAGGGATGGTTTTCTTAGTGCTGGCTGGTCCCTCCTGACCTTTGTTTTAACCCTGTCATTTTCCAGAAAAGCAGCCAAATGGACGTAATGCAGTAAAGCATAAAAGAATTCAATGATTACCTTTTATTGAGAAAGGCAAAATATTGCCATGCTTGGAGATGCTAAAAATACTTAACTGCAGGATGTGTCTTCTCTTTTTTCCAAAAGCAAACTTATGGAGGAGTCTCCATGTGACCATCTGTTGTGTTGTGTTCCATGTAAATGATCCGAGACCCCTTTTTCCCCCTTTTCCTCGTTCTCTCCCTGCTCAGACGGGTGTCCAGCTGACATGCCTCAGGTGTTCCCATAGGCAGTCCAGTTTCTCTGGGAAAAGTGGGCTCTCTGAGGTAGTTAGGAGCTAACCTGTTTCTGTTTCTACCAGAAAAAAAAACCTCAGAAGTTATAAAAGGGAACAAATTAAGCAAAGTAAACTGTAAGGGTCACCACCAGCTCTTGCCTCAAAGTAAGGAAGGCTTGTGTGTGATTAGTTGTCGTGGGTGAAGTTGCAAGAGGCAGTGGGGATTTGTGTAATCCTGATTTAAACCACGTTGTTTTGAGATGTTAGCACCATTCAGTTTGTCTGTGAGATAAAATAACCTGTGAGTGCGACTCGTGGGCACTTCAGGCCTGCAGGGATGGATTCATGATTGGAGTTATGATGGTTGGGTGCTGTGGTGGCACCATCTCTTGCTTTTGCATTTCTAAACAGGCTACTCAGCATTATCTTCTGGCAATATCCAAGTTCTTGCTCCTTATAAAATGTAGGATCTGTGCCTGTAGGACAGACTTAGCATCATCTTCCACTGCCATTTGGAGGGAGCATTCCTGGCATGCAGTTGGCAATCCCATCTCCATCAGAGTACGTTTTTGGCACTGACTATTGCTAGACTGCTGTTTCCAAAGGTTTTATTGTAGTTAACCCACAGAGTTTGGAATGGAGCCACCAAATGTATTAGGTAAAATAATCGCAGTGTCTTATTCACCCGATGCATTTTATCCTGAGGTCTTTCCAAAAGGATTTCCAGCCATTTGGTTTAGCAGTTGAAACAACACTATATTATTAAGTGTTTGCAAAATTGAATCCCCGAAAGTTTCTGCTGTGAAATAGTGGGAAGTGTCTGTCTGCTGTGAGTAGGAAGACATTTCTTCTGAGAGTGTTTGGGGAAGAAGCTGCTAACGTGGTGGGTTTTGGCTTTTCCATGAGGTAAGGCTGCCTGGAGAGGTGGAAGCTTTCACCCTACAGCAGCACAGACCCGTAAACCCTTGAGCTGAATTCTCTGCACAGCCCAACATTTCCTGTAGTGCCAAGGGAAACAAAACCTAGCAAATAGCACACGGTCTCAGCCTTTTTCTAGGAGAGTTCAGCTGGAGAAGATTGCATTTCATGGCTTTTTGATTTAGCATATTATTGGAGGGGATGAAGAAAATTAAGTCAATTTTGTTGCTGGCTGTGTCTTGTCTGATTCATCTGATGCTGCAACCTGGCTTTATCTGCTTTTAGTAAATACTCCTTTGGAACCGCTGCTCGCCCATGTAGCAGTAATAAGGATTATGTAATAACTGGCTTTTGATGGCTCTTTCCAGCTTGAGCTAGATTTTCCCGAGGAATGAGTCTGTAACTGTAAATGTGTGTGTATCACACTTGGCTTTTTCTGCTTCATTTTAATCATTAAAACACGAGTGGAGAAAAACCCATCTTGCTTGAGGATAGCTCGCTGGGTCGCATTTCAGCAGAGAAGCAGGAAGATGATGGAAGGTTTTTCCCTCTGCTTTTAAAATAGATAGAAACATGAAATTTCCCAATAGATGCAGTGACCATGGAGGAGGCTCAATATAGCCTGTACACAGTAGGATAACTTCAAATCTGAGTTACTTCTCCTCACAAGAAACAGAAGGAAATAAAAGAACGTCGTGAAGCGGCGAAGTTGTCCCTGGGATGGATTTGCCTGCGTGTTCCTTTTTGGGCTTCCTGACATGTTTCCTTGTAACTCTGCTCGACTTGCTGGTGTATTCAGTTCAACACTTCCTGTCAAGCTGGTTCTTGCATAACGACGACTCCTTTTGTCCTAGGAGTTAAGTTTGCATTTCAAAGCCGAGGCATCGAGATGATTTAGAAGTGATTTGCTCCCGTGTTGTGAGGAAAGGACTTACATTTTTTATCTTGGTGTCCATGCAGGCTTAGTTTAATCTGGAGGTATTCAGTCATGGCTAATTCATGAGTAAGAGTGATAAATTTTAAGAATGCAGTTGTGTGTGTTGGTGAAAGGACAGTGGAGAATAAAACACAGGTTCTGCCTTTTAAGTCTTAGTGGCATTTCAGGTGTTGTCCAGTCCTGCTAAGACAGCGCTGCAGGACCTAAAAGAGACGGAAAAGAGGTCATTCAGACTGGATGCCTTCCCCTCATTCTTACTGGAATTCACTCAGCCCTGGCACAGCTTCATGGCTACTGAGTGTATTCCAGAAGACCCATGGGGGCTGTAAAATCTCTTGCAAGCAAACCCAGCATTTTAGCAAGGAGAATGTGCCAGCACTGTTATGCTTGCAGCGTACTTTTTTTGATAAAGTCCAGCTGTATTTGGCTGCACATCGTTGTGTGTTTGCTTGTTTTTAAAATATTAATTGCTGAAAAGTATTTAGAGTAAAATCCCAGTTCCTTTGAAGTGGATGCAATCCTGTTGATTTCACTGGGGTGGAAGTGTGTTCCTCACACTTGAGACAGTTCCAAAGCCATACTAGCAGCTCTTCCTATATAATGTATTCTGCTGAATATGATTATTTTTAATTAACATTTCCTGTTCCTGTTTAATTAACATTTTTAGTACAGCACTATTCTTTTAAGTTGTACAGAATTGCACGCCGCATTGCCACGAACAACTTGGGTTATACAAAGTCTTTGCTGCTAAGAGTTAATCTGCTGCAGTTGAAAAGAAGAAGCTGAGTTTTCTGAGGGCAACTTGGTAAGAGTTTTGAGAGGCAACAGCAATGCTTGGGAGGCTGTGGTTGTACATTTTCTTCCAGAGGGTGGGATATTGTTGCATTTCCTACAGCAGAAGTCCTTTTGTCTTCGCCCAGCTGGGACATTGACCTTGTCCCACCTCTCGCGGGACGCTTCCCATGAGCCCGAGCCTTCCAAGGGTGTGAAAAACACTCGGATCTTGGAGCTTGAAAACCTAGTCTTTGATTACTATTAAAAATAGCCTGAGTAGCAGTGTGAGGTGGTCCTCAGCAGGGAAGCCTGGGATTGCTCGCAGGGTTACGTAAGCGGAGCTGCCGGTTGGAAAAGCGGGAATACTTTGCCCTCAATACCGAGGCGAAGCGCTCACGGCGAGCCTTTGTTTAAACAGTGCTGAAACGATCCAGGGAATGCTGAGGAGCCTCAAAGAAATATTGGCCCTCTCCCCATAATTTATATTTTCAGATGCTAAAACTAGTTGTTGAGCAAATGTAAGGTGCCTATTTTAGGATGCTGCATGTCAATATCTGACTACAGATGGCTCCGTGAATCATAGTTGGAAGAAGGGAAATGTTAGACACTAAGATATTGTTGCTAAGAGATTTTAGTACACAGTATGCTAACATGTGCTGGCAAATTTGGGAACAGTAGCAGCAGCATGCTCTTGGAGGAAAAAAAAAATCTGTGGTGAAGAAACTGTCTTCAAAGGACTATTTAAAGGATAGTAACATTATTGTGCTTTGTTGTATCGAGACCTGACGAAGATGAAATTGGCTTTCGAGCAGATAATAGACAGAAAACATCCAAAAGGTAAAGCTAATCCTGCTCTCCAATGAAATAGAAAGTGGATATTGGAAACAAAAAGAAAAAAAATTACTTTGGGGTTTAAATGAATCAAGTGCCAAGATTAAAGGTGGTGGTTGTTGATATTTTGCCATCTACTGGACATGAGATATATTAATATACACAGTTCCTTTCAAAATGCATAATATGAGCTTGTGTAGCATTATATAATTAAAAATGTTAAGAGTTCTCTTTTGTCCAGGAAAGAAGCATGCAGGAAAATGCTGAGTATGATTTTTTTACTTGTATTTCTTCGTAACATTACTATAAAGTAATTTAGGAAAATTGTCAGCATTTTATTGTCCTGGTAGAGAATGTGGAATTGATAATCTGCAATTGATATAAACGTTTTCTGGCTATTATTTAAAGACAGCAAATTCAATTTTACTGCTTTTCTTCATTCTATCTTACCTTATTTCAGTGAGTTTTGCCAAAACTTGAAAATATTATACCTAAAAGAAAACTTCAAATGGATAAAATAATTTTATTCTATAAAATAAAACTTTTCAGTTCTGATCTATTTTCAACAAAAGCATTATTGGATTTTTATATGTACAAAATATTGCACAACTATAAACTTCTTAAAGAAGTGATTTGCTCCTGACATATTTCTAACGAGATGTATTGCATCTCAACTTCAGAACTGATTATTTTTTAACGAAGTTTTGGAGTGTAAATGTGTGTCTCCATAATGCAAGCGTATGTATCTCCTTGAGGTCATGTTTTATGTCATCCATATTCTATGTATTCAGCAGCACTGGTAGATAAAGACAGGGAATTAGTGATATTAATAGAATATTAATCAAGCATTTGGTTTTATTTTTTAATGAGGTGAACCAAGAAGCTTCCGCTACTTTCATTTTGCAGTGTCATAGCCTCAAAGTCAAAAATCAACTGCAATCCATGCAACTACAATGCGTGGGGTGAAACTTTGCCCTTTGATTTTTGCCAAGTGAAACAAGGAATTCATGGTTGTCCAGCAGCTCTGTGTTAGATTATACGGCTGTGGTAATTGTGTAGGGTTTTCCAGCTGATTCAGAGAAAGACCCATTTGGAATTCTTAACATCCTGATGGAAGACACCTGAGGTCTGCGTTGTGCTTTGAGCTCAGAACAAAGTGTTTGCTGCATTGTCACATTTTGCTCAGGCATTATAAGACAATGCATTTCCTAAGGAAGCCGAGTTCCAGGTACGTTCTGGTGCTCTTTGAATCAATAAACATCCCTTCAAGTGCAGGCTCACTGGAATTGTGTAAGGAACCAACAGCGGGTGATTGATACATTTCCATCCCACACCTATGGAAAAGAAATTCAGAACACAGATTGCTTCCTGCTTTTCCAAACTGAACTCCATCTGTCCCGCCGAGGAGAGTTATAAAATCCACACGCTACATGAGAGCAGCTAATGCAGATCCATTTAGAATGGGATTTGTCTGAGTCTGCTGAGCGTGCTGGGTGATTTTGTGTCACCATTTATCAGGGATGGAGCCTCCCGCTGCCGTATCCTACATGGGCACGCACGGGAGCAGGGTCTTGGCACTGAACAACCTAAATTTAACTTCCTTATGTCCTTGTGGATGACTGCTGTGGGCTTGATGGTGTGCTGGGACTAAATTCAAAGTGGCTTTAGACTCTGAGTGCCTCTTTGTTTTACAGGGAGAGGTTTTCTTTCCAGAGGACACAGTAGAAAATAAATACATCGAAGTTTAGCTATGTTACATTTTCATCGTCCCACAGTAAACACCATTAGATTTTTGTGTCAAATTAAAGAGGTGTCAATCTCCAAAAGCTGTGGTTATTGGAAGGTGGTTGTATATTTTTGATACTAAGCAAACACATCCTAATTATGATATGTGGAAGAGTGTTTCTGGAAATCTTTTAATTAAGGAAGCGATCCCAACCTTTCCTTCTAAATTCCCTTGTGTTAGTTTCTCACGTGCCTCTGCTGATAGTGAATCCCGTTGTGTGATGGCTGGGACTGCCTGGGTGGTGTTTTTTCATTGTTAAAATAATATAGTCCTTGGTGGAATGAGAAATAACTCATGATTTTGTGAGGCTGTGGTTTAAGTGGAAGGCAGTTTCTGGGTGGTCACAGTCTCATTCACAGGGTTGTGTGACGTCTTTCTTGTAGATCCCACTGAAGATGGGAACATGTAGGGAAGATTTACCTCCGAGTGTCCTGTCTGTCCACCTGCATTTGCACTGACGTAATTCACACTTTATGCTGGGTTGGAGTTAACCTCCTTTAATGTACAGCAGCACACCTGAACTTACTGCCAGTCCAGGCTTTCTGGAAAAGCCATCATTCCATAAGCACTGCTGGCTGGCACAGACAAGGGAAAGGTGAAACATCAGCCCTGAAGGAACAAATAATGAAATGCACTTTCCTCAGGAAAGGGAAATTGTCTGGAAGAGAAGAGCAGGGGGAGAAAAGGCAGGTGGGGAGTGGTGATGTTTTATGTGCTCACTGTGAATGGCAGCTGCAGCCCTGCAGCTCCCTCTGCTCCCTCCAAAGGCTCTGCATTTCAGAGCTTTGGGTCTCTCAAATGTAAGCCTGTGCAGCAGAAATGCAGAAACCTGGGCTGAGTGGAACATAAATTGACTAAGAGGCTCTCTTCAGTCCCACACAGAAAGTTTCTCAAAGTTCATTGCTTTGATTTAAGAGGGGACAGCTTCATTTTCTGTCTTCTTTTCTGTTGATTCTCCTTGGGTGGAGCAGTTTGTTCCCAAGAGTGGTAATGTAATTTAGCCTGGGTTGTTTGCCTTTCAGGGACTAGCCCATAAAGCTCTAAAATTGTATTTGTTAACAGGCTACAAAATCCTGCTCTAATTTAATGTAATCTCTATCTGTGATACATTTCAAAAGCAGAGAAAAATCAATTGTGAAAGGTTAGTGCCAGGTAAAGTGTATATACAACTTCCAGTTTCCCGAAAGGAACAAAACACTGCATTAATCTCCATCCAAAAAAATGCAAATACTTGAATGTAAGTAAATTGATATCTTTAGAACTGCATTTATGGGGCTAAACAGGGAGATGGTGGTGAGTCAGTGCTACTTTTGTCTGATGCAGAGTCTGAAAACATTGTGAAACTCTGTCACACTGAAACCTGTAGGACATCTGGCCAGTTTCACTGTTTACACAAAGTACTTTTATTTGCCGTTATTTAAACTAAGTATCTTTGGGGAACAAGATGCAGGAAAAGCAGAACTAACGTGATGCCTCAAATACTTAATTTCTGAATTGACTCCTGAAAGGCAACTTAAACAGTGCCTTTATGTGGAGGGAACGTTTCTGACTGCGAATATCAGAAAGCCAGGGGTGAGAATGATCTGTCAGGAGAAAGAGACCCGCTCGTGAAGGTGCCGGTGTTGAGTAGGAGTGCTGGGATGCTCCCACCTCCTGCCTGCTCCCTCCCAGTCCCTGCCTGCAGCTGCTTCATTCATTCAGGTTTCCACTCGGCTGAGCTGTCCCTTGGTTACCACCCGTAGCAACTCGCCAAGTGTCGATTAAACTCCTTCACTTCTTCCCTTGGCTTGGCAGCAGAGCATCTGGCATTGCCTGCCATGGCAAGCAGAGAGGCCCTGGAACCAGTTGCATGGTGTGAAAGAAACATCTGTCGGTGAGACAGCGAGTGAGACACCGGGGTGACTGTGACAGCTCTGCTGCTCCCGAGGCAGAGGAAGTATCTGTGTAAACACAGGCTTGCTGGTCACGCTCCGTTACACGGCCCGAGTGACAGCCAGCTCCTGGCTCTGCTCCAGGGAGTTGTTCACCCCGTGGCTCTGTGCTTCAGGGTGTCCCAGCTGTGACCTGTTTCGGGCACTCCGTGCTGGAGACAGATCATCGTGGCAATAGGAGGTGGTGCTGCTGTCCAGCTGCATGCTTTTATCCTCTCTTTTTGTTTTATATCAGTTGCCTCCTACCAAGATCCCTCTTGCTGCTTAGCTTTACTCTCTGCTCACTTCCCTGTGGCAGACTTATCCAGGCCAGACATGCGTGTTATCAAAGGTAATTTGGTAATAATGAGGTGCCCGTGTTAACAGCCTTCGTGGGATCAATTAAGCTTGGGAGGGAGCTGATAAGTGATTCACTTTGGTTACTGTCATTCATATGAAATTGCCTCTAATGCTGATTAAAAAAAACCCAACAAGATCATTTCTGCTCTCTGTACAGTAGAATGTGGCAGGGCTCCCAACCAAATGTCTGCAGCAGACAAAGATCCTGGTTTGGGTTTAAAAGCATTGAATTACTGAGTCAGGCTTTTCTGCTGGGCTGTGATTGACACCGTGCTGGGACCCTGCAGGTGAATTCTTTCTGATTCTGGATGCAAAGTAAAGAGACCCTTTAAAAACAGGGCAAAACACAAAGCAGGTTTTAGTGGAAACTGTGTGTGAGCAATGTTTTTATTTCGTACAAGATGCAGAACCAGGTTTTATCAGGTTTGCAGAATAATGTGACTGAGGACATGCAGACTTTTGATGTAAGATAAATGTCAGAAGGACGACATGAAAGGACATTTGCTGCAGGAATGAAAGAACCTGAATTATGGCAAGACTGCTGCATATGCAGTTTTAGAAAAGCTGCAATTTTTGAAGCTTCAGCATAACAGAGTCAGTAGATAGCCTCTGGTTGTAAAGTGCTACCTTCAGCCTTTGATGGTGATATTTCATGTCTGTAAACACACGCGTGATGCATTTCCATGACTGGAATCTGGTTCCTGCTGGAATTGGAAGCAAACCTTCACTGTAGTTTTGCTGGCTGTGCTACTTTTTAACTGCCAAGAGATGTCTTGTGATCAAAAGAAACCTCAAACAAAACCTGCTTTTCTGCCATAACCTCTTAATTTTAAATCTAGCACTTGTCTACAGAACATCCTGAAAAGCAAACTATGGCTATTTAAAACCATGTAAATTGTGAAGCATGGAGAGAATCAAACTCTAGTATTTTCTGCCAAGACACGACATTACTATTTTTTTCTAAAGTACGAAGAAATTTAGTAAAAACATAGAATTTCAGTTAGTCTCTGATTTAGGTACTTGATCAAGGAGAGACTTTACACCACCTTCATTTGGTTCAAGCTCTTGATGTTGTGAAGACCATTCACTTGTCCCAATGCATTCACATTTATATTTTCATGTGAACTCGCTCTAACTTTGGTTTAAGATGCGTTTGGATGGAAAAGGGGCTGAGGTTGCTGTGCTTTGTGGTTTGCAACTGTACAAATTGAATGAGTATAATTTTGTGTCTTTCCCATTTTGCTCTGACTTCACTTTCTCCCACACATTTTACCCATCAAATTCGAGTGAAGTGCATTGATGTCATGCCAAGAAATATTTGTACTTTTTAACTTTTCCTTGCTTTCTTTAGATCTTAACATATCTTTCCTTCATTTTGCTGTAAGGATTTTACATACTGTTTTTAGCGCATTGAAGTGAATTAAATGGAGAAAAATGGTTCCTTGAGCTTGCTGAATCTACTGCTTGCTTCAGAAGCAAACACAGGAACAATTCCCTGTCAAGCTGTCTCTTAGTTATCTGGAAATATCTTTTTTTTTTTTTTTTCCCCAAGTAATAAAATGTGTTTATCACTTGAAGAGCATGTTTGTACTTGAGGCTTAAAATCTGCTCGGTATCAAAAATTCTTTCATTTGAGTACCATGGCTGCTGTCTAGCAAGCTGCCTGTCACTGCTGAATCCCCCCCTGTTGGAATTTTACTGCTAATTAGGGGTAATATCAGAGAGAAGTATTATCACTTGCTTACAACGTAGAAAAAACCTCAGAGCTGCACACAAATGTTGCTGTTACGAACCTGGAGCCAGCCAGGCTGCAGAATGGGAAGTTAAGGAGAAGGGGTTTGTACAGCTCTGCTGTTGCTTTCAGTGCTGTTTGCCAGGGAGAACCATGAGTTGCACTTCAGGGCTGCACAGAGGAGGCTGGGGGCCAGACTCTGATGTGCTATCCATGCTGAGAAGCTGTTTCTCTCTGGAGGGGTTCCTGGAATAAAGGTTGGCTTACCAGTGGTTAAAAGTGATTTTCTGATGGGTGGTTTCAGATGGTGATGAGGTGTCAGTGCACCAACCTGCCTGTGTCCGACCTCCCTGATCTCAGAATCCCAGAATGGTTTGGGTTGGGAGGGACCTTAAAATCACCCGGTGCCATCCCCTGCCATGGGCAGGGACACCTTCCACTATCCCAGTTACTCCAAACCCCGTCCAAACTGGCCTTGCACACTTCTGAGGATCCAGGGGCAGCCACAAGCTTGTGTGTAAAGTCTTCAATTTCAGGGATTTCTGCATTAGTTTGGTTTGGTTACTGATTAATAAAATTGTCCATTCAATTTCTTGTGCTGAGTGCAGAAATAACATCCTATGCTTGTTACATTCAAAGATAGTACTGACATGTACTTCATACACTCCCCAAGACCAGTTCAGCATTTAAGTCTTCCTTTACATCATTCTTCAAATGTGGAGAGGCACAAACCAGCAAATAATTTTTCTTGGTCATCAGCTCAGAAATTTCCTTGGGTTTTCAATTATTTCTCATGTCTGACAGTAGTCCTATATCCAAGAGAGTCCTAAAGCAAGATTTTAATTTTTTTTTTTTTAATTTAACCTGCACCTTGTAGATGCAGAAGTTTCTGTGAGAAAGGGGAGCCCAGCTTATGCCTCGTGCATACGTCAGGAAAACCACGGTGCCATTAGAGAACAGGATCTGTCAGAGCTGCAAAATGGGGCCAGAAGAGACAATTCCTTGATATTCAGGGCAAAAAGAGGAGAAGAAGAAAAAGGGAGGAGTCAGAAATGTCATAACTGAATTGCTTCCCTCACACGTGGTGGAGATGTTTTTCTTTTTAAGAAAAACATGAGAATGCAGATGTGTTGAACACATCCATGTTCAACAGCCAGGAAATAAATGAAAAAGAAAATTTTAATTTTAGAACTCGATTTATTTAGACATTTTAAACTCTATATATATGCATAAACTTTACGAGTCTCTCTTCCAGTCTGTTTCTTGGTGCCTTAGTGAATACTGGTAGTTCTTGGTCCTGGTTCTCTCGTGTACTTTGCATTTCAGCTCCTGTTTTTATTGCTCAGGTAAGCAGCGAGGCAGGAGCAATTAAAGGGAGATAATACCTTCGGTGAGCCTCTCCTGCAGCATCCCAGAGCTTGGGGGATGCTGTGCTTAATGTTCACTGCTGCCTCGGACTGCCACCACAGGGAAAGCAGCAGCTCTTCCAGCAGCCTCCTGAGATTGCCACCATCACAGCATTCCTGGGAAACGGGCAGCTGGGGGGCTGGCAGTGCTCTCACAAACAGATTAAGAGATCACTTCTCGCTGGTGTTTCAGATGTGTATTGCAGAGTGAAAGTAACAGAGTTACTCCGCTTTGTGAAATGGAAATATGTTTGCCTGATAATTTGTCAGTAATGTAACATGTTTTCCTCCTTGCTAAGTGATGCCAACATATTAATTGTACCTATTTTACAATCCTTTAGGTGGCCATAATAGCGGGAAATTTTGAGCTTGCCGAATATATCAAGAATCACAGGGAAGCTGATATTGGTAAGCAAAATATTTACAGGCTCCGAAAATAAGTTTTGCTTGCTTGTGCCAGGATTTTGCAAAGATGTTAAAAACTGATTCTGTGTGAGATACAACTACAGGGCTGGTGACATTTCAGGGAGGTTTGAAAAGTAACTCTTCTAAAAAAATGAAGATGGGGAAAAAGCTGAAATGTTTTCAAAAATACACTCCAAAAAGGAAAGTGTGATAAGTGGTAGGTGCTTTCTAAGTATAGATCAGTCAGTTTGTAATGGACTAAATACACATCCACTGACCTGGAAGAGTGACACTGGCTCTTGCAGGTTGTTTTGGCCTCGCTTAAAGCAGCTCTTAAATAGGAATAATTGATCAGAAGATGAAAATGGAGAAAGATGCTTCTCTATAATTCAGTGAATATATGGCAGAAGCCAACTGCCCATATCCATGAAAGCATTCCCTCTCTCTGAGTTTGGTGGGATTAAGAGTAGTGGCAGACCCTAAGGGCCCCTGACAAAAAAAAACCTGAAGGCTTTTTCAAAATCTTTTTATGTAGAGAGATTTGCTATTAAAATAAAAGCCAGTTTGATATGAATGATGCCTAATGGAGTTTAATAAAAATGAGTTAAAATGCTTTAACTCAAGTTAATTAAAGTCCCACAGAAACATCCTGAAGTTGAACAGGAAAAGGCATTTCTTTTGCAGCAGGAGGCTCTGTGTAGTCGCCTTCACTGATTTAACTCAGTGAGGCAAATCTCTGACTGGATAGTATTTCATTTCTGTGGGAAATTAGGCCAGCTCACATGAAACATAAAACTAAGGATGTGGATTAAGGGCTGCTTTCCCTTTCCTTTCCTGGTTGCATGTGATCTGCAGGGATACGGTTGAAAGTTCTGTGCTCATGTGAGTTCTTGTAGCACTTTGAGCTCTTGCAGTGTGCACTGAGAAAACTGAGGACAAAATGCACCAAAGTCATAACTCCTGCATAAACATTCCGAGGGAGTCTGGAAGGGTTTTTTTTCCCTGGGATAATGGGATATTTCTTTTCCATGTAAGAATTCATCGTCCTTCTCTATTTATTAATAGTCTGTGAAACATGAGCTAAAAATGAACACGTTATTCTTATTAGGTTGAGCATCTTATTGTTGTTTATATCTACTTATGGATAATGCTTTTTTTTTCTGACTTGTAGCATTTGGTCATTTCTAGAAAAATGCTTATAAAATACTTTCTATGGGAAGAGTCTCCAAATTTTTCTGATGCCTTCACTTTTGCCTCTGAAAAATAGAAATATTGGTACTTCCATGATTCACTTGCAATTTTTGCAAGATGGGGGTGGATTGAGTATAACTATTTAAATTAATAGATTTGTCTTAAAGAGTAAACATTGCATTATTTCCTCCCACCTAATTTAGTTTAGCTGGACGTTTGTCCTTTAAGTTTTATTACTTCTGCAAAATGAAGTTGTTGAAATGTCCGTTTTTGGAGTGTCTCCCAGTGGGGGAGGGGGGGAAAAAAAAAAGGTAAATCAAAGAACCAAATCCTGAGCAGAAAACCTGAGAGCTGCTGTGATGATGAATGTGCAGAGTGATGTCAGCTTTTCAGCTTCAGCAAGTTGGCTTTTGCTTATCGTGCCTGTCTGGTTATCCACTGTGTTCCTGTAGTTTTGGATGCATTCCAACATCTGTCATTTGAGTAATGTACCTCCTTAGAGGCAGCAGAGGGGGAAGGAATAGTGAAGAGCTTGGGAAGTATCCTCAGGAAGATGAGGACAAATCATACTATCAAGTCTCTGGAGAAACATTTCATCACTCATCTCTCAGAAAGTGTGTTTTTTGGTTAGATTCTGAATTTTGATACCGAAATGCTTCATTAAACCTTGTTATTATTTTAAGTTCATTTAATAATCCCAGTGTCTTTGCACTTTGTAATTATTTTAGACCCTGCTTTAGCAGTAGAAAATTCTGATTTACAGCAGAGCCACTAAATCTTTGTCCTACAGATCAAATTCCACCGAGATTGTTCTTCCTTCTTCTTTTAATTGAATTGTAAAGCACCCACATCAGACAGATGTGAAAATTAGGCATATATAAAATAAGCTTCTTTGCAATAATCATAAGACTTCTAGCTGTTCTGGAAAAAGAAGAAAAATACAAAATTATTTATTTTAGCGCCAAAAAAAGTGAGAATAATGTCCCATGGAGCAATGTGAACAAACCTATAAAGAAAAAGCTTTGCAGAGGATTCCTGTGGCTTTAGTCCAGTAAAACCCACCTGGCTGTTACTGCCAGGAAAGTTCTTACTCCAGATGCAGTTCTGTAAGACTGAATCAAACAGAAGAGATAAAGGATTCCAAAGACAGGAAAAAAGGATACCCATAAAGGATTAAAAGCAAGATCCAGATTTCATTGTATTTATGTCTTTTATGAGGGAATACCTTTTGTTTTCTTGGCAGATGTTTGAAAGGTGAATGGAAATTGCCATATCATTTAAAAAGTAATCCTATTTGAAACAAATTACAATAGTATTCTTCATAAAGCAAGAAACCCTATTACCATAAGGTACTTAGAAACTTGTTTTACAAGCAGTATGAAATGCTTAGTGTGGCTTCCCAGATTATTTCAATTCATCATGCCCCCAAATTAGGTTTTTTTTGAGGAATAATAACAGCACTAGAGTAGCTTATTTTAATTACTGCTTATTTTGGAAGTCTTTGGGATGCAGAGGTGTATCCCAGCTCAGTGACTGTTATTGCATCTTCTTTTCTGCTTTGAGGAAGACCTTAAAGATCCCCATGATGTACAGCAGTTGTTTTTTTTATAAAAAAAAAAAAAAATAAAAAAAAATAAAAAAAATAAAAAAAATAATGTCCCTTAAAAACTTTTTTTTTAACTAGCCATAGCACGTTTATAATTTATTTAACTTTATGCGTTTATTTATTGCAAACTAAGAGAAAGTAATGGATTAAAAGATGTGATGAATAGAAAAGTTAATCCCTGATTGTTTTCATCCAGCCTGCAGCTGTCTGTGAGTAAATGAGCACAGCAGATTTAGGGAGCATTTGCTGTACAGACTTTACTATGGGTTCTATAGGATGGAGGTACAAAACCCAATCATATGTGTAAGAATTTTGAAGCTTTCGTTAGATACAGATATGCAGATATTAAGTATGTTGCAAGCTGATAATCCTTTGGCTCGGATAACCTATTTTTAAATCTCTCTTTTGCCTTGGTTCTTTGTGATGGGATGAATTTTCAGATGGACTAAATGACATGGGTTGTTCTTCTTCCAGTGAACAAGGTTTGTTTTCTATTGTGCATCTTGTCCTTCAGCAGCTCTGGAGCTAGGAGGGATAGAATTCTTTTGTCTGGCTTTTTGTTTGCTTTCGGAAAATGAAGCACGTTGAGCTGGTGTGCGAGTTTTTGGTAGTTGATTAGCAGACTAACTAATACTTGGATACTGTTGCTAGGCTTCAAGTCAGAGTTCCTGTATTCCTCTATAATTATGCAGAGAGATGTGTGTGTGTGTGGTGGTTTGTCTGTGCTTTTCACATGGGTGTTTTTATTTGGATAATTTTGAAAACCTGCTAATACAGTCTGTAGACGTGTTCCACACAGAGAAATTGCTTTGCAATTAAACATTTTTCAGGTATGAGCAAAAGTGTGGGGTTTTTGAACTGGCGTTGTGACTGTAAACATAAGGAACGTGTATTTTATTGTAGAATAAGCAGAACAGGTATTTCAGAACATGAGGATATTGGCTGGTTTGTGGCAGAATTGCTTTTCTAACTCATTTTCTTTAATTAGATGAGAGTGATTGAGGTCAGCAATCTTGGTTTTTCAGCTGCAAGTGTTGCTGTGAGATGCTGGCCAGCTCAAGGAATATTCTGTTTGTTTACTTATTTATTTGGGTTTGGGGAACGGTTCAGTAATTTTGATTTTCATCAATCAAATGCCTGCAGAATACTCCTCAAGCTGGGGGAAATCAGATTGAGACAGATAACAGCAGAAAGAGGAAAAGGCAGCAAAGCAAAAGGAAAATCTACAAAACTGTCGGCAGCGTGCAGTGACTTGTTCTATTTTTATCACTTGTTATTTAGTAGAAGCAAAAGGGACAAAAACATCTATTGTAGCCCTGTGGAGTTGTCATTTGGGAGTAACATTAACCTGTTTCAAATGTTAGTGAGCATTTAACATGGAAAAAGGTTGATATCAGTGTAATCCGGATGGCAAAACCACCGAGATCCGAATTTCCCACGTTTTAAATGCATATTGTGTGGTAGGATATCATAATCCTGTGTTCCTTTTGCAGTTTCTTTCAAATACCTCTGCTAAATTAATAATTATTTCCTGTGTCCCTAGAAAAAGACCCCTTTGCATGAATGATGTTCAGGCTGGGTTACAAGCAAACACATACTGGTTGGTATGAAATAAATCTGTTGCTGTTATTTCTCTGTTTTCCTCCGAAGGGCTGCAAGAAATAGAATTTCCTGTGCTCAGTCTTGCTATGTGGCAGCAAACAAATTGGAAAACTGGGAATTGTGTGTTAATGTAATTACATACTGAAATGTAGGGCAGAGCTTGAAAAACTTAGAATGGTTTTCCTTTTCCCTTTGATCACAAGTTAGTTATTTCTGTGTGTGCGTTGGTGCAAAATCGTGGAGGAACTCGCTTTATTTCAAAGTTTCAACTTTGTTTTCAGAAGCTGGTTGCTCTTGGCCTTTGAACTTGGGTGTATTCTGTGCCTATAACAGGGACTGCAGGTGAGGCGTGCAAATTCTGTGGTGTGTGGCCACTTCTGGGGCTTACTTGAAATTCTGAGCAGGAGGGCGAGGAGAGAGCTGGTGCCATGTGTAACTGCTGATGGAAGTACAGCTGATTGCAGAATGCTCTGGCCTGGTTTTGGAAACCAGCCTGCAGCGTGTCCTTGCCACCTGCCAGGTAGGCAACGACTGCCACAGCTACTCCTCCTAGAGTTTATTTTACACACTGAACCAGAAGAGCCTGGCACCTGAGCCAAAAATAACCCACTGGAGGGATCCCAGGCTGCTTCCAGTGCCCTTGAGCTAGTTTTGGTCTCAGGCAGAACTCTGGGCTGAGCAGTGGCTGCAGGTCACGCTGGCACATCCCCTGGAGATGCCTGGGAGGGTGGCAGAGGAAAGGAAGGGGGAATTGCTCCGTGTTTGAGCCTTGCCCCAGTCTTTACACAGAATCACAGAATCCCAGAATCTCCAGGTTGGAAGAGACCTCTAAGATCACCAAGTCCAACCCGTGCCCAAACACCTCAACTAAACCACGGCACCGAGTGCCACATCCAATCTTTTTTTAAACACATCCAGGGATGGTGACTCCACCACCTCCCCAGGCAGACCATTCCAGAACTTTACCACTCTTTCTGTGAAGAACTTTTTCCTAATATCCAACCTGTATTTCCCTTACGCCCAGATCCAAATGGCTGGAAGCGTTTGCAGGGCCTGCAGCTCCCACCTCCCCCAGATCTGGCTTCCAGCCAGCTGCCAGTCCACTGGCTCCTCATCAGCAGAAATGGCTCTCACCTTCTCTGCACCTTCCAGGCTGGGACCATTGTATCCAGCAGTTGGAACTGTGCTGTTTTCGGCAGCATTCCTGTCATCAGAGCTGTTTTATCAGAGTTGGGTCAGAAACCTTTCCCAAGCCCTTCAAGGGTTTGGCTGCTCTAAGACATGATCCTTTCAGCAGCGGCGGCTTTTTTGCCTTTGGTGGTTTTTTTTTGATAGCTTTCACTGTCTTGACCCCACTTAGGGACTGTACAGGGGAGTAAAATCAGAGGCCATGTAGGGAACTAGTGCAAGTCATGGAATTAAAAAGAGAAATAAAGCCATAAAACACAAGTAGAAAAAGTGATTTGAGGATGCCACGGACAGTGGGTCTGATGGGGACAAAACTGGAATGTACTTTTGTATATCAAACAGGTTATCAAATGAATAAGGTTAATTTCTTGCTTTACAAAAAATAATTCAGTGAGTTGTACTGTCCCCTGAATTCTGGTGGAATCCATAAAAGGGTAATGCCATTGAGCTCAATATGCAGGCCAAGGGCCAAGTGGGGAGCAGACAGCAGTGCAAGTACCCCAAACCCCTCAAATGCTGCAATTCTGAACTAATATTTCAGCCTGGAACTTTGAATCATGATTTTCAGTTACTCCCTGTGAGTGAAACTCCCAGTGTTGTTCAGCCTGGTAGCTGGATCCATGTAACCCCTGCAGCTCCCCTTGGAGTCACTGGAAGTGGTTCGCAGACAACCCATCCCTCAGGAATGTGCTTTCTGATCCAGCCTGGTGCCTGATCCTACACCAGGATGTCCTTGGGAGACAAGGGTAGCCACTAGAATTAGTTAAGGAGTTGAATTAGGCTGAGGGGATGTAAAAAGAAAATAGTACTTTTGAGTCTATCTGTGACCTGAGATTTGTTCAGTCGCCTCTGATTCGGTTTTATAGGTCATAGATCACAAAACTGGAAGGGGTTTATGTGATCATGCTGTCTGACCTTCTCACGGTGGAGATTACAGCTTTTATATTAACTCACTCCTGTTTGAACTGGATTATAACCAGGAAAACCATTTTGTCTTGTTAAAGACCTGCAATACTGTAAATGGGATTTGGAAAACTCTGTCCTGCTCCTGTAATCTGATGGGGCTGGATCCTTTTGTTTGAGTTGTTCTGGAGTTGATCACCCCTTCTTTAAACAGACATATCTTGTTTCTAAAATCACTTTGGCAGCTGCAAGTGGACCCTGAGTGTGGCTGAGGCCTCTCAGCTGTGCCGTGTCTGTGCCGCATTTTCCTTCCTGAGCGACTCAGAGCTGAAATATTGGAGGGGAAAAACTCTGAGCTTAAATCAAATATAAGAAACCACCACGTTTATGGGGGGGTTCATTTCTAGTGCAGTTTGATCACCATTATCTGAGGCACCCTCTGCTAACTTTTCTCAGGCTCCACTAAAATCTGTATCCCTAAACTTGCTGTAATTGTGCCTTTTTTGACAGGCTGTGCCCATTGGAAGTATGTGATCTGGGCATTTCAATCATGATTATATCTATACCTATATCTAGGTCTCAGTGTAACAAAACAGGAGGGTTTCAATGGCCACACCAATATTAGGATATTAGATCAGCAGTTGCTGTGCTAAGGGACATGTCAGTGCAGCCCTGAGATATCAGGCTGCCCACTGAAGGATGCTACGGAAGGAAAACTGTTTGAAGAGTCTCCCAGAGAGTTGTGGTATTCCTCAAACGTTAATGTGTTTTCTTTAAATCATTTTTTCCACACGAGCCTCAAGAGCTCTCTAAGATTGTGTCAAATGCCACGCGGGATTTCAAACGGCGGAACGGCGGAGCCAGGTCAAAAATAGAGGTAGGACAAGTGCGGAAAGAGATGTGTGCAGGCTCCCAGGGCTCTCTATTCCTTCCACTTACAATGGTGAGAACACAGGAAAAAGAGATGAAAGCACATGGAATAAATGCTAGATTAAAAAAAGAAATAAAATAGAAAGGTAAAATAGGGATTGTTAAGAATAGTCAGGAATGATTCCTGAAGAAAATTCCTGTGTTTCCCAAAGTAAATGCAGAGATGAATTAAAAAACCTAGCAGAGAAACCCCTCACCAAAAAAACCCCAAATCCCTCCCCAAAAACTCCCCCCAAAAAACCCAAACCCCAAAAGAAAAAAGGGAAGAGAAGGAAAAATAAAACCCCCATGAAACTCTGAGTGTAATGTAGGTCCTTATGCTGAGCTCTTCATCACAAACCCCTTTATGCACCCAGTAATTTCCTTTCTGTAATTAGGCTAAAAGTAGACCACAAAGTTAAGACTGATGGCACAAGATTGGGTTTGTAACTTGTGTGTATGTGGGTTTTTATGTGCCAGTGTGTATCTTCATCATTGCTTTATGGAAAAGAGTTGGGTTCAATATAACTCCCATTTGGGGAAGGGAAAAACATCCATGGAATAATTGGATCTGGATGAGGAAAGCCTTGCAAATACAGATGTAATTATGTTAGTTTTCCAATCATATGAAACAAATATTTGTATTTAGAAAAAAACTTCCTATGAATATAAAACTCAGTATTTGCCTGAGCTTAGTGATTTCAAGGCTAATATCTCACTTTTAGATTGGTTCAAATAAACTTGAAAGGGGTTAAGTTGGACTATTCAGTAATTGCTGATATTCTCTGTTTTGAACAGATTTATTACACTGCATTGACTCCCTGACTTGCAACTCCTCTTTCTATTGTGCTGAATTTATATTGACATCATTTTTAACAGCTCAACATACCAGTTTTCAGTCAAACTCCATTATTTATAGAAATGAAGTTGATGTTATGTTTTCCATTCAACATATGATGGTTTGACAATTTAAGAACTGAAGCTTCACTGACGAAATTTGTTTTAATGCCTTATGAATACTCTAATTTTAATGACAAGGTACTACTGTGAGAACTTTGTGAAAATTGATCTGGTAATATTCAGCCTCTTTAAAAGGAAATAGTATCATCCCAGAAGCCTGTTTGTTATCAAATTATAGGTGAGGCTTGATAAAGGGACAGGCTTTGAAGTGCAGAGCTTTGTAATGAGTGTAATATTTCACACTGTATTTCACACTGCTCACCATGTTTCACGCTGGTGCTGTCACTCCATTTATATCTCAATCTCCTGGGCTGGCTCTGAGTCTTTCCCGTGGAGTTCAGGGTAGGATGCAGCTTTTGCAGTCAAGGTCTTGTCACACTGTGGAAGGCATTTTCAGAGTAAACACTTTGAGTATTTAAATCAGGTCTCCTTGGTATCTTGGACAGACATTCCAGGGAATCCAAACCTAATGATACTACTTGAACCTTTTCTGTCATTCCCTCTCTATTTAAATAAGCTGGAGATTTTTATTTCTCCAATTTTATTTCATTGCTGGATGTCCTGCATGGCCTGGGAGACCTCGTGGTGTCCAACAAGGTTGTTTCCTTAGCAAATCTCCATTCTAATTTGATTTTTTTTTCCTCATCCACTCTGTGCATCTTGATAATTTCATCTGCAGCTTTTGAAGCCAAAAGCCTGTTTTCTCTGCCATTTTCTAGGCAGTTTTGCTGAAGTAATTGTTCAGAATCATTCATAAAAGACAGAATTATGATATCATCTTGATTCAGAAAAAGTTGCAGAGTAAATATTATCCAGCCAAGTGCCTCTAATTGGGTGAAATCCGTGCTGAATGAAAACAATGAAGGATTTACTGAATTGAAGATTTACAGCATTAAGACTGCACTATCTGTGTATGTGTAGAGGTAACTCTGCTTTCTGTTAATTATATATTTCTGCTGACTCCAGAAGTCCAGATTTTGTCCCTCCTTCCATGTTCTTCTCTTACCAAAACCCCCATTACTTGACAAACTTCCATTCTCTCTGCATAATCTTTTGCTTTACAGCATTTTCGTCTTGGGAAACAGCCTCTTACATCTCTTGGGAACATCTGAGGTAGCAAAATTTAACATAAATTCTGTGATGCATTTTCATTTTTAAACATGCCTTATCAAATCTGTAATTCAACACAAATCGGTTATTTATCCTGAAGAATTTATTTGTTGCTCCTGAAAAAAACCTCCCAAGTGCAGGCTTGGTGGTTTGTCCTTTGAGTCCCTTTCCTTTCTTTTGGCTTCCCCCTCAGCCATGAGCACCCCTGGGATTGCAGACACCAGGGTGTATTTGTAATTTGCACACAGGGATTATAACAGGCTAAAATCAATGTCTTTGTGTGTGTTGCTTGTCCTCTTCCTGCATTTCCCACCTCTGGGAAGCCCAGTCCCTCTGCTGGTCTGTGTAGCACTTGTCCAGATGTCTGGGGTCACACCTTGCAAGAAACCAAAAGACAGAATTTTTGTGTTAGTTGAGATTTATCCTTCTTTTGAGGGCTAAGCTTTTTCTTTTGGGTCAAAGCCTGGCTTATCTTGCCAGCTTCATTAACACTCTTGAGAATGCCAGGTGCTAAAGAGCTCTATTTTTGCTGTGCAGATCAAGTGTGTCTGGTTCCTTGTGGCCTATTTTTACATAATTCTTCATTCCATGGCTTGGAAAAGCTGTGAAGGGAACGAAGAGATTGCAAATAGCTCAAGAAAACTGCTATGTTATTATTACAGGAAAATAAAGGGGAAGATCTGTCTGTGAGATTGCATTTCTTAGAGGGCATGGAATTAAAATTAAAGGCAGGAAATGATGCATATAAAAACAAATAAAATAACCAGTGGAATGGTACATTTTTTTAGCTATATTTCAGCAGTCAATTGACTATTTCCAGATAATTCCATGAAAAATGCCTTTGAATAAAGAATTCTCAAGTACTGGTGGCTCAGAAATTTCCCCCCTTATATCCACAGGTATTCCAGGGCAATTTTATTTAGCATTCAGTTACCTGAAGAATGTGAGATGCTGAGGAGCCTGATGCCTCTTTCTTCCTGATCTGCTCAGGGGGGTTGTGCTTAAACCCTGTGATCCCCTTGTCTTAAAAATGGGTGGGAGTTGGGGATCTTGGAGGGAGGAAAGGAGATGCTCTGGTCCTTTGTGAGCAGCCCGCACAGGGACTCTGGCACTGACCTGGCTGCAGGGGCAAGCACTGGGGTCCTGCTCTGAGGCACAGTTGATATTCCTGAGCTGGAAACCCAAAAAACCAGCAGAGAACCACTTGCTATGACCTGCAGTGTAGCAGAAAGGTGAGAAAAAGTTCCTTGAACTGGAACCAAGAAAAAATTTGAAGGCAATCCCAGATGTTTTCTGCATGTACCCAGAGGCATGCAGTACTGGGAGGCCACAGGCTGGGAGCCTAGCCCTGAGCTTAGTTTTGTGTTTAACTCCAAAAACCTCCAAGCAGGGAGGTGGTTGGTGTAGCCTGGCAGCCTCAGTCTGCTCGAGGAATTCTTGGAATGAGGTCATTGGTCTGCCCCAGCAGTGCACGATCAGTCTGTGATCAGCTGTAACACCCAGAGCTTCTATTCAGCCCCTCGCGCTCAAATCCTGGGTGGACTTGCCTAACTGCTAATTTCACCCCAAATAAAGATATTATCACTTTTTCAGCTGATTGCATCTTGCCTGTTTTGGATCACCTTGCCATTTAATTGTGTTTTCTTTCCTCTTTCTTTCTTTTGTTGTCACCTTTCCTCATTTTTCTTTCACTTCTGTCAGTACCAGCTCTCTGCTCTGTGTTGTACCTCCGTGCCCTCCCAGTTCTTTGCCTGGGTTATTCAGCTTCTGTTCCCCTGTAAGATAAAACCCTTTCTTGTGCTGGAGGAAGTTGCAATGATTTCTGCATATGTTGATTTCTGCTTCCCTCCAAGCAATTCTGTACAAAACTGTAAGATTTTGGGGATAAGGAAAGATTATTGGGATAAGGAAAATTATTCCCTCATCCTAAAAGAGAGGAAGGCTGAATTCCAGCCCTGTGCAGGGTAATCTTTGCCACCTTTTCAGAACTTGACTGATCCAAAGCTAAAACTCTTTTTCGTTTGCAAATGCTTCTTTGACTGGATCCAGGAACTTCCACATTTTGTAAGTTCTGTGACGTTTAGATTGGAGTTCAGGAATTAAAAGTAGTTAAAAGTGATCCCAAGAGCCTGGTGACTTTCCTCCTTTCCACTCTGTACTTTGGACAGAATATTTTTGATCTTTTGATCCATTAGCATAGCAATGTTTATTCAGACATCTTCATAAGCAAAAGAGGAACATTCTGATGTGTGAAGTTAACCAAGAGAGACAAAAAAAAAAAAAATAGGAACTTATCTGATACTGTTTATTTCAACGAAATGAAAGCAAATTTCATTAGCTAGGTTACTAATGTAGGACATGCTTTAGGTTTTTAATGCAGGACTCTGTTTTCCTTTTTGTCACCTTTTTGTGTGGGGGTTTTTTTCATTGCTGCTTTGGCTGTGCTCAGTGGGAGGACATACATTTTCTCACGATGGTGGGATGGAGAAGGTTTTCCCTTTCATCATCTTCCCTGAGAAAAACTGAAGCTCGAAGCCACTCTACCTCCAAAGCTGGTGGAGCTTTCTCTCCACATCCCTGCACTGAAGGGGTTTTTTGGGGTTTTTCTTTTAAGTAAGGGAGATGTAGTTGAGTCAAAATCCCTGCGGGCTAACACTGCTTCTCATCCTTCTGTGGAGTCCAGGCTCTTATCTTAGAAAGAACATTTCAAAGTTATGTACTGGCAGAAATTTTATGCAGTTAAACATAATTTTTGGCGTGTCCAGAGATTTGGAGGGAATAGTGCTTGGGAAGAACTTTTTGATCAGATGGTAGATTTAACAGAATCTGGGATTTGTTCATTGTTTTATTTCTTATTTCTGCAAAAAGCCCCACTGTGGAATTATCCAAATACAGTTTGTGTTTTTGTCCACCCCTGGCTGTGTCCAAATCACCAGTTGCAGTTTGTTCTGTGCCAGCTGAGGAGGGAGAAAGTTCACATGACAGGGGGAGTTTTCCTGGTGTCTAAACTCTGTTATGCAAGTGACAAATCGTGTTCTGCATTAAAGAAGTGTAAATCTGGATAAAAGCCACTGAAATTATTGCGGATTTAGGCTAGGGCCTTATCTTAGGGTGTGTTTGGGTTTCCTGTTGGAGGAGAAAAAAGACAAAATCTTTTTTTTTTTTTTCCTGGCAGCTGCTGGGCTATGTCCTATGCCATCTGAAAGATAACTGTGCAGATTTAAAAACTCTGCTTCTCTTCTGCTTTGTGTCTTCTGTCTAAGTGAAAAAAAAAAATGGACTAAACTGGGAGTAAGGAGTTGCTTAAAACCCATTTATTTATATTTATTATTTGGTAACAGCACGTTCTTGACACAGGAAGACAAACTCTGATGGACTTCTGATATCCAGATATTGGAACTGCTCTGGCGCTGCATGCAGATCGAAATGTAGAATTTGGGGATAATTTCTGCCATAGCTGCTTCCTGAAGGAGCATGCTGCAATGACATAAGCCTTGTATCCAGTTTGCCTATGTTACACCAGCATATGGCTCCAACACTTTGCTCCCATCCCTAACAAAATGGGCTCCAATTTTAGAATGTCCTTTACTGCATCTCCACTTTTTGTTTTTGTTATATACTTCGAGCTTTTTTATTGTTTTTTTTTTTTTTTTCATTTGCAACATTTTAATAATCATGCTCAAATCCATTAAGCTTTGCAGGAACTAGAAAGAAATAGAACACAGTGAGTCATTACAATACATATTGTGGAGGATTAAATTCCCCATTCTGGTTGAATTGCTCACAGGCAATAAGGGAAGGTCAGGCAAGTATCATACCATGGTAAAGAAGTCTCAGAATTCTAGCAAGTTTTTCTATTTTTTTTCTTTTTTTTAAAATCAATACTCCTAATATTTGTCTTTAAGAATACAAAGTCACCTCTGCTGGATGTCCTTTCCCAATAGCTTTGGTATGGTGATACATAACATTTTAGAGTTGCTTACTCCTGATGTGGCAAGATGGGAATGGGTGGCTTAAACTGATCAAATCCAGATCAGTCTTTTCTCATTAGATAAAGAATATTGTCTGCAAAGCTGAATATCTTTCAATTACATAAAACTGAACACACAGAGTCAGGATTTACATGTGGATAAAATAAAGCTATTAGGGCTACCTTTTTGTGTTGTTTCATTTTCCCTGCAGACACGAAGAAAAAAAATCAGTGTAATTAGCACTGACCCAAATGAAGCTTGAAATCAAAGTCAGATCTCTCTCTGTTGATACTCAGGATTTTCTCTTTTACTGCAGAAAATTTGGGATAAGGTCATTTTAGTTTAAATGTGAAGAGTGTTCCGAAGTATTTGCAAAATACTTGGGTACTTATTTAATCTTCTTTATTTCTAGGATACCACTGCTTTATATCCTGGTTCAGCAGTTGAAACAGGAGATTTTTAATTATTCAACCTAAATGAACAATCAGTTTCATTTTAAGGATGTGTTTACAACGTGCCAGTGACATAAATAGCTTATTGCAAAGGATTTTTTTAAGCTTTCAGTTGAACTGAAATTCAGGGGTAATTTTTGGCAAAGAAATACCTCCAGTCTGTGGAATATTTATTATAACTCTGTAGTGAAAACGTCACCTCTGAAGGAGCAAATTAGAGATAAAAATCTTCAGGGATGGGCTTGGGCTTGGGCTTCCTGGGGAGAAGTGGAGATCTCTGTGGAAATCTTCCAGAAGGCCTCATGGCAGCAGAGTTTTGGTCTGGATTATATGAACATTAAAAATGTCTCGGTTACTTTCCATACAGGAAGGGCCCAACCCTGTTCTCTGTGTCCTGGGCTCCTGTTTCCCTTGGCTGAGTGGTGTCTGTTGCTACAGAATCACTACAACACAGGGAATTCCACTCAAAATCCATGAAGGGAAATGCAATTAAGTCACCAAATTCTTCCTGGAGCAATTTTTCATCACGAATTCTGGGTGTACGAACATGGTTCTTCTCATTTTACCTGGAATATCTGACATATAGGATTTTTTTTCCTCAGGCTTTCTGATAGTCAAATATATTTCTGAAAGGACTGCAAGAATATACGACCCTAATGGATTTTTTTGTTACCTGGAGTGAGGCCTATTTGATTTTTTATTCATTATTTTACACTTTATAGGTTTATGGTTATGACAGGAATGTTTTCTCTTTTCTGTCATTTTGTAATTTCCTGAAATCAGGTCTAGAGTAGCCAATTCCATCCAATTCCATTGAATTGAAAGTTATTTTGCTGTGGAAAAGCTGTGGGGAAAAACTAAACACAAACACAACTGTAATGGTTTTCCTTAAAACCAGAGGGTTAAAGCTATTAAATTCTGATAAAGAACATTAATGCATGGAGTTTACAACCACCTGAGTGTATACAACCACCTCAATGATAATAAATTCAGGCACTTGGAAATACTTCATAATACAAGCTTTATGTAGATTTCATGGAGAATTTATCCAGGGTAATTTGTATAAACTTGCAACAATTATGCATCCCTCTCCTGTTCACATTAGCCTGGAAGTAAGGGTGGATAACTTCCGAACAGCTGACTGGGATGGAGGCAAAAAATGAATTTATTCTTTCTGATCTTAATATATATTCCTAAAGATAACAAACTAATTGCTGTAAACCATGGCCTAAGATATTTCCCATTAAATCTCAGTATTGTAAACAGAGGTGGTGACAGCAATAACTTGTTCCCTCCCTGGAGATGTTGTTCTATATACCTTTATTTTGCGTGCCCAAAGTTTTACAAGTCAGATAAAGAATGAAGATGATCGTAGCCAGTGCTAGAATGATCACAGGCTAATAACAATAGTAATAATAGTAATCATAGTAATAATAGTAATAACAGTAATAGTAGTAATGATGATGATGATAATAATAATAATAATAATAATAATAATAATAATAATAATAATAATAATAATAATAATAATAATAATAATAATAAAAAACCAGACTCTCTCAGATGTGTGCCCAAGGACCCACCTTCATTGACAAGGAGTGAGAATCTACTTGAATAAAACCTGAGCAAGTTCCTTTTCCAAGCACAGCCACAGGTCAGTGCTTGTGCCACCAGGACAGAAAGAGGCCAATTCCCAGGCCCAGCCACTGGGATTGGGGTTGTAAGGATTTGGCTGCTCCCACGGGAGGCTCAGTCGTGTGGAGGAGTGTCAGGAGTTGTGAATGATCCTCATTCTCAACTGCTTTCCCTTGATTTGCATTTGCTTCCGAGCTGCTTAACCACGGGTAGATTATTTCAATTTTCCTGGTGAATAATGCATGAGGGTGTATAAGTGGATGTTCCTTGGCTGAGTGGGCTGCAGATTAAAAGTGTCAGCTCCTTTGCAGCATTAATGTGCATTTCTTTCTCAGGTTAAAGCTGGAGAGAACCTAGATATGCTTTTTTTGGAGAACTCCTACAAATGCCAAAATATTGGCAACGTTTGCTTCTTCTCTTCTTTTCCCCTTGACTACCTGTTATTTGAATGAAAAAGCCAGTTGCCAATTTTCCAGCACAAGCTTATTTTCCTTGGGACTCCCCCTCAAGATTTCAATGCCACATTGTTGTACCTGCTGCTTGAGCTTCCTGGGAACTATCAGGAACAGGGTTATTTTATTTATTTTTTCTGTCACTCCTGTCAGCTCAGAACACTGATTCCTTCTCACTCCTCCTTCTTACTCTTTAATATGTCCCAGAGGGATAATTTGGAGTATCCTTTCCTGCTCTAGCAGCCTTGTGGCACAAAGAGAGGCAATTCTTGTGTGTAACATGTGGAATGTTTCATGGAGCTAGAGCTAAACACTTTAAATGCTGTAATAATTGAAATAACACTTCAACCCACCACGATCCACTTATTAGAAAAACCTCCTCAAATTTTTCCTTTATTAATTATTAAGGGGCATTTAAGTATCCTACTGTACACTTGTTTCACTCCCTGGATTATGCAGATATTTCCTTCTTTTTCAGTTTATTGGCGAAATACCCTTTGATGCTCCGGATTTCTAGAAAACTAAAGCACAACTGTTGTCCTTGTTTGCTTGTGGTTAGGCTTGTATTTATAGGGCATTTATTCAAGATCACAATTGGATCCCTAAAATATCCAAACTCTGAAACTTATGGGCCGTTTATAACAAAATATTTAATTGGAACGGTGAAATGTGAAACCTTCCAGGGCTGTTTGAAACAGTAAATACTTTAAATAGTGGTGTTCGACATGAGAGTCCTGTGGGAGTGGGGTTAAAAAGACCTTCCTGAAATATGGAATCATGCCACTGAACAAAAGAGTCTTCTAAAGCAGAACTCTTCCAAGCTCCCCAGCTGTAACAATATTCCTTGGAATTACAGATGTCCAGACACGAACTGCAGCGAAGTCTATTGTAAATAATGCTTTCAACCTCAGCTTAGCCTGGCATTTTATAAGGTAAAAGATTGAAAGCGTGTGAAATTGTAAGGGCTGCGTAGTGAACAAGGCACTGAGTTGTGCAGCTGCTGAAAAAGCAGACAGAGATTAATAGCTACAATAACAGAATGCCATAAATATTTCAAACCAGTCCGATGAGTACTTTGTGAACTTCTTGCAGTATTTGATGCTGAAAATTGCAGAGAATATACTGGGGCTGGTTTCAGGTTGTAAAATATGAATTCTTAAAAACCTAACCAAAGAATAACTGAGAGGAGACAGAGGGAAATAATTTTGAGGTTGTGATTTAAACTTGAACTAATTCCAGCAAGTGCTTTGCGAGCTGTTTTTGTGCCGGTGCTGCCACGCTGCCGGGGAAGGGGGTGCTGGTGGTGTCCTGTCCCCCACTGCAGATGTTGGTCCCTGACTTGCACATTTGTCACGCAAAGCAGCGTTTCCTCGTTCCAGGTGTATCACTAAGATATTCCAGGCTTCCAAGTCCTGTGCCTTCCACCTTCCTGTGCCAGCCTTAATCCCATTTAATGCTCTTCCCGACCTTCCAGTCCCTCACTCTCATTTCCCCATTTCATGCTCAGAGTGACAGGGACAGCAGAGCTGGAGGAACTAAGAGGAAGTGGAGTTTCTTCCTCATTTCCTCTAAACGTTTGTTCTGTCCACTTTTCCATCTTCAAATCATGCCATGAGCTTCAAATCTTTGCCAAGAGCTTTGCTTTCATGGGTTTCTGCTTTCAAATTCTCCCCTTAAAATGGAATTCTGACACCTAACTTCTTTTTGATGTTGCCTTCGTTCCTTTGCCCTTCTTAAAGGATGCAGCTTCCCATATCCAAGTAGAAGTCCCTGGAATCCATTGCTGTCAGGTAAGGGTTAAACCACGGTCATTTCTCTGTTTGGGGGCAGTAGTAGAAGGGTCTGATTTTGGTGCTCTTCTTCCTGGTAAAGGAAAATCAATGAAACATGGAATACTTCAGGAGCACAGCTTTCTCATAAGGAAAGGCTTCACAGACCCATAATCTTGTTGACTTGAGCTAAACTTGGTGGTAAATAAAGAGGATTTCTAGGAAGAAATTCCTCCCTGTGAAGGTGGGGAGGCCCTGGCACAGGTTTCCCAGGGAAGCTGTGGCTGCCCCATCCCTGGAAGTGTCCAAGGCCAGGTTGGACAGGGCTTGGAGCAACCTGGGATCGTGGGAGGTGTCCCTGCCCATGGCAGGGGGATGGAACAAGATGCTCTTTAAGACTCCTTCCAACCTAAGCCATTCTATGATTGTGTTAAAAATTTTGGGCTCAGAATGACTCCAAACTCCACATTTGGCCTTCAGAACGTTGACAAGATGGATGGAATAAAGTGGGTTTAGCGTATTCACTGTGACTAATAGAACAATCTTGCTAAAATGTTTTATATTGCACTAGTATCTATGAAATCATTTATCTAGAGCAATGATTAAATGCTGCATGACCCCAGTCCCTGTGCCTGGGGTTGTGACTTCTTGAGCTGTTTGACAGTAAACATTCTCTTATTTTAAAAGTGGTGTTACTGCGAGGAGCACTGGATATTTAGATTGTCAGGGAAAAATAATGCAGTTCAGCACCTCAGCTCCCAGTTGTCTTGCAGATGACACTTCAGCAAGGATTCTGTGTGCAGGTAGGCTGCTCCATGTGGTCCTACCTTCCTTTTTACCTGGGAAAACCAGTAAATGTGCAGCAGAAAAAGGACAGGTGGGGTTAGAAAACTTCTGCATAAAAAAAGGGAATGTTTTATTTCCATGAATACAGATAGGATTCTTTTTTCCAGGCTCCTTCAATGGAAATGCTTATTGCTCAATACACAGATGTATTTTACTTTGTTTTAGTATATTGATGTTTTAATGTGATTTGCAACGACTCCAAATTTCACTGAACACTGTAGGCTGGAATTTTTTTTAATTATTAAAAAAAGAACTCCTTATTTTTTCCTCAAAGTCAACAGAATTTGGGCATTGAAATCCTTTTGATCGTCCCAGCTTTGGAATTTAATGGAGCCAATGGTCTTGATGCTGCCCTGGCTTTTGCAAGGTGTCTGCACGAGCCATGCAGAATTCCAGGGAGGATAGCTGTAGAATATCCAGGCTCAAATTTATTCCTGTAAAATGTTTATCAAGAACAGTTTAGATGAGGAAAGCTTACGTAAAGAGTTCCTGTGGTATGCCTACAGCAAGCCCACTTTTCCATGGACATGTGTCCAGACATCTGGGAATGTGCATATCCATTTTTCATGGTGCAGTGAGTGACAGAAGTCATTTCAGAGTAATTCAGTTCTCAAAACTTGAAAGAAAATCCTTCCAATTCTTTAGAAAAGAACAGGAAATCTGAGATTTTTCACGGTGCTGAGTATTATTGGAAGGGAATGTTAAACATACTTTGTGTTGTTTTAGGGGTATTTACTCTTCTGACACTTTAAATCTACTTTATCACTTTGTGGATCTGAGTTCCAGAAGTGAGTGGGACTAAGTGTTTGATTCTGGATCAAAGGAATTATTTCCAGGATTTAAATGCATGTTGGAGCATCAAAAGCTGCACTCAGAGTTCTCTTAAAACCCAAACAAACTTTTAAAATCAGCAGGGATGGATTAGCCAGTACTTTTTCCATCACAAGTGTAAGACATGACTGAGATTCCTTGTTTTCCTTGATGCTTGTGCAGTACATTTTGGAGGAATAAACCATATGGAATAACTGTTGTGTATTATGGTTTAATTTCTTTCTCTATTGTTTGGAGATAAGTCACTTAAACTGGGGAGAGACATTCAGTTAGAAAAAATGAGTTATTATCGCTTGTCACTGTTATGTCTGAAAGAAAGAAACAATTTCTCAGTGTGTAGTTCCACGTTGCTATAGGAAATCATCGGGATGGAGAGTCCCTTGGACTGGTGCTCATGAGGACTGACAGTGCCTTGAAACTCCAGTACTGGTAGGCCTGACCACTTTTAATTTGCCTCTGCAGCCTTGACGCACTCAGAGCTGTTTGGATATTTCAAATAGCGCATTTCTTGATTTTGAAGAAGATTAGGAGAGTCTGGAGAAGAGTTTGGTGAAGTCAGCGTTTTAATGAAAATCTTTCCGTTTGTCTTCCCTCTCAGTTCCTGTGCCGTGTCCTCTGCTCTTTGCCCAAGGTGGGAAGCTGTTCTCCATCCTGGAGGCCTGGCAGTCAGTCCCCAGTCTCCTGCCATTGTTTGCTCAGAGCTCCCCTCAGAACTTCCTTCTCCGGTCTTCCCCAATACATTTTCATTGTATTTCATGTTATTTTGGCCAAAGCGGTGCAGTGCTGTAACAGGAATGTTTGAAGCCTTGCCCCCGAGCCCCAGCTGAGATGCAGGAAGTTTTCAATGCTGTTTGATTAGGTTTTGTGTTTCTTGGTTTAAAGTTACCATGCAGTGACCTTGGAAATTTTTAGAAGTTTTATTCAAACTGTGGCATAACGAGGATTACAGGTTGTCAGAATCAAATTGTGCTGCATTTCCTACCATGGTTACAGGCTTTGTAAAGGAATGTAGAGGTGTACCTGCTCTGGTTTTATTAGAAGCTGGAAATTATCTTGAGGACTGCTTAGCTCTGCTTAGTTTTGTGACATTTTTCTGTTCTTGTCAGAAGCTGCCGTGACAATTACTTAGCAAGGAATTAAAATCTCAGGGGTTCCTAATTCTGCTCCATCTTTAACTGATAAATTGTTCATAAACACACAGTATGTGGCATCACCTTTCATCTATAAAAAAGGCATTGAGAGCTGATCTAATACTTAAAAGGATAAATGTGCAGAGGAATTTATGCACAATATTGAAAATGAAAAACACAAAACAGGTTAGAAAACCAATCTGCAAAACTGCTAGTCCTGCTTCCACTAATTCATATCTCTTCAGCAGCTTTGAGCTGATCTAGGCTTGACTTAGCTGGTGGTTTAGCAGCTCCCTGAGCCCAGCAAGCTCTTAGATCAGCCCTCCCTGTCTCGGGACACACGGTGACTGAACTGTCCCCCTCTCCCAGGCATCCCTGGCTGATGGAATGTGAGACCCCCTCTGGGGGGCTCTGGTTTAACCAGCCCCCAAAGGAAGGAGCACAGCGCTTGCCTGAAGTGGATTTTGTCCCCTTCTTTTCCGTGCCTGTGTGCCAGGAATTGTGACAAATGGCAGGAGAAGGACGAGCCTTGCAGGAGCTAATGGAGGCACAGTTTCATAACGAAGCGTTTGGACCACTGGGGCTGGGTAGTCACAAACCCTGCTCAGTCACTGAAAACGAGTGACAGCTTTCCAGTAACGGCTTCCAAGCTGTGAAGAGCCTCCTGCATTTTCAGGAGCTTCTCCCTGGGAGTGAGGGAGGTTACCCCAGGACACATCTTTTGATATCCTATGACATTATGCAATGCACCCGTCACGTTGCATCATCATTGAAATGCTGTTCACATCATGTCTTTGCCTTGCATTAAAGCCTAATGACAAAAAAAATTGAAATTATACCACGAGAACAAACTGACTCCTACCAGTCTTCCTTCTGTACTGGTTTGAAAAGCTTGGCTAAATAGAGATGGAAACATTTCATCTTGGCTTTTACCTTTTTAACCTTCTCAGTATTTGATTTTTCAGAATTTAGGTGGAGAAATAAGATTTCCTAAAGAGCTGGAGTGTTACAACAGCCAGTTGCATCTTATTTTTCTTTCTTACTCTCTTCCTGCAGAGTTTTGTGTGGGTGTTTGCATCCTGTTTAGCCTTCCATCTCCCAAGCATTTCAGTTTTCCCCTGGGAGACTTTTTGCACGTTCCAGTGCCCCTCATTGTTCAAACTTTAAATCAGTAACATTTGGATGCCGCATAAAGACATAATAGGATTATCAAGTTTTAAAAAAATTACAAATTTGAAGTCTTTTTTCATGGCAGTGCTTTTATGCTTGAATGGAGACAACGTTCAGGACAGCGCCCCAGCTCCCAGGTGATCACAGCAAGTCACAGGGTAGTACAAATTCTACTTCTGTGGGTTTTTTTGCTGCTGCTTTGGTGGCTTTTTACTCCACTCTGTGCTTCTCTCTCTCCACGTTGGCTTCTGTGTAATGCCTGTGGGGAGTTTCAGCAGTGACTTGCACAGTGAAACAGCATCAGTGAATTATTTAGAATAGGTATAGTCACTTTAGCGTGATTTAATAATTAAAAAACCCTTTTAAAGACAAAGTCAGCTCCACAGAGAGCTGGGGTAAAGAACTGAGAACCTTTGCTGGAGAACTGCTGGCTGTGGCCAGGAGCCCTGAAGTTCATGGATTCCTGTGAAATTGTCACCTCTGACAGCTACAGGAAGATCCTCTCTACTGACTTGAAAGTCTCTGGTGGCTTATTTACTTTCTTATCACTCAGTAAATTCAGACATAAATTATCACTGCACCTTTAGACTGTTAAAACAATACCTCTTTCTTCTTTCCATCGCTCTCTTCCAGATGATTGTTAAAAGATGTAAATTAATAACTTCAATCTGCAATTTTAAATAAGGAAATGTTATAAAAACCGCAGGCTTTTTAAATAAAATGTGGAATTTTCACTCTGGCTGTGTACATGCACACATACATAGAGTCAGAAAAGCCTCTGGCTAGCATTTTGTTTTCCACATCCATAGGTATAAATCCCTGAGAAGCCCAGTGTAAATTGGGATGTTAGCTTTGGATTACAAACAGCTTCATTTATGGAACCACGCAGAGAAAGGTATTGCCTGAGGGGCGAAAATATTTTATTCCCCTGAGAAAACAAAGTGGTTGCTATGGGACAGAAAATGATCTAATGATGGCTTTCACAGACATGCAACTGGACAGAATTAGAATATTCAGACCACTGTAGGCAAAAATGTTGTTTTTTCCAGGATGTATTTGTGGAAGATTTTTCTTCGTGTAGATCTGGATACTTTTGAGAAAAATGAAGAAGTGGGTATTTGTCCATAGGGTACAATTTAATTGTGTTTTTTTTCTTTCCAGTCCTCCTAGAATACTCTGCAAATGAAACATATTTGTTCAGTCAAACTGCTTTTAAATACTTATGGAGAAAATCCCAGTCCTTTTGAGTGCTGATGATGTTTTGAGGGGTCACCAAGCACAAATAACATGAGGGGGTTTGTGTGTGTAGCAATATAATGAAAAATCTAAGCAACGAGTAAAACTAATGAATTTATCTACAAATAAGCACCATGTGATGAGGGGCATAGAAATCCCAGATTTCTACAGGTAGTTGGTGCCTAATGCTGTAGAAAGGTGCATTTTAGAATGTTTGGCGTTTTTTAAACTGGTTGTAGGCCTGTGCCCCAGTGAAGTTTATCTTTCAGAATTCAATTAAATGGACTTAGAAAACTCCTTCAGTGGTGAATCCAGAAATCACACATGAGCAGTGTTCCCTTTTACTCCTTGGTCTGGGAATACACACAACAGTGCTTGCTGGACTTTGTTCTAGCACTAAAGTGCTTCTGTTACTTCCATGAATTACTTAGCACTTGTACTCTTCTAAAAAATGATTTTAATGTCCTTCCTAGCTTATTAAGGACACTAATTTTTAATGCCTGTAGATTAGTAATGAGTAAGTGCCTTCCTAAAAAAAATTACTCTGTTCTTGAAGGAAACAAAATTGAAAGTTGTTTTACAATACTTGTTCTCATTCCTTTCATCACTTTGTTCCCCACACTAGCTTGAGGACCTTAGAGGTCTCTGTTACCCAAAGAAATTTCTGCTGTGGTCATGCTTGAAAGTCCCACTAGCTGTGTGTGCCTTGCATGACTGCATGCGAAAATTGCTGCTTTGGATCATCCTGCTTTTGGCATGAATGGCTGAGGATGTGATCAGCCTTCTGGGATCCTCCCAAATTCCCTGGGAGTTCCTAGTGTGTGGTGTCAAGCTAGGTAAGTCTTCCTTGTGCTAGTTAAGAGCTTTTTCTCGATGTGCTGTGTTTTGAAAAGTTCCTGGAGCCCACGGACCACTGGGACAGGGACCACGTGCTGTTGGGCACGATGGTGATTTCTGTCCCTGGTGTGTGCCTGTGCCTCTTTGCTCCGAAATATCCATCTATGATTGTCTCCATCAGGATTAAACTGCTGCCTTGTTTTGGTTCCCTATCTCCTTTCCCATTTATTTTTGTGTTGTTTAAAACTGTCCCCTAAATTCTGTCTCATAGTAAGCCTTAGATTCCTGTTAAACTGCTTCAGCCCTCCTTCACAGTCTCCTTCCTCAGTTCCTTCATTTCTGGAGCCATGGTGTTGCTTTCTACCAGCAAGTTTCCTGAACCTTCTGCCCTTTGTGTGCAGTGAAATGCTTATGGGGTCTATTCATCCCTGCCAACACAGTCCCTAGAGCCTGGGGTTTCTTTTCTCCTCTCCTTTCTCCTGTATGTGTTTGCATGTCTTTGCAGTGCTCCCTTTTAGTGAAGACGTGTCTCTCACCCGGCATTAACAGTGCTGTGCTGGGAGGTTTGTTCTGTCCCTGGCTTTAGGCACCACCTGCACCGGGTAGGTACTGAAAATGCAGAATACTGAGAGATGTCAAGGTGTAAAAGCCAAGAAAATGATCGTAGTTAGGAGGCAGCTGCATCCCCCTCTCATTTTCCCTGTAATGGAGAGTGGCAGAAGAGATAAGAAAGATCAATTGGAATTACAAAGGTTTTCCCAGCCCTAATAGTGCGTAGCAACAAAATCCCTGGTAGTTCACCCTTTGAAGAACACAGATGAAGGTTGAAATTGGTCAGTGGAGCTCAGTCAGAGAGGTTTGAAACCAAAATCCACGCTGAGGCCGAGTAAGGTGTTGGTAAAGGGAGGGAATCTGTGTTTTGTTTCTGATGTTATTTACCACCCAGCAATACCTGTTTTCAGATAAGGCTCTCCGCTCTGGCAGGTAATGACAAGAAAATCTCCTGGAGTCTCTTCTAGTTATCCTACGAAGGTCCATTTCTCTGGTTCTGGAGCAGCCCTGGCTTGCATCATTCATATGGCTCTTTATTTCCAGTCTCAAATTCCAGTCCCTTTAGAGTCCAGAGCGAAAAAATAAATCACCTTTTCTGGGGCTAGGATGTAAACAGCTGTGTCTTTCCCTTCATTCATTACTTAACAACCCACAGAGTAAGAGGTGCCCCAGTGTCAGAACTCTGTGACTCTCTCACTGGATTCCCAGAGCCGTTGCTTTTCACAGCCTTTCCCACATAACTGTAAATCACTGCTTACTCCTGCATCTTCACTATTTCCTGTATGGCTTTTGGCTGCTGAATGGTTGGATTAACCCTGAAAGTGGTGCCTGGTGTTCAGACCCTGAGTCAGATTTCAGGGGTTGCGCTTGCCGCCCTCGTGCAGCAGCGCGGCGTACGCTGCCTCCTGCCTTGCGTACTACGTGCCGTGAGCTTCCCTGAGTCACGGAGCTCTGGCATTCCTGAGCCCCTGACAGCACTGATCCATCTTCGTTTGCTCCACTGGAAACTCCTCCAGGTTCTGTCTCCCAGATTCGCTGGGAGCCACTGGAGTTTCACTGTATTTGCTTCCTGTCTTCCAGTCCTTCCACCTCCGCTTGTTCTTTATTTCTTGATCTCAGATGTGTCCTGTGAGCCCCATTTATTTCTTCTCCTTTTCTGCAAATAATTCCTTTATGTTCCTTCCCAGCATGAAGTGAAGCATGGTCCTAGGCAGGGCGACTTAGGGCGAGTCATCTCTAAATTTCTTGCCAAATTCTTGACCAGGAAAGATATGTTAAAACTCTATGGAAAATTTACTTGAGGGGATCCTACAGAAGTTTTCCTCAGCTTTTAAATTTCCATATATTCTTGTTCTGTTTTACCACCCTCCACCAGTCATCACCCAGCTGAGGGAATGATTTTAGGCTTTTCCTGACCCCCACTGGGAACTTGAGACAGGGAATGAGAACAGTCTCTGACTGTGTTTCTGTCCCCTGTTGTAACAGAGGTGTCTGGGGACTGTGGTCACCTCTCTGTTGTTTAAAGCAGTGGCTCCTCAGAAGTAAGAGCTGCTGGGCATGCCTGCAGGATTGTTCCCAGTGAAGCTCCCTGGTGTCCACTGGTGGAGCTGAGGGCTGGATATTCCCTTTGGTTTAGGTCTCTAGCAAACAAAAAGCACTGCAAGTGATTTGAATTCACTTCTCAGCTGAAGCTTCCTAATGGAATATCTGAAATGCGTATCTGATGTCACCCTGTTTTATGTTTTCTGTCTTATCCACTTTTTTCTCTGGATACACAATGTATTCTCCATGCACTTATTTTTGTTTATAAAGATGTGCTGTTTATTCCTGAAATGTCTCATGCCTGAATTGTGCCCTTGAATTTGTGAGTGCAGTCATCATCTTAATTTAGATGTGCTTCTGTAGATGGCCACAGACTGGATCCCAAGTGGCTGATGCCAAATGATCCTTCCTCCAGTGAAAGTGCTGCTGGACACACGGAATAGCCACACATGTGTCACCAGTGTACAGGTGACAGCAAAGTGGGAATGATTCCTCTCCTAAGCACACATTCTGCAGCTGCTCAGAAACATCAAGAATCTACATCTGAGATGCCGTGACTTAAAAGAGCAACACAATGCAGTTCCCATATTCATACAATTCCTCTCCTTTCTCTGATCCTATTCTTTTTTAGGGATGTGCATTAGCACTATTTGCATCACTTCTTGTCCGGAAGAAAACAGAGTTATTTTGAAGCTTGAACACGGAAGTCAGATTTCATTGTAGTAGTCATGATGTCCGGGGGTGTGACTGCCAAATAATATCCAGAACTCTTCTCTTTTCATAGTAATGTCTTGGATGTCAGCCATGCATTTTCCACTGAGTTAATGAACATCAGATCTATGCCAGGAACGTAAGAATAGATGGCACTGCTTCTGAAATAGTTTGTACATAAAATTCCTTTTCGATGAAGGCTTTAAAGCCTGCACCTTCTTTATTCTTTCAGTTGATCTTATTTACCTTCTCTGACTTACTAACCTACTTAACAACAGTCCTTCTTTTGTGTTCTTGTTACGTAAAATCCAAACCCAGCTGTCAGTGCAAAACTTAATCTGCTGGAAGCATCAAGAAACAGGCTGGGAGAAAAAGCCTTTCCTCGACGTTTTCAAACATTGTAAAACGCACGTGATGATGTCGTGAAGCAGAAGCAGGGGTAGTATTGTGCCATCACTTTAATCATGAATCCACCTCAAACCCCTTCAGTGAGCAAGGCTGCCTTTCTCAATGGGATTCAGCACTGAGAACATTAGAAATGCTGCAAACACCTACATATTTGTACAGAGATAACCCCCTGTTTCAGCGGATACAGGCTTTTTTTATCCTTTCTTAGTTATACCAGCATGATTCATTAGCAGTTATTTTTGAGATGAAGAAATGTAGGCTACTAATATAATTTCAAATGCTGTTATTTTAATGAATAAGTCAGCAATGTTTTAGTTTCTATTTAACAGCAAATGTCTAAATGGAGCTAAGGATAGCGAGACAATTATCAGCTTTAATTATTGGGTTTTATCTTTTGAAGATCCTGCTTAATAACATGACTTTGGATAGAGCTTGCAATCCACTATTTAGGAGAGAAGATATTTTGGGGGGTGAATGGTTGTGTGTCTCCCATCTTCAGCAGAAAAGACAACTGGAAGTTTGCAGTGGGAGACTCTCTGCTCAGGTAACCCAAATGTGCCTTTTCTCAAAAGTGTCAGTGGGAATTGTTTGGTGCTTAGGTCCATTTTGGAATCGAGATGATGAGAATAAGAGCAGAGGAGGAATTCTTGAAAGTCCCTTAGGTAAGAGGGAGATAACTGAGGAGGGAAATAACTGTGCTGAGAATAACGTGGGGTCCCATAATGATGGGTCTCACCAGCTCCACGTTTGAGAGGCAAAATCTACAATCACAGAAATGCTTTTTGCTTTCTACACTCACAACCCCCACCAGGATTCTCTCCTTAAATTCTGTTCTCACTCCTTGCAGATTCCTGGGCTTTCAGGGAGGCTGCAGAGTCAACAATTCAGTTCTCTTGGTGCTTAAGTTTCTGGCTTACCAGTGCTTCTGCCAGGATAAAAATGGGCTCTGCTGTAAAATGAGAATGAAAGTGGCAGTGCAGGTTTTTGTCATTAAATACACCATAAAGTGGCAGTACCTGTGGGAAGGCAGCCAGCAGAGGGAAAAGCTCCCAGAGTTCCAGTTCCTTTGCTGACAGCTCACTCCCAGCTCTGTCTCCTCAGTAAAGTGCTGTATTCTTTACTCCATGAAAGGATTCCCCTCAAAGTGCAATAAGCTGGTAAAAATTCACAGTAATGTTGTATTAACTGCTCGATTGCTCCCCCTTCTCTTCACAATTAAACTTTGGGTCATTTCCACTACCGTTAAGCATTTAAATATTGCAACTTCCCATGAATCTTCCTCTTCTAGATGCTGTTTTCTTGTGTCCAACTCCTCCTCCTCTATCCCCATCCATTTGTCTTGGTTGCTAATTTTATGTAATTTTGCCGTGACGTGGTATCTTCTAGAAATTCTCTCTCCTGGCCTACTCTTAGGTGCCATTTATTTCCTCTTGGATCTGGGTGGCAGGAAGATTATCCTCAGGGAATTGGTGAGGGAAGCAGTGAAAGGCAACTGTAGCAATGAGAAGAAGGGAAAATGAGATTGAAAAATGGCAGTGAAGGATGCCAAGATTTAAGAGTGGGAGAAGAGGGAGGAGCTGGAGCTCAAAGGAAATATTATGAATTTGTTTCTCTGCTGTTTTCTTACCATTCCTGTCTTGGCTACCTCACACTCAGGAATGAACTTTAACATCTGACCACTTATATATTTTGGAACTTCTACAAGAGTCAAATCTTTATTTTTTTTTTCCCCATTGAGAGCAATATACACTTTTCAGTTATGAAAATGGTGTTATTCTAAATAAAACTGACATGATCCACCAACACTTTCGGAAGCACAGATGCTTTGTCCCACTATTTACTAAAGAGGTTCACACTTCGATTAAAGCAGTGAAATCAAACCACTGAATAAAGCCTGGAACAACATAATGATTTAGAGGATTCGTGGAGAGCTTCTGGTTGGAAGAAAGTGACACTGAGGCAAAATTAGATTGTTTTCTGTACAACACCAAGACATGGAAGCACCGTGAGATCCAATATTGGTGCAGTTGTTTTGCTGAGCATCTTGAGTGGTGTCATTTGTCCTCGTTCTCCTCTGCAACATCAGGCTGCAGCCACAAATTCAGGTGCTGCATCCGAGGCCCATCAGTGTCAGACTCAGCAGAGGAGTCTTTGCTACAGGAGCCACCAGCCATGAAATTCTCTCTCTGAATGGCACTGCTTTGTTATTAGTTTTTTTTCCCAGCATAAACTACGTGGGTTGGATGTGCACAGCCCCCTGATATTAAGCGATATTTTTTCCCAACTCAGTGTATACATAATGCCAGGAATGAAATTAATTTGTTGTGTGCTTCAGTCCTCCTGAGTGGTCCTGCATCAGGACAAGATTTCCCAGTGTGTTATTAGTGGGGAAAATTGCACTGTCCTTTCACCAGCCTGTTGAAAGAGCAGAAGAATTTGTAGTGGGATATAATTATATGTGATTCCTGTTTTCTCTCTTGTTGTTGGAAGTAAAAGAATGCAGCTTCAGGGGTTCACACTTGACTGCTTTCAGTTCAAGCTGATAGTCTGAGCTAAATGGATCTTTCTGTCCAGATACTGTACAAATTGTTAATCTCTTGCTTCAATGACACTTGTGAGGAGCTGGTTACTCAGAGTTTGCTGCTGTGTAAAGATGAACCACTCTGGAGGAGTTCTACTTGCTGATGAAAACACACCTTGGAATAAGCCGAGTTCATATTTAAAGAAATCAATTACAACAAGTAGTTTTGTGTTTTATTGACTGTGAGTCACCCACTGCCTTTTTCTGAAAGAGTTCACAGGAACTATTTACTTTTTAAAAGATTCTATTTTTCCTTGTCTTCACGGCCAGCAGAGAAAACTCTTTGTTATCTGGATGCACAAATGGATGGAGGATAGGCACGAATATTTACTGTATTTATTTGTATTATTCAGAGTAAGAGTGGATGTTACTTTCAACCCAAACATGAGTAATAGAAATGAGGGGCTGGGAGTATAAAACCTTGAGAAATCCTTGTCAGAGCTGGCCTTCCCATTCCAAGGAGAATGTTCTGCAGAACCAGAAGTACGGAAAACACACGGCTTTGTTTGGATAAGTTGCTTCTTTTATAGCAATGTACCTGTTAGAACAATACAGCCAGCCATATTTCATCCAGATTGGCTGCTTGCTTCCACCTCGCTGATACATTTCAGTCATATTTTTAAATTCCCCTTCAGCTATGGGAGCTTTCTCTCATTGCTTTTGCTTCTCTGTCTCTCTCTTCAAGCTGCTGCTTGCAAGACATCTCCCTCATTATTGGCCATTGTTTCCTGCCCGGTTCCAGCCTTTCACAGAGAATTGGAGGGTTTCATTCCCCCACCTTTTAACCTTCTGTTGTTCGCTTCTCTCTGCACCCCTGACCCAGATTCCTCACACAAAGCCACCTCTCATCCTTGGGGACAGAGGTTTTATTTCTGTTCTCAGGTGAATTCTGACCTGTGTATCTGTATTGCTGCAGGCAGATCTTCAGATATTTGCAGGTATTGCCACATTGAGCCTGGTAATTTTTCTTTTAAAATCTTATTCAAGCGCTTCTGGATCATAATTTCTCTACCTTCCAACCTCTCAGAGAGATGTCAGACATTTCCTCTGACATGTAGCAAGTTTTGAAGCAATACTTAGAAATTTTTTAATGCAGTTTAAACAGAAGATCCTCTGTCTCTCCTTGATGTGTGAGCATCTGAAAGTAAAGCCCTAAGGTGAACTTGTCTCCCTTCTCATGCAGCTCTTTGAATGCTTTCCTTGCACTGCTGCTGAAATCTTAGTGAGGGCTCATTTATAATCAGGTGAATATGCCAAGAAAAAAAAAAAAAGGATTGATTTCACTTCCCGTGATTTTAATTTAATTGACGTCTGGCAACTGTGTATTCATCAACTCTTAAATTCCTTTGGGATGTGCCATCAAACACATACACCTCCTATGCTTTGTTATTAAAATGAGTCGAGTGTTTCCTGCAGAACTCCGTGGCCAGATCCAATGAGAAATTGCCTCTGATGAAGCTGTGCCAGAGCCCAGAGCCTTTCCAAGCCCTTGTTGTTGGTTTCCCAGGAAGTTCTGGGAAGGTTCTGGGTTCCCTGGCCCTTGGCACAGCGAGCACAGCCCGGGAGCGGCGGTGCCGGGTGCCGGAAGGGGTGTCTGCCACATGGCTCCGCACCTCCCACTGCTATTTTTTGCTTTCCTTTCTAATTGATAACTCCTGCCATCTGTTCCCGAGCCATCCCTCTGCTGTCCTTTCCCACACACGGTCTCCTGCCCCTGTTCCACCCTTGAGCTCGGGCTGAGTGCCCCGAGGAGTAGCTGGGTGCTGAGGTGCTGCTGCCGGAGATGGAACATCAGGTCAGCCCAGGCTGGGCCCTCCCGGCAGCATTCCAGTGGGCTCAGATGCCTCTCTCTCCCTGCTGCTTTAACTGCAACTCCCTGAGCAAACTCCACAGATTTTTTAATTCAGAAAAAAAAAAACCAAAAAAACCAACCCACCCAAACTCTTCACTTTATAAAAATCGGTTTAATTGTTGCTCTGAGGTGGATTCCTTCTGAATCTGTCACCGCTTCCTGGGTTCATGACCACCTTCTGGCTTTCTGCAGTAAGTAATCTAGAAGCACTGTAGCAGCCTAGGTTGCTTTTTTTTTTCCCCTAGAGCCTTTATGTTCTTTCCAGTCTATATTTGAATCTCTCTTTTCTTGTCTAACTCTCCATTTGGTGGCTTAGCATACGGGAAGCCTGTTTTATAGTGCAGAGAAATGCATTTCTACATGCTAAGGACTGAATTTTTAACAAGAACCTAGATGTATGTCTCAGCCAGAGGGATTTTTCTGGCAGAAGCTCCAAAATGGACAAAATCGAGAAAGAACAAATTATGGCAATCATGGTTGACCATTATCTAAGAAGCCTTGGCCTAGGTTGCTGTGTTGGAGGGATGATTAAATAAGAGCATTGGGCATCTAAGTGCCTAAAAATAGATCCTCAAGAGCATGTAAGTCACTGATTTTCCATAGATTCCTAATGGTGGCTATGGATTTAAAACCCCCCAAAAATCGGTGTTACAACTGCACGAGAAATGCTCCTCAAAATTAACCTCAGAGCCCATGTTTTGGTTTCTGTTTAAGGTGGCCTTTTCCTCTCAGAGCCATCCCCATGCAGAGCTCCCACACGTTTTTCTGAGCACCTACCAAAGAAGCAGGGCAATGAGGGTTTGCCTCACCTCTGTTTGGAAGGTTCCTCATGATTTTTAGGTTAAGGATGCTAATGGCTTATGGGTTAGGTTATGCTTAGGTATAGGCATATTCAAATTATTAAGTTTTTGTCCTGAGGTGATAACACCGAGGCTACAGGTGTGAGGGAGAAAATCTTTGAGGAAGGAGTGGAGGCTGCTGGAATATTTTCTTTCTTAATTTCCCAGCACCGCAGAATTTGGGACTTCTGTTAAAATAAACAAGTTCTAATAAGCTATTAGTGAAAATGAGAGGAGCTCAAAGACTGCAGCTGCGAGCGCTCGCTGACTTCCTTGATTGTCACATTTTCCCATTGTACAATAGTGGTTATTGCAGTAGGCTCTGCCATGTAGGAAGGAATGAGATTTCCTGCGCTGGGGGAAAGACAGGCAGTTAAATGGAATAAAATGATCACTCGTCAGGTGATCTCTCTCATGCTCTAGGTCAGGAAGAGTTCCCACCATTTCCACGAAACTTAATAATTTCAAGTGACTTTCATATTTTGGATGTTTTTATAACACTGATTAGAAAGCTCCAGTTGATGAAATGTTACAGCTCCAGCAAGAATCTAATAAAAATCCCCCCTGGGATTGATTTTGATTGACTACAGTTGCCTGTCTGTTTTTATTTTACTGTATATGAACAGACAGGAATGAGCAGGATTGAGTTAACCCTTCCCTGGCCTAATTCCTGCCCTTGGGGGCCTGGGCTGTCACTGCTTTCCACCACTGGCACCCAGAGAAAGGAAAAAGCAGTTTCAGGGTTCCATTAACTCATAGTTAATAACTCATAGTTCCTTTGTGTTTTGTAGCTCCAAATATAATCGGGGGGTTGGATGAAGATATTGGAAAATGGAACCCACACAGGGTTATAATTCAAATTAGTGGCACAGCCCTGGTGGAGCAGTTCTTGTTCTGGAAATTATATTGATACTTCCGTGGAGCTAATTAATGCACATATTTATAAGTTAATGAGTGAAAGTTCAGAGTTATTCTTTAGGAAGCCTTGCATCTATTAGAAGTCAAGAAGAAGGTTTTTCCTGTCAAATAAAGGTGTTCAATGATGCACCTGTGCTGTGTCCATTTCCTCTGGTAAGAGTTCCACCTGCTAAGGGTGGTTGCTTTCAAAAACAGATTGAACCAAAACATAAAATTATATTAGAGAAATATTCTTTTCTTTATAAATTAAATACTGCGATGTTAAATTAAGTTTAAGCTGTTCAATTTATTTATGCTTGCAGATTCTTTTCAGTGCTATGTTACTGTGAGATCACTATGCACACAGACATTAAATCCATTTAAGTAGTTTATTTTCTGTCTTTCTTGAAGCAGTTTTCTCAGTAAGAACCCCCTCGATTTTCCAAATAGATGCATTAGTGATCACTGGAGAAGCCTGAAATAAAATAAATATTTATTACCTGTTGTATATTCTATGTTATTAGAAGGCAATTTTTTAATGCAGGTTACTGGTTTTTTTTTTAGACAGTGAATTTCCTATCCTTTGGAATCTTTGCAGCTTAGGTTTAAGTAGATATGCTTAAAATTTTGGTGGTTTTTAGCACCTCCCCCTCCTTCCTATGCGCCTGTTTCAGTTATTTGCTCTTCCTCTGGAAGCATGTTTGCACTGCCAGGCATAGCTATCCCTGGGTTTATTTTTTTTCAGAATTAGGACTTTCCAAACTTCTCTGGTTACATCTTGTATTTCCTGGCATCTGCGTCGAATTTAGCAAACGAGCTTGGTCAATGTTGTATTTTTACTCTGTCCAAAAAGAAATTCTCTTTTATTCCAGCACGATGGGAGAGGAGGGGAGAAGAATTGTGCCTGTATCCCCTCTGTTTCAAACTGGAATGTAGGAATTTAGGGAAGAGATTCTGTGTAGGGGCAGCTTTGGCTCCATCCTTGACGTGGTCATTGTGTGAAGCTTGGGGCGATTCGTGCTTCTCCTCAGTTGGGTCCTTTGGAAGAAACAAACAAACAAACAAATAAATAAATAGAGGGGAATGAAGAGCAAAAAGTGAAGAGCAGAAAGGGAAAAAGAAACAGATAGCAAGAAGGAAATAGATAGGGGAAAGGGAATAAATGGCCAAAAGTGAGTAAACAGCAACAAGCAAATAAATAGCAACACGCGAATGAACAGCGGGATGCTCTGTGCACCCGGAGGCAGCTGTGCAAGCGGAGAGCGAAAGGCGGGTCCCCGGCAGCTCCCAGCCCTGGCCGGGCTTTCCCGTGCCCAGCCGCAGCTGCTCCAGTGCCCCTTCCCACCTGGCCAAGGGGAGAGTTGGCCCCCGGGGCCCCTTCCCACCTGGCCAAGGGGAGAGTTGGCCCCCGGGCCCCCTTCCCACCTGGCCAAGGGGAGAGTTGGCCCCCGGGCCCCCGCAGCCGGGCGGGCTGGGGAGCGGCAGCGGCCGCTCCGCGGGGCTGTGCCGGCGGCTCCACATGACTGA
>VWZW01004511.1:689323-900718 GCA_013397115.1 Edolisoma coerulescens | reverse complement strand
TTTTTGAGCAGCTCCAGTCTGTGCACAGTTGGCTCCCAGCTGACAGACAGAATGTGGGGTGGGCTTTGTCACCAGAACGCTGGGTACTGCATGCCCAGCTATGCTCGCAATTCCACAGTGCCCAGAAACCTGCTGCTTATGTCAGGGTGCAGCCAGCCTGAACACATAGAAATTGGGTAGCTTGATTGTTTTGTTTGGTTGTTTTTTTTTTTTATATTATTATTTTTTATTTTTTACTGGGTTTTTTTTACCTCTTTCTTCCCTGCAAAGGTTATATAATGAGGGGATTGCTGCTAAAGTAAAAAGGGAAAATGAAGTCTTTGTTAAATGCCTTCACAAAGAAAGAAGGTAAGCGATGAAAGCAGAACACTTTGATGTTTCAGACTGGTGTTTTCTTGTGTACATTTAATATGATGGGCTTAGTGACTCTATAATTAATCAATTCCTGCGATTTCTTTTTCAAAATTATTTGATGTTAGACAGTCCATTTAGGCAAGTGGTTATTAAAGCTGGATGTGAATTTATTCCTTTTAGGATTTACTCTGAAGAATCAAGTAGTTATGAAAATGTTTTTGTTCCCTACGAAATGCATTTGGAGACACAGAAGGATTTTCCTAGGTGAATTTTGTCAGTGAATGGTGCTGAATTGCCCCTTCAGATGTATGAAGTGCCAGGAATAGAATTCAGAGAGCTGGAGGAAGGATTATGTGGTACTTTTGAGTATGCTTTTAGGAATGATAAATTTAAACTTTTGGGGCATGGAATTAGTTCAGGCATTTTCATGTCGTTTTGTATCAAGTGTTTTTTCCCAAACAAGTTTTGCCACAGTTATTCTTGCAGTTCTGAAACGTGGGGAAATATTAGGGAAGAGCAGAGTCCAACAGGGACTAAAGCATGGACATTTGCATTTCATCATTTTGTGTTGTAGTTCTGTTTTTTAATTGTGAAAATAATATAAATAATGCTGATAAGAAGCAGCTAAAAAAATATCCACCCACTTACAGTTTGCGGATTGCTGGGGAAAAGAAACAGTTGGGTGGAATATTAATCACTTCAGGCACAGAAATGCTTATTTTTAACTCTTTCTATAAAAGATTTGTGTTAGACACACATCAATTGGTGTCATTAGTTGTCCCCTTCCCTGTTTATTTCCTGTAGTAAAGGCTAATTTTGCTCGTAGTTCTCTCCTCAAGAATAGAACATTAATAGCAAAGCAAAAACGAAACTCTTAAATGGGCTTGTAAAATGCTCCTGAGGTGTGGAAGGGAAAAAGACCTCCTTTCCTCTGGTGCCCGGGGGGTGGTTTCTCCAGTCTGTCAGTACAGATGTGCTCTGCAGCTCGCTGTCCGCGCTGTCACCGTGCCCCAGCACCTTGTCCTTGTCCTCCCTCCCCCTCCCACCTGCAGAGATCCCACCAGCCTCTCCAGAGTCCCACTGAACATCCCCAAAACGCTGGCAATATTTTGTTTTCTCAGTCTGTGGCTGGAAGGGCTGGGCAGGCTGCTCTCAGCTTTGTGAGAAATTAAAACCTGAGGGTCAGACCCAATTTTTACTGAATCCAAGGCAAACTTTGGTGACCTGGGGGAAGAGCATTAGACCTTCAGGCAGCAAACCTGAGCGTGCCAAACATCCCCTATATTCAGTTGGTGTGTTTTCTCCTTGACTGAATTCTGCTTTGTTGTACCTGGGAAAGATCCCCACCTTCAATGAAGTAATTTCTGGAGTTGTATTCCAAATGCCAAAGATAAAGGAATGCAGGAATGTCACATCTCTGCCCCACACATCAGCCTAAGGGTCTGCATGGGCATGTTTTGGCCCCAAATGCTGTGAGTTTGCTGTAAGTTGGCACGAACTGGGGCTTTCACTGTGACATCTGAAGCACCAAGGTGCTCTCATGGCACCCTCGGCTGCTTTGAAACCTTAAAGAAATATGGAATGGGAAAGAACTTGAAACGTCAAGAGAATTATACAGAGTTTCTGCCAGTTTCTATACAAGCATTGGACTTCTGTGCTTTCTCCCCTTTAACAGCATTTAGAGGCTACTTCTCTTATTTCAAAGGAAACAGGGAAATGAATTGAAGCCCTTTCTGTGCACGCTGTTCCCATGTTTGGTTGTTCTGATGTTCTCGAGTTGTTTACTAGAGAAAGTTTCAGCTCACTGGAAATACAAAGGATGTTATTGTAAAATACTCAGAATTGTAGTTAATCATAAACTGATTCTGGTGAAAATGATACAAACCTTTCTTTTACTCACAGTTCCATCTCTATTTTATGTTATAAATATGCTCTCAGTTTTGCTCTGAAACCTTAAATTTTGCTTTGTTCTCTCAATTAAAGGCTCTATTTCAAGGCAGGACAGATTGATTCCTATGTATATTCATATTTATGTGAATTTATTTACTTGCACAGTATGACAGACGTTCTTATTCTGTTTTTTGTGTGGTTTTGAAGGGTATTGAATGAGTAAACATTTCTGCCTCTTTATAAATGGCACTTAACTGGCACTTTAGACATGTAGGATGATACTTTGTGGGGCTTCTTTCCCAATTTAAATATGATTTTTTTTCTTTGAGAATTACAGCAGCTCAGTGAAGCCCTCAGGATAATGCCTGGCTGCCTTTTGTTAGTTATGCCACTGTGACTTTCCAAATGTAAATCTGTGCACTTTGGCTCAAGTCCTGTGACCCCGCGAGCTCCACCGAGAGAAATTAATGAGGGCAGTTGCAATAACGGGGATCAAGGCCAGCATGAGGTTTTGGGGTCAAATCCTTTATGATAGGGCAGGAAATTCCATCACATCTGGTGATAGCTGGGTGCTTTTTCAGTAGGGACCTTGCCTTCTAAGTTGGGCTTGGAACAAACTGACCCACTGGAGTGGGAAAAGGAGATCTGGAAAATTGTGTGAGTGCTTGTGTGTACCAGGAACACGCAGGGAGGGCTGGACCCTCTGCTCTGAGTTAGATTTGTGCTGCCCTTGCTTTGCTTGTGTTGTGGCTCTTTCATTAAGGAGTTTGTTGGAGCCTTTGGCACAGCGGTGCTCCCTCTGGGACGTGGCACGTGACGGAGCCAGGGTATTACCCTGGGGTGATATGCTCCATATACCACGGTAATGGAGGTGGTAGGAATGCCAGGATTAGAAAGAGGGGAATGCCTGGGGATTGCAGCAGTGTAATAGAGTTCTGCCAGGACAGGAAGCCGTGTCCTCGATTCTTAACCTGGAAGATGGGGATAAGGTGACTGTTCGCAGATTTCAGGTTAGGCCTGAACTTGAGGTGGACCAGTTTGGGTGCCAGCTGGGGGATGGAAGCTGCGAGTCCACGCCTCAGGAATTCTGCTGGGCAGCCCTGTTCTATGCCTTTCTGTCTGAATGTGACAACACAGCGGGAAAATGAACTTTCTGAGCCTCAAACTTGGCAATCATGAGGTGTTTCCCATTTCCTAGAGCACAGTTCAGACTGTTCAGCAGGCTCACGGCACTGGTCTTGCCTCACCGTGCATTCAAGCCAGCAAACAGGTTAATGCTGCTCTGTTGTTTTTGATTTAATGATGTTCTAAAGATAATTTGATCAGCTCTGCTGGCAAGGTGGAGTTTCTGTCTCTGCAGAAGAAACAATGCCATATGTTGCATGTGGTGGTAAACACACATGAATGTGAAGTCATCTGAGATCACCCTCCGTGTCTCTCTTTGCACAGTGCCCTTTAGGGAGGCTCCCACCTACTCCAATAGGAGGAGGAGGCCTCCCAGCACCTTGGCAGCCCCCCGGATCCTGCTCCGCTCCAACAGCGACAACAACCTGAACATCAACAACCTCCCCGAGTGGTCGGCCTCCTCCTCCGCCTCTTCCCACCGCAGCCTTTCCCCCCACCTGCTCCAACAGATGCAGAATAATCCCAATGGAACTGTAAAAACCGTGGGGAGTTACACTCCGTCCTCCCGGAGCCGCTCGCCATCCCTCAACAGGCTGGGAGAGGATGCCAAGAGGCAGCAGCACAGGCACATCAGGTGAGTGCTGGCTGTTCCACGGCACGCGGCTCCCTAAAGGCACCGTGCTAGCCTGCCACGTCCCTCTATGTTATTTGCACTCTCCAGAATGTATAGCTGCTCCTTCTCAGCACAGTGGACCGTGCCCAAGTGTGAATATTTTAACTGGAAGCACCAAAGCCCTCACAGAGCTCCAGCAGCCAGGCAGACTTTCAAGTTCACCAGTGACTTAACACAGAGCTGCACCTCCAGATCAAGGTGCTGGCTCTGCACATCTTCCCATAGTTGAAATAAGGATTGCATTTAACAGCAAAGCAAACTGTTCCTGGGAAACCTGGTCCCTTCACTGGTCGTGCCTGGAAGCTGTGTTGGAGCTGCTCGTGGGTGATGGAGCTGAGGCTGTTTAAGTTCTCTCTCCTGTAGGTGTGTGCTGAACCCAAGAGTGCAATGGAGGGAGTAATGTGATCCAGCAGGCATTCTGGGCAAATATCCTGCAGCTCTGTCCCACTGGAGAGCAAATCCTGACTAATTAGAGTCATGTAGGTACTGTAAGCCATGGAATAAAGCAGAGGGCTGGGGCTAAGTTTTGATCACAGCTGGGGGCTGCAGCTTTGAGAAGCCACTGCCCTGGACTCAGGAACTCCTGTCAAATGTGAAAGAGATGGAGCTGCACCAGGACAAGGGGTTGAAGTGCTGCAAAAATGTTGGGAGGCATCAGAGCTGAGCACTGCTGGAGAGAACCAGAGCTCACACGTTCTGGCCAAACACATTTAACTCACTAGTTGTTTAACAATCAGCCTTTGTCTCTCCTGTTCCCTAATATATATATATATATATATTAAAAAATCTGCTGTTCAGAGTACAAAAGGACTTGGGCATTGTCTACAGATGCAGCTGTTGGTTTCTCTTTGCTGTTTGTAGGTGTAAGGGATCTTCAGTGGAGTTTTTAAGTCAGTAAAACAAAATGTCATGTAGCTGCCTCTTACCTTGCCTATTCCTCCGCTCTCCCTGGCCCTAGGCACCCAAACTGACAGGCACTGTTTGGGGTGGAAACAATGCTGCTGGACAGGGGAGATCTGCTGTATTGGGAGACAAAGTTGTCTGGAATGTAAGAAGGAGTGAAATTAAGGGGAAGGAAGGGGATACAGATTTCTTATGCCACTGGTTTCATGCAGCAAAGCAGGCTCGTCTTCCTTTGTTGTATGTTACAAAAATGACAAAAGCTCAGTTGGGTATAATTTGGGTGGTATTTCCTCACAGAGCCCAGTATCAGCTTAAAATTAGTCTTCAACGAGGCTTCAGCTGAGTGAGGAGCCGTGAGGTGCCTTCCAGAGAATGAGTGTTCTTGTGTTCCACTGCATCCTGCTGATGCTACCAGAAAGGGAGGTTCTACCTTAGAGTCAGGGATTATTTTAGCTGAAGGGGATAAAAAGTGACTTTTCATCAATGTTCCTGGGATAACACACTTCAAATTCCAGAAGTATAAACAATCCTTTGAGCTGGGGGTAACAATTTGAATTTTTTTTTTTGACTAAGCAAACATTTACTTGCTTTGACTTTATTCGCTGCTTTCCTCTTCCCTTTCTGCAAAGTAGCTCAGATGAAAGTGGAAACCAATTTAATGCCTGAGAGTTTGTGGATATGAAATTTTGGTCTTTCTCTTGGTGCATCAGCATCACAGCTACTGAAACTGCTACCCAGATGCAGAGTTCCCTCTGTGCCACCAGGACTGGTTTCAGAGAAGTCCAGAGTACGTGCAAGTACTGAGAAGAGAGCTGGAGGCTCTCTAAATTTAAAGACAAGTAAAAGGATTTTATATCTAATTTTTCCTGCAAATGATGCCTTTTGTTGCCACAGGCCTATTTTGCAGTCAGGAATGGCACCTTATATGAGACTTTCCTCACAGATTTTGTTTAACTGCATGACCACCTACTTACTGCCAGCTAAATGTGGGAATTTGCTGTCTCTGCTTATTATTTGCAAATAATAACAAATAATAACAGTCCCCATGAAGCCGTTGCTCCCCTGAGATGAAGAAGCCCTTTTTGACAGAGCGGGAGGTTGGGTTGTGGAGCAGAAGCAGCCAGAAGGGGCAGGGTGATGGAAAAGGTCGGGCTGTGACAAAGGGTTAATGAGGTCTGTGGGACTGGTGGTGTGGAGAGGTGCTGGAAAGCGATGCTGGAAGGGGTTCACGTGACCTTTGCAGCCCGTGTGGCTCAGGTGTTTTATCTCCTCAAACTGAAAGAGGAGAGGTTTAGATTGGATATTAGGAAGAAATTCTTTCTTGAGAGGGTGGCGAGGCACTGGAACAGGTTTCCCAGAGAAGCTGTGGCTGCCCCATCCCTGGAAGAGTCCAAGGCCAGGCTGGAACAACCTGGTCCAGTGGAAGGTGTCCCTGCCCATGGCAGGGGGTGGCACTGGATGGTTTTAAAGGTCCCTTCCAAGCCAAACTGTTCTTGATTCTCATAAGGCTGTTGCTTTCCATAGCAAAGTGGTCGGGGGGGAATCTGGGAATGCAAGGGAAGGGACACAGCCTTCCTGTGGAACTTACCCCCAGAAATTAGTGATTGAGGAGCCAGCACAGCCTCAGTCCGGGCTGAGCTGCCAAGGATGGCCACGTTCTTCTGGCTGAGAGGGAAACGTGTCCACGCATCTCCTGAAATCTCCGCATCCTCCTCCTGCTCCTTCCTGGCACGGCACTTGCTGGGCTCGGAGCCCACGCTGGGGACAAGCAAGGGAGAGGAAAGATCTCTTTTGAAAAAGTCCTGCACGCCACGTTGCAGCCCTGATTTCCATTAGCGAGCCTGTAGCCTGAGAAGTTCTGCATTACTTGTGTGGGTTTAATGTGCCATTTCCCTTTTCTCTTTCAGTAAGAGAGAAAATGAATGTATCTTCTGTGCTCGCAGTTAAAGTAGATGCTGGGAGATAACACTGGGAATAGCTGCCACCAGACTAGGCAGAAACACAGCTTGACACAAGTGGAAATCAGATGTGTAGCTATAGTTTATAGATCTGGATTTTTTTTTTTTTTATGGTGATGACTGTTCCTTCACTTACAAGGAAAAAGGAATGGAGCAAAAGAACTGAAATCTGAACGTCATCTTTTCCAGGCTTTCTTTAAACAACTCTGAGAGTTGGCTGAGGTTTCTGGTGCAAACTCCATCACAGACAGGCAACCAGAGCTCACTTTTAAACTCCTGAGTGTGGCTTACCATGAGCAGCACCTCTTCCCAATAAGAGAACAGTTCAAGGTGAAAGGGGGGTGCAATTGCAAATGGTGAAGAAGTCACTGCAGGAAAATGGGAGTGTTCCTGACAGGAAAGATCCACTAGGTTTGGGTTTTTACCAGACTTCTATACCTATCGACCTACTGGCTCCCATTTTGGTAGGAGACTGGTTAAAAATAAAAAAAGGGGGTTAAAACCCAGCAGACCCCAGCCCTTGTATTTCATTTTGCTTAAAGCAGTTGGAGATACTTTCTTACAGGAAGTCAAGCAGAGTGTTCCAATGCTAAACCACCACTAAATCACCCTTCTTCCTTTGGTAGCCTTACTTTTCCCTAGCAATCTCTATTAATATTATTCCTTCTCATGAATATCTTCCTTTTCTAGACTTTGTTTAAGACTGCAAGTTTTTATGCTTTGGAGTTTTTTTTTAAGTTAATTGTTAGTGTCCTGCAAGTTTGCTAGGATATATCCTATAGCTTTCCCACCCTCTTTAACATTTGCCTCTTTCTCTTTTCATGTATTTTTGACAGTTCACTCATTTTCCCCCAGGTTTAATACTGATCTTATGCATTGCTCACCACCTTTCAACAATTCCTTTTTTATACACCATGAGTTGACTGTGAGTTGGTGGTGACCTGTGGCTTTCCTGGGCACATGTTGGAGTCACTGAGTGAGCTGGTGATTGCCATCCAGAAGAAATGATCATTTGGAAAATGTTAACCACAAGCACCGGGCTTTGTGCAGACCTAAATTTAGCCCCGGGCCTGGGAGTGATGAAGTAACTTGATTATTCAGTCCATTTAGTTAATAATTCAGTGGTCTCACTTGTTCACTCCGTGCTACAAAGACATCCATTCCCAAGAATTGTAAATACAGACGTTTTCAAGTCCCTCTGACAAATTGACATGCTGGGAATGTATGATGGGCATATAAATTTTGAATTTAATTAGGGCCTGGGAACATGCAAGTTTAATTTGCGGAAAAACTAAAAGCTTTAATGTTGTGTGTTTTCTGTTCTAGGCTATTATGGTCAGGTGAATATTGATCATGTTTCATATTGAAAGATTTCAACCCTTAAAAGCTCCTGTTTGGTATTTTTTCTGCAGGGTTAAGTGTCTTGCTGGAAGACAGTTTTGTTATTCACTGCTTAATTTAATCCTGCTAATGTGATGGTAAATGATTAACTTTCCCCTTTTGAATAAGCTGTTCATGATTTTTAATTTCAATTTCCAGTGCCGTTTACAGTCCCAGTGCCAACAAGGATACTCTGTCTGCCTTGGATTATCAGGGTCCCAAAAGGAAGCTCTACAGTGCTGTCCCTGGGAGACTTTTTATTGTCGTAAAGCCATATCAACCTCAAGGGGAAGGGGAAATTCACCTGCACAAAGGAGACAGAGTCAAAGGTGAGCACCTAATTGATTGGGAATAAACCTTTTCTCCTGCTAGGTGGGGGTTTTATGTTAAAATTCTCTTTTGCAAGGGTGGAAATAATCTGTATGGTGAAAGTGCTTTTATGCATTTGTTTCTTTGCAGGGCATTTTGCTCCTGGCTCTGTTTTGTAAGCAATGCATATTTAGCTGCCACTTTAACTTTAACTGACTTCCAAGTGCTGCTACAACTCACAGCTGTGTGCAGTCATGGCACCATTGTCTCTTACCCAGAGCATGGGATATGCTTCTGGAGCCATTCCAGAGGCACCACTCCAGGGCTTTAAAGGGTTGTAAACATGTCAGCTATCTAAACAGCTCAGGAAGGGAACGGGGGTAAGGTCAGCTCTGCTTCAGGCCCCTTCCTCAAGGAACAATTAGTTGGTTAAGCAGAAAATGTCTCCTCATGGGACTTTGGATAAGTGGGGAGGGAGAACCTCCTGTAAATGTAATTGTGGAGGAAGCGTGGTGGTGCATGTGAAATTTCTGTTCACTGCTGCTCTTCCCTGCTAAGACCAGGTTTAAATCAAGGCCGAGCTTTTTTATTGCTTTGAAGGCAGTAAATACATCCAGATGCAGCTGAGAAAATGGGAGATGGGGTTTACAGGACTCGCCTTCCCAAGAGGGAGGTTGTGATGCTGTGGTTTTGCACATCCAGGTAAAACAGAATAAAAGAGACTTTGTGTGGGATCCATACAAATCAAACAACAGTTATGGAAATCAAACAGAAGGGAATAAATTCAGTGTCCTAAATAAAAGTGTTAAGCAGCTGCAAATTTTCTTGCAAAGGGAACTTCTTTATCTCGCAAAGGAAAACTTCAAATACCTCCTCCCTTGAGCCTGTGAACAGTAGTTGGAAAAAAAAATAAGGAGCCATTAGAAGGTATTTTTGCATTTTTATTTTTGGATGTACTGATTCTGAAGCGTTTGTGGGTTTAATAATTTTTGTTAACTCCAGCCCTCAGAAGGTGTAGGACAGAAATCTGAAGGATGCTGCACTTAAAGATAAAACGTGCAAGGTTAAATTGAAGTGCAAGGTTAAATTGAAATTCAAGGACGAAGGGAGAAGGTTAAACTTAGAGTCTGTAGGGCTGAAAAGATAATTTTGCAGTTCCCTGATCAGGTGGGAAGCAGTGATTATGAGCTCATGGTGCACAAGGACGAGGATGAAATTTTGGGGGTACTAAATAACTTTCTCCACTCAGTGTGTTCAGAGATCTGGGAGGTGTCAATGGACAAGGAGTGAGCGGCTGTTCTGTGCCAGGTGTTGGACACAGAGATGTTCAGTTGTCCTGGTGGATTGAAGGATGCAGGAATATTCTGTTTATGTAGAGGATGTAAGATCAACAACACAGGTTCTTCTCACCAGAATAAGACAACTCTGGGCAGAAAAGAGTTGGAAAAGTTGTCTCTTTTCTGGGAGAAGACAGGACAGAAACTGTGTTTCCTGGCAAAAGAGGAAGCACTGTAACAGGTTGTCTGGAATGTTGAATATTTTAGAGGCATTCACTATCTGGCAGCTGGTTTCCATTAGGTTTTGAGACTATTATATGCAAAAATAAGCCCAGAATAAAGGATTTAAATTTCAATGAAGTGTTTGATGTTTTTGAAAAATTAATTCAGGAGCTCTTGGTTCTAAGTTATTATGACAGTCACTGGAAAACATTGCAGGAAGGAGTTAGTCCACTTTTCATATTTTCTTACAATGTTGTAGTCTAAATGTGAGACCAGTGATTTTTGGGGGGACACTCAAAATGCTGAAATAAAAAATGAAATTATGGCTGGGTTTTTTTCTTTGTGGGGAAAATGTAAGTTTATTGGAAATAATACATTAATTATTACTGTCAGCAAAAGGGGGATGTGCCCATCCCACATCAAATCATCCCTGCAAGGATTATTTCTTCAGCTTCAAGAATCTGATTTGCACATTGAATTGAAATCTGGCAGAGTTTTTCCAGGTCCATTTGTCTTCAAGCATTTTAGAGAACTTTGCTGCAGCGAAGTCTGGCGAGGTTTCTGTACGTGTCAGCCTGCTTTTGGAGAGGGTTTGGGAACAGAACAAGTGTACGTAGGGATTGTCAGTGTTACTCCTTAGGATGAAACCTTGTGAAATGTAATTTCAGGCTGTTTGCATGGCAGGGCTGGAACAGTGTGTGACAGGCTCGCAGAGCTGATCAAAGGGAAAACTTCCAGAACAAGATCAAATCCTATTCCGTGTCACCATGTCAATGGTTCCTCAGCTGCAGCAAAAAAAATGTCAGAATGAACACGGCAAGGTCATGGAGAGAACAAAGAGCCCAGGGGAAAAGACAGAGGTGCTTTAAAGAGGTCTCCGTTGTGTAACGGTATTGAAGGAGCCACTCAAACTTTTTGTGCCAAAAATCCAGGTCCAATTAAATCTGGATTCCCGTCCCTGTTTCAGTCAAAATGTAATTATTGCTAGAGAATCAGTGTAGTGATAGGACAAGGAGCAATGGCTTTGAACTGAAAGATGGTAGATTTAGACTAGATCTGAGCAAGAAACTCTTCCCTGGGAGGGTGGGGAGGCCCTGGCACAGGTTGCCCACAGAAGCTGTGGCTGCCCCATCCCTGGAAGTGTTCCAGGCCAGGCTGGAGGGGACTTGAAGCAAACTGGGATAGTGGAAGGTGTCCCTTCCACTAGGAGAAGGTTGGAACAAGATGATCTTGAAGGCCCCTTCCAACCTAAACTATTCCAGGATTCTGTGATGTTTAAAAAAAATGACTCCATGTGAGCAGGATGGGCTCCCTCTCCATCCTCCAAAAGCACAGGCAGTAGAACTGAGAGTCCTCAGTGCTGTGGGAGTGCCGGAACTGCTGACTATAAGGAGATCCTGCTTTTTTCCCCTCTTTCTGAGCAGAAATTCTTGGTACTGGATGTATTTTCTGCCTTTTACAGACTTACTGAGCAAGACCATGGCCCAGTCAGCACATGGCTGTTTTGGGGTTTAGCACCTTGTGCTGTGCAGTGCTTGGAGGAAATGGGAGAATATTAAACCCCATGGAATTCAATTTTTTAAGGCTAAATACGTTAGCCTCACTGAGAAATGGAAAAGCCTTGTCTTGGCCCCTCTCCTCTGGCAGCTTGGTGACTGCACAGTTCTGTGTAAGACACTGATGCCCAAGTGCTGGCTCTTGGATGGCTTTGGGGAATTCAAACGTGGCTTGGCAGAGGCTGTGGGATTGTGTCCCGTGTTCAGCCTGGCCCCGGGGAGATGTCATCACGAGTACATCCCATGAGACTAATCACAGCAAAGACGTAGCGAGGCATTTATTGCAGGGATAAAAACCCGGAACAACATATTAGAGAAAGGGATTACTTGGGAAATGTTTTTATGGATTTTCTTTTTCAACTTGGCAGAATTAGAAGGGTCACGGAGAGGGATGAATTCCTAAACTCTTGATGAAAAGTGTTTTCATCAGATGAAGCAGGGTTTTTTTTTTTTCCTTTCTAAACTGGTCGAAGTGCATGAGTGACAATAGTTCACAGTGTGTGATACAAGGAAGCTGCTCAGAGAAATCTGTGAATGGGCAAGGTTCAAAGAAAATGTAAACTAAACAAAATGGTCTTGTATTAATAGCATATTACGTAGCCTGTACAAAAATACCTGCTGTATTTTTAGTTGTTAGTCATACACACTGATATCATTTGTGTGTCTGCCACTCAGGAGAGAAGAGCCATGGCTGCTGTAAAAATAAATCTGATATCTTTATTTATACCAGAACTGCCCTAATCTTATGTTTTCACATAAATGAAGGAGAATTAGTTTGATTCCTCACTGAAACACTTCTAACATGTTTTGTTTCTTTCTTCCTTCTGTATCTAAAAGCCCATAGCAATAACTCTGCCACAATCCAAATGCACACAAACCTGTATAAAATATCTGTAAAATGAATTTGAATCAGCTTTTGTGTTCCTAAATTGAATTATTGCACTGGAAATCAAGCGGTCTCTTTGATAGCAAAACTCAGAGAATGCAGTGCTCCAAAGTTCTTTGTGAGCAAAGAATTAACAGTTTTCTTGGCCATGAAGATAAAGCAATAGATAAGGTTTTTGGGGAGGTAACAGGTCTGAGTTCCAGGTGCACACAGGCTCCGGTCACTTGAAAACTAAACAATCAGAACTGTTTTCAGAATCTGGGTTATATGAAACCATAGCTAAAACACACATGAACTATCCTTCACTGACCTAGAAAGAAAAAACCTGATTCAAATACTTCGAGAGCTTCTGAAGTCTCACCCTGCTCAACGCTTTGTTTTTCATGGTCTCCCCAGATCCTTCTTTTTTCCAGGCTGGCTTCCCCCCAGCTCTCTCAGCCTTTTCTAGTGCCCAGTGTCTGGAAAAACGGGGAGTTATTTCAGTATCTCAAATATGCTCCAACAGGCTTTTCCATGAGCCTTCCGAGATGCCTCCGGTGCAGGCACAGTGTGCACATCAGAGAAGGGTTGTGGTAAACCCAAATGGAGCTCTCAGCTCCATTCCTCGGGGTCAGAGGAGCAGGAGAAACTCAGCAGCAGCAACTCAAGCATCTGTTCTGGGCAGGAAGTCAGTAGTTCTGTGCATCAGAAATATTGACCCTTGTGACTCTGCTTTTATTTCAGCGTGATCTCAGCCAGCAGGGCAATCCAAATATATCACTTATATTTTCATTTCTTGTGAAATCCACTTGTAAGTCATTTCGAAAAAGAAAGATTATTAAACCCCTGCTGTGCTCGAAGATATTGCCAACAGACAGTGCATGTGGGCAAGAGGGAAGTTGGTCTCCCGAGCTTTTGCACTAGTTAGATTAGTAAACAAAATACTGGGAAGGGAAGAACCTCAAGAAGGCTGTTTTGTTTCTTCAAGACCATTTTGTACCTTGTGTGGGTAAGTGGGGCAGCAAAATTTAACCTAAGAGGTTTGCAAGGTATTGTTCAGCTGCTCTTCCACATGAAGGGTGAAATGAATGCAAAATGGAATATTAATCCTACCCGGGTTCACTGGTCTGTTTTCCTCCTTTCTGTCTCCTGACTTGATGGGTTTGATTTCAGTTCTTAACATGAGAAATTATGGCTCATCACAGGTCCTATCCCAACTCATTCCTTCAGGTTCCTTGTGCCTGAAGAGCAGGACAGAGCGGTGCTATCAAAATGTTGTAACAAAGGGCCAGCCTTGCTCCTGCTCCAGCAGGAGAGTTCCCTTTGCTGTCAGAGGCTGTGGGAAGGGATCAGGATGTAAAAGCATCCACAAATCCCTGCTGTCATCGTGCTTGGCTACTTCAACACATCCTTTCTTGAGTGGTCAGCAGCTGGTCTGGAATATTCAGGGGACAGGGAGCACCAGGAGTCGGAGAGGAGCTGTGAGTGCACCAGTGTGGTGCAACACAACACCACAGGCTCTGCTTCTAGGTTGGCTTGGGGCTTCTTCTCCATAAATGCTCTCTGAATTCCCCTGATTTCAAGTTTGGGCATCACTGTGGAGAAGAGCAAACTTGACTCTGTCTGCACCTTCCTCAACAGAGCTGGGGATTGGTGGGTGTATTTTTGCAATGTTTGATTTCTGACCGAAAACAAATCAGTGCAGATTTATTTCTCACACTGTTTGCCTCTCTCCCTCCCTTTTTCAAAACTATTTCATAGACACCTAAACAATGGGGAAAAGGTGATCATCACAGAAACTTTATGGCAAAGATAAAAAAGGGGAAGAAGCTCCCACAGAGGGCCAAATGTTGAACAGCACAGCTCACTCAGTTCTATTTCAACTGAGCCATATTTCCTCAGATTTAGAGGATTACGTGCAGCTTATTGTATTTGTAGGTCTGACGTAGGGAGTGGTTGCTCTGTTGGTAGCCCCAGTCGTGTTCTCACCCCGAGGTTCTTTTCCTGAAGTGCTTGTTTGCACTGTTTCTTTCCTGAGAAAGCGGAGGTGAGAGAAGGTGAGGAGGTGTTCTAAGTCAGGATCTCTGCGTTATCTCCCTGATTTGGTGAGCTCCTATAGCCCAAGCTGGGAAAGAACTGCTGGACTTCCTTCTCCAGCACAAGAAACGTCTGCAGGGCCCCAGTCCAGTCTGGCTGCTCAGGTCAATTAGCCACAATCATGAACTGCAGATGCAGAAGGCTTCCCTCCCAGGCTGTTGGTGGGGTGCACAGGAACATTTCCCGGGGGGCAGCTGGGGCGCAGCCGCTGGTGTGCGTGCTGGCACGCTCCCCGTGCCTGGCAGCAGGGTGAGGGGCACCGAGTTCCTCCCCACTCCTGCTGCACTGACCTCAGGTTCTGTCAGGCTCTCCTGATGACGTCTTTGGGAGCCAGAAGCAGCCTGCCCATAAGGCAGAACAGCCAGATCCTGCTCAGCATTCCTCGCAGGGAGGGAGGGATTGCTGTCAGGAGCCAGGAGGGGCAGAGAAAGAAACAGTCAGAAAAATCTCTCTCTCCAACAGAGGGCAAGATTAAGTTGTAACTCGTGCTGACCTTCATTTATGTTGTGTGTAAAGTTTGTTTCCATCAAAGAATCATGGAATCACGGGATGTTTTTAGGGTTGGGATGGACCTTAAGAGTCATCCAGCCCCAGTCCCTGGCTTTGAACACATCCACGGATGAGACACCACGGCCTCCAATAAGTATTCCTGCACAGATTGTCTGTGGTTTGGAAGCTCTCCTGCCAAAGACAAATAATTCTGAAAACTTACATCAGACAACAAACATTTCAGCAATGGAAAAGCCTTAATTATAATGTTAATTATTTCTGAGAGAAAGAAGTTAGGTTTCTACGCATTAGAAATTAAAAATCTACTGTATTGCAAAGAAGAAAATGTAGAAGATTTTTACCTCAGGACACAAACCCAGAGTTCTTACATCAGCACAGGCTGGTTCAGCTGTTAGATTTTTTTTCAGTGGATTTCTAACTTTATACTTTACTGTCATTCTGTTGATTTTTCTTTTTTTCTGCTAGTTGCAGAAATGTTCTTTTTTTTCCCCCCAGAACATGAAATGATTATTTATTTTCCCAATAAAGAAGAATGCAGTTTATCCAAGCACTAAAAATTGATTTAGATATTACAAAGGCATTTTAGGTACATCCTGTAACAGCTGTAAAGACATTGGCCTGAACTTGGCTTTGAATTTCCTTGACATTTTTGCAAATAAGGCTGCCTGGAATAATTCACTCCTGGGCATTTCAATATCACAAGGACTTTAGAAATAGTAGTCACCATAATTTGTTGGGAAAAAAATACTTTTATTTCTTGTTGGGGCATGGAGAGAGCTGTAATGTGGAAGGATACAAATTCTGTGTTCTTTTGATTAAAATGATTTTTATGGTATATTGAGTAATTCATCTGTTTGAGATTAGTATGTTATATTAATATCAATGACAATATATACAGTGCCCATAGATCTAAATTTGCAAGAGACAAAGCATTCTATGCTCTATTCTATAATTTTATAATATATAATATTGTAAAATATTTGCTATATATAATTTTCTGGCAGAATCTGGCTGATTTTAAGTTTAATACTTTAAAGACATTAAAATATGAGCTCCTGACTGGCACCTGCCCATCCGTGATTTCCTGTTATCCTGTTGTTGCTCAGCCAATTTTGCTTTGCAGTTTTGTTCATAGAATTGGACACAGCCCTTCTTTTAAACCACACTTTTGTTGTGAAAAGATGTCCCAAGATTCCTGATGTTACCCGAACCTTTATTTCACTCTGACAACATCAGCTTCTTTTTGTAATTCAGGTGGTGTGTGAAGAGCCTCTGACCTGCTCTTACCATAGCAACCACACCTCTTTGTTTTTACCAAAAGAAAAGGGAAAACCACTGGAAATGAGAAAGCCTTATTATTAATTTAGGGAAAGTTATCCTTTGATTTCCCATTGTTTTGTCCTTCAGCAGGGGAAAATGTTGATTGGAAAATCTCTTACTGGTAACAAATTGTCTGTTACAGTGAGTCTCTTAAACACTATTGGGAGAGGAAAGATAGAAATTAAGGCCTCATTCTAAAAAAAGCATTCGTGGGTAAAATAGATAAATTACATTTTTCTATTTATCCTTTAAGTTCCCCACATTGGAGTGAGTGAAGTGTTGCCAGTTTTTATAGATCTATGTATTATTATGGCCTTGGCTCTTGCTGCAGGATTCCCTATTAATGGCACCATTAATGGAGGTGGCTGGAGATCATGTCAAGGTTTTAGGGGATGCAGAACCATCTAGAGCTCAACTTTTACATTGGAATATGAGCTCGTCCCCATCTCCCCAACAATTTGTTTGTCTCTGCACGTCAGCTGGAGCCAGGGCTGTCCCTCACTTGCCTCTTGTGCCATCTCTGTGCCTCTTGCAGCTCCAGCAGGCTTTTCCTTCTTTTCCTGGCCCCCAGCATGATGTTTTTCCCGGAATGCTGAAGGCTGCCTGCATTCCAGCAGCCCTCATTTCACCTCTTTTCCATGGATGTTACATCTTCAGGCAGGACTAGATGTGTTTTTCCTTTGCTCTGGCTATTAGTGATGGCTGATAGTCAATAATTCATGTAGTAATGGGCTGAAGTGGGTCTGGTTCTGCTCTGCAGGAATCCCTTTTCTCATGGGCTCACAGACAGACTTCCAAGGCAAATTTCTTTTCCCAAAAATGTTGATTTGCATCAGCTGCTACTGCCACAAACACATGAAATCACTCCATGGGTCTGAAATACCCAACTTCCTCCTCGCAGTGCCTCTCTCTTTCTAGAGCTGGAAATATCTGTGCAATTTGGAGCGTCAAAACAGTGGATCTGGCAGATTAATAAAACACCAAATTAGGGAAGTCTGTCTCAATCTCTGAGTTGTTTTTGTTCTGAGCATCTTGCCAGTTTGTGGAGTGAAATCAGGACCGAGATTCAGTGCTGAAAACTCCCCTCAAATTAAAAAAAAAAAAAGCAGCTAATTATTGGCAACAGGAATCTTTCTCTGTCTCAGATTTGGAAATTTCTTTTGGCTGGAGTCCTACGCTCTCTTTTAGGACTGAAGTTAAACCAATGTACAGTAGGATTCTACAATCATTCTAATACATATATAGGTTATTAAGTTTTCCTAGTTCCTTACCTCATATCTAAGAAATAAGTTCTTATGTGAGCAGAGGTTACATTGTTAAAAATGTATTGGAAGCTGCTGAATTCCCCATTTATATTGGATGGAGGATCAGGGACTGTTTTATGTGACACTGAATTATCAGATGGACAATGTGTGTTAGTTAATGTACACAGGCTTTAAATATTTTCAACAACACCTACAAAATAGCAACATATTTCTCCATTAATTGTGCCCCATGTTTATATTTTTTTAAAAAAGACATGCTAACATTTTTTTATTCAGCTCAATTTTCAGTGTAGAATTGTTGGTGTCATCCAGGGTCCGTGCCCTCCCCCAGGATCCCATAACTCCCTGAGTTTATAGGAGTTAGAGGTTATAGGTTTCCTCATACATATCAGAAAGGTGCTTGATAAATTGTGCATTTGGGAGCCAACCAGGTGTAGGATTTTTCCTTAATGGATGTTTCCTGGGATTTAATCTGTACTTCTTCCTGGCAGCGCTGTGTAAATGTGCAGTTCATGGAATCTGTCCCTTGGAATATACTGCATTAAAAGGCTTAAAACTGACATATTTATAAACACTTGGCTGTCAAATGTCTCTGTTAATAGACGGCCATGCTCTGTAAGGGATACCACAAATAGCTTAGGGTTGCATTAATAAAAAACCCTGGTAAACATTTACTTTCAAATGCAGTTTTGCAGATCCTGGTGTCTCAAACCAGACTTCTTTCATATTACCAAGATGTTAAATTTTTTTTACCTTTTTGGGGGGGCTGTGATTGATTTGATTTTCATCCTGCTCTGTAATAGTGCAAATGAAGTTCAGCTTCAGTGCCCCTGAGTCACAGGAGCTCCACTGATCCCGAGTTCAATTGCAGCCAGGCAGGGACCAGGGTTTTAAAGCCTGGCAAGGTTTTAACAGCACCAAAAGTGCTGGTGTTGGAGACCATCAAAGCAGCTCTGAGCACATTTATGTCCCTCCTGCACTGAAATACCCTGCAGAGACAGTATCCCAGGTCCTGGAATCCCTTAGCATTGGGATTTGGGCTAATTAGCCTTGATTTTCAGCAGGGGCAGATGGGGCTGAGCTGGCACTCAGCGGATGGAGCTGGGCTGCTTTGGGGAAGCTCAGCCCTCCCCACCCAGCAGCATGTTTGGTACAGGTGAGCTCTGAGCACCTGTGCTGTGTGTCTGAGCCACATCCCCAATCAGCCTGGTTTTGTTGATAATATCACCTTTGTTTCAATATCGATGTCCAGTATCTTTCTAACAGTACATTTATAGTTTTCTAAAATAGAGTAAACATACAGTGGTTTGTAGGAACTTCTGTAATGCTAATTTAAACACCATAGCAAATGTTTAGGATCCTTCCATCACCATAATTCACCTCCAGTTGCTTACTAATAAAATTGTTGCTCTGTAGGCTTTTGTCACAATCCTTGCTGAGTCCTAGAATTAATATCAAGATAATTAGAACTGCCAGATAAAAGCCTTTTCTCCTATTGGCAAATCGCTCTCCTCCATATTGTAATTTTCTTCTATTGAGAAAAAAATCATTGAAATGTTTCAAAAGGCATCTCCATTGTGTGTCTCACCTATGGGAGGTTCAAGTGTTTGCTGTGTATTCAAACCCTTAAATCATATTACTCAACCTGCATTGCAAATCCCTGGAGCTACCCACTAAGTCAAATAACATGTTTCCTTAGGAGGCAGGAAAAGCAGGAGATATCAAAATATGTATTATTAAAATCCATTTCAGTGTGGGTGCAGTTTTACAATGGGTTCAGCACTTCATTTGAGCAGACAAGACAGTGGTTTTTCAGTTGTGGTATTACCATGTATTTGTCCTTGATTAAACCAGCAGTGAGAACACTGAAAATGGAAACAACTGTGTGAGGGCCAAGGAAACTTGTGGTAAAAGAAGATTTGGGGAAAGGTTACAAAGACTGAGTAGGGAGGGTCCTGTTTAAAGGTTACTCTGTGCCCATTTTGGGGGAACCAGCATTCGAGTTATTGCCCAATGTTTGCTTTTTTTCAGTTATTATTGAATGTGTAATGCAGTAATTCTGTATTTCTGCGAGAAGGCAAAGGGTAACGCTGCCTGTGTCTCCCCTGTTTAGTTCTGAGCATCGGAGAGGGCGGATTCTGGGAAGGCAGCACCCGGGGACACATTGGCTGGTTTCCTGCAGAGTGCGTGGAAGAAGTGCAGTGCAAACCCAGCGAAAGCAAACCAGGTAATCACATCAAGCTCCTGTTGAACCCTAACAGGACAAATGCCACGTGTCTGTCCCAACAGAGCCATCAGGGCCTCTGTGCTCTGCTAGAAAGGGCAGAATTGGATTGAGCTGAGCTGCTGAAATAAAAACTACAGGTGGGTTTGTTGGTTGGATTTTACTGTCCAAGCAAACAGACTTTCTCATGAGGAACTGTGCTGGGAAGCACCAAGGTTTTTACCCAGAGCTCTATGCAGACATTTTGTATAGGATTATGTTGTGGTTTATTTTCTAAAGTGGGGGAGAATGTCTAATGAGACAATTAAATAAGGGAGGAAAAACTGGCCAGTCATCTCCCAATGTGAGGGAGTCATACAATGCATTTAGCTCTTGTTCACAGCCCTGGTGACCTTCTCCTGAATGTCAGAGGAGGCATCCTTCAGTGGGATGTCCCATATCCATCCTTACTGATGACAAAGGAAATGGAATCCTCCTTTATCAGACACGTGTATTGCCACAAGTGACTTTAAGCAAGGAGCCTTTACAGCCCTGGTGCAACAAAAGAAAAAGAAATCTACATTAAAGCAGGTTATTTTAGGAATTACCTACCGTCTCATCATTTCGCTGCTTTTAAGAATTAAGATGTGAGGACATCCTCTCTAATTAAAAGCTCATTATAAATGAGCTCTGAGAATATAATTAATGTTCTCCAGGAGTGTACGCAGTTTTAAATCAGCTATTGATGTGTTTTTAGATCTCTGTTGTATTGATGAAGAACTTCTGGCATTGCACAGATGATACACTAAACTTTATGCATTGTATCATTCATTTACAGATGTTTTTCTTTTATGCATGTCATTATAAACTGCAAGGTGTACTTTTCTTTTTTTTCCTGTGTGGAGAGGTTGTGCTTCCTTTCCTGTTTCCCTTTTGAGAGGGGAAAAGAGGAGGAGGCAAAACCAGACGTAATATTTGGAGAGAATGGATCCAGGCTCTGAGAACAGAGGGAGAAGTGATGTAGCTCTTCAAAGGGCTCGAGAACAAGTCAGAATTGAGAGATGGAGGTGTATTAAACACGAGGAAGATTGAGGCTGGAAGTGCCCAGTGCAGGAATGGCACCGCTGCATTAAATCTGAGCTGTCTCCAAATCTGAAGAAAATTCTGAGGAGGGTGTTACGTGAAGTTCTGAGTTAAGAAAGAAGTTTTGCATCTTTTTAGTGATTTTGAAGAGAAAGTAACCAAACCTGTTTGTCACAAATCCTTAAAGACTTCATTGAGAATTACTTCAGGAGGCAAATTCAGTATGTGACATGATTGTCTTAACAGATGATGATTGTTTTTTGAGCAAGGATTTCTTTGGTCATTCAAAGGAACACAAAAATTAAGAGAAGAATTGTCACGACAGTAACAAAAGGATTACCAAAGCTGGAAGCAATAGAAGAACATAAACAGAAGCATGTCACAAATTTTCTGACATGAAATTATGAAAATTCTGCCATGTGTCTGGCAGAGCACCAGAACATTTACTGTAATTTATAGCTATTGCTGCTTTCCCATTGTTTTCCTGTTTGCTTATGGTACGGTGGGAATAATAATGCTAACATAGCTCAAGGCTTTAAATATGCCATTCTTCTACTCTAAAAAGGATGAAAATGTAATTAAATAGGAACAAAAGGGACACATTTTCTCTGGCAGTGAACTTGTGCACTCCCATCTTTTGCTGGGCTGTCTCAAAAAATGTCCCACGCCCAGAGTGAGGTTCAGTGCTTCTGTGTGAAATGTGATAGAGGCTGGAGCTGGGAGGGAAATGAAATATATGGAATGCACAGTATGTGCCATATTATTATTGAAATATGGAATGGAGTGAAAGCAGCTGATCACGGAATTGCTCTGTGCATTCCCTCTGCATAGGAAACAATGGGAATGAAAGGGGAAAGCTTTATAAGCAAAAATCAGCCAGTATTCCCTCTGAGTACAAATGCAGAAGTAATTTAGAAAAATGTGTTAGGCATGGTGAAATGATTAGAAATTAAATTAGGTCTGCTGGGATTGCTGAAAGAACATCAGCTGAGAAACATCACAAACTTGTGCCACTTGCAAGAATTTGCATCGTGGTCTTTGCAAAGCAGCAGAACTTCTTATGATAATGATGTAGAAAGTAGATCATTTCAATGTGGAGGAAATGAAGCTCAGACTCAGCCTTTTCCACACCAGCACCACAGCAACAGTTCTTTCCCCTCAATGAGATTTAGGAACATTTCTTCCAGCAGCTTCCCTTTGCTAGGCAGTGTGAACAATGGGGTTTAATGGAGGCCTGTCATTTGTACGCCGTGAGTGAAGGACAGAGGAATAGTTCTTGGAAAAAACAAACCCCAATTAAACACTCCAGGCCCAGTAAAACTGCTGGGCAGGTGTTTTGTGTCAGGCTGATGTATAATCCCCCTTCTAAGGAAAGTTCAATTTTTAAGGAACTTTAATGCCATCCCAACTGTTCTCTGGAAGTGGGCAGGACGGAACAGCACCTGGTTCCTGTGCTCTCTTCAAAGATGCCATGCCAGCTTGGCAGGTTCTGTTTTCCAAAAAAAATCATATTGACTGGCGTTAATTCTACATCCCCTCTTTAATGCTTCATTAATTGAGACTTGCAGGAATTGCTCCTTTATTTTGCTAGGGTTGATGCCAGGCCTATGGGCTCCTAATTATCCAGGTTGTCTCATTTGTCCTTTAATAGCACCAGCACAGGACCTGCTGCTTTCCAGCCTAAAGAAGTTCCCTTGACATTTTGAGATCCCATGGAAAAAGAACAACAACAAAGAAAGTCATTATTGTGGCTTGCTAAATTCTTTTGCTTGCTTTTAAAAAAATTCTTAGGAACAAAACCTTTGTGCTACCTCGTTTTAAAAAGTGTAGCCTTTGTAGCGAGTTTTTAACGTTCTCCAGAATTATTCTGAGAGTGGAAGTGTTCCCTCAGATGAGGTTGCCACATCATCTTGCCTTTTCCCTGCTCAAACACAGAATACAAATGTCACATATTTACTCTTTCTGCGTTGACAGTTTTCTTGTGTCATTCAGTAATTCCATTCTGAATGTCTTTGTATTCTGAAATATGTAAAAATAGAATTTATTTTTTTTTTGCGAAAATGTTCTGGGTAAGTTGAAAAAAAGTTTCTCCTGCTTAAATTGAGGTGTTTCTGTTTGCCTTTCTTCCATCATAAGGTGTTACTTGAACTTGAGGGACTCACTACAAAAATGCTTTCTATTACACTTGTGATTTTATGCTCCATATCCTTCAGAACTCAGAGCTTTCTGATTGCCCAGAACTGAGGTGAAGTATTCATTTTCAGACTGGAAGTTATCTTTAACTACACTCCAACTTTATCATTTATTATTCCTCCCTCCCTAACGTGCCTGGAGAACTCCTAGATTTTACAAATGATACTGAAATGAAGGCAGACTTTGCGTGTCTGAGAGATTCTTGCCGTCTTTCAACTCTTGCCTTCCTCAGTGCACCTTTCCTTGAGTTCCAGCCTCATTTTTAACATTCTCTTAGGATGAGTTTTCATTCCTTGGCCTCCTTCGTGCCTTTTTCTATCCCGTGGCCTTGGGATCCACCTTACTATAGCTGTAGGAGTGCTGGGAGTTTTTCCAGACTAAATCTGATGCTGCCCCGTGGCTGCAGTGACCATTAGCAGTTCCCAAGAGCTCGTTTTCCCAGGAAAGAGCCCGGTGTGAGGGGCCTGAGCTGGGCCGGTGCCGGGGCTGTGGCGCCCCGGGCGGCAGCGCTCGCAGGGCACATTCCCGGCCCCTCGCTGCCGACGGAGCTGTGCCGTGCTGACCTCTGTTGTCACTGCTGCTCCCAGCAGACTCTGCCAGGCCTCCGAGGTGGCATTTCCCTTCCGAAGTGTCACAGAGGCACGGAAATATTTGGGTCGGGAAAGACCTCGGGGATCACCGAGTCTGGCCTTTGTTTGATCTCCACCCCCTCAGGGAGACCGAGGGCCGCGTGCAGTGCTTTGCACAGTGCCTGTGCTTCTGTTTGCTGTCCCTTATTCCCGAGTTTCCAGCAGCTTGAAAATGTAGCGACAGATTATCCAGGAACAGCAGAGTTCCCTTGCAGTTCCTTTTTCCCCTGTGTAACCATACACAGGTGTTTTAAGCAGAAACTGCAGCATTCCTTATCCAGCATTCCCTCTCGATCCCAGAAGTTACCCAACAAGTCCAAGCTGTGTTAATAAAACACATCCTTTTGCTGCTTCTGAAGCACAGAATTTTCTGTTTTCCACATCCTCAGTTTTTAACGCCCTGTGCATTCAGTAAAACCAGATTTGTTCCTCATTTCCACCACCCCTTTTTATAATTAGCACAACACCTTCCCAGGCGATCGAGCCAGCCAGGCTGCTAGAAAATGGATTTGCCTTCCTGACAGAAGGAAAGGTGCTTTACTGGGGGTTGAGGAGCTGACATCTGCACTGGCCTTCCAGAAGGACAGTTTTGGTCTCCCAAATTTGCTGTCTGGACATAATAGATATCCATATGTGAAACCAGTGCCTAATCCCATATAATTGATTCTATGATCCCATGTTAAACACAGCAGTGGAGGGGGAAACAACCAGAAAACAAAAAACCTTTTCATCCAGCCTTAATGACCCACCTTTTATAAATGACCCAGATTAACAAAATCCTTTTTAACAAATTATTCCTGGTTTGTTACAATCAGTTCTGGCTGGTTTTTAACTAGAAAGGCAACTGAAGAATAGATGGAAATATTGTGGTGATTATTAGAACTCTGAAAAATTCTATGCACAAATAACTTTGGAAACCACTAGAAGGAGGAGGGTTTCAATGAGACAGAAGACATTCTGTCTCCTCAAATGAGCACCTTAAGGGTTCTGATAATAAATTTTGATAAATTCTCCTTCCACACGATTTCACCTTGAGCAGAAGGTACCTGTGTAACTGTGACAGAATTATGGTGCAACTTAAACTGTTTGGTGTGAGCAGCAGCAGTTAAGGACAAAACATTGCTGCAGCTGGAATGGGGAAAGTATAAAAGAAATTTATGTATGTGAGGGAAAGGTATTTTTTTGGGGAAAGTTAATCACAAACGTTGGCATGGCAGTTGTGTAAGGAGCTAAGAAGTTCTGAGAGCTTGGAAACGTGTTCTGACTCAGCAGTGCAGGCTGGACTCAATATGGCCAAGAGAATATAAACCCAAATTAAAATCAAATTAAAAGGGCACGGCTGCCTCACGTGTAGTTGAAAAAGTGTGCTATGATGCAGATACAAAGTCAGCCATTCCAAATGGGTTGAAAACTCGAGAGGTGACTATTATACCTTCATAATATTATATCTTTGTAATCCCAGTCAGGGTCCTGAATATGGGATCCCATTGAAACCCTGGTACCTAGAGCCCACACTGACAGGTCAGCACTGTTCAGTCAGTCCCCCTGCCTTGAAGGATGTTTTCCAAAGCTCTGACCTCTGAAATACTCTTTTCTGCCTTGCTTCTGTGTTTTGCACAACCAACCACCTGGCTCACAGGATTCTGAACAGTTTCATCTTCCGAGGAGTGATTTTCTGCCACATTATGTTTCCCATGGACAAATCTGTCATTAAAAAAATGGGAATGGATGACAAAACTCAAAGCAGTGATCATCCATGAAGATATTCTGTGTCTGATTTATGCTTTAGAAAGATCAGGCATATGCCATATACCATATTTTTGCTTAAACTGCATTCTCTTCCATCAATCAGTGGGAAAACTATACTGGAACAAAAAAAAAAAAAAAAAAAATCAATGCAAAGAACTAGATGTGAGGTGCTGGCAAGCCAGCCCACAAAGCCCAGCTGACACAGGAGCTTGGTGCAGTAATAATCAACTAATTCTGACAACTCTCTGTAGCTAAGGATGTAAATCAACCCCACTTTTTTTGTCTCAAGTGATGGAAATTCAAAGAATGAACCTCAGCAAGTTTCTGCACTTCAGCTTTGCTGAGCGAGGCATTTGTGTTCCCAGTAATGATAAACAGCAGTTTGGGAAAAGGCTCTGAAATGAATCATCACTCAATAATAATGGGAATTGGGAGGCAGAGGTAACTGGAGAGCTGGTTTTATCTGCAGCCTGGCGATGGGAGGGAGTCAGCTGCTTCCCACACAGCCTGCAGGGTGTCCTCTCTGGCCAAAGGTGCCTTGAAAGGCCTTTCCTTCTTTCAGTCTTGATCTTCTGAGCAAGCTGCAGTAGAGATTTCTTGCTCTAATAGGAGTATTTGTTAGGAATCCTTGGGAAGACTGAGTCTACCAACCCCTTTCTCAAATAATGATACGGGTCTGGTTTGAAGGAAGAGTAAAATAAAGGAATCCATGAGAATAATTCCATCATTTGTCCAGGTTTTGAGGACAGCATAAAGCCAAAAGATCAAAAAATTATTCAAATTAACAAAAAAAAAAAAAAGGCAAGCCTGTGTCTAGAGCTTGTAGGGAATGTAAGCCTGTCTGCATGCTTATCTCTGAATAAGTAATTTTTAATTCATAATATTTCACTGTCTGGGCTGCTCAGCTGCCATGTACTTCATCCCTTTCACTCCCATTTCCATGCTTGCTAAGAGCCACTTAGGAATAACTCTAATCAGCTGGAAAGGAGCAGCACAACTCTCCAAAGCATTGAAATAGGCTAAAAATAAATTGCACAGCAATATAAAATGAGAGTTACGTGGTAGGAAACTCAACGTTTCCAGTGCATCTGGGATTGCTGCTGCGTGAAATCGGACATGCAGGTGTGGAGTTTTTCCTCTTCTGATTCCTCCTGCATTTCTTTTTTCCCCCACAAGAAATTGCCTGTCACACCACGGAGGATCAAAGAAGTGCAAACTCTGAGGGGTGTCTCAAGAAAGGAGTTACTGTGGTGGTTTATTCCTTTCACTTGCAGTGATGCATTCCCATTCTCTGTTCCAAATCACAGCCCATGGAATATTTTCAAGTCTGAGAGCAGATAGAGACATCAGAGATGGCTGATGTTACAAATTACTGCAGAAGCACCGAAAAGTTAAAGTTATGAAGTGAATGATTTATGAAGTGATAGAGCCTCCTGGGGAATTTAAGCCCAATTATTGGTTTAAGGGAGAATGCCTCAGCTTGTGGCAGGATTTGAGCAGCCCTGTTCTGCAACGTGCTAAAAACCTAGGAGTAATACCTAATTTTTTGATTCCCAGTTGTTCTTGTGGAAACTACACAAATAACATGTTTTATTCAACCCATAAAAATCTGTTTCAAGCTACTCGAATTTTAACAAATCTGGCAGATCTTAACCACTGTTAGTAGACAAAAATCCATAGCTTTCACGTCCTGGAATTCTGGAGCATTTCAGATTTCATAAAGAATATCTATTTTAATGCTAACATCTCTATACTAATTGTTTTGGTTTGGTTTCTTTTAATTAGAGATACTTCTTAATATCTTATGAACTTATGATCAACTATAGTTGATTTTTTGCTTTCTCTACAAATCTTAAACGACAGTAGCAACAGCTTTTACTTTAACATCCATTTTTTCCCCTGAAATTCTGTTTAGCCAGAGTTCTCCGATGTACCTGTGTAAATATTATTTTTATCAGAACATGACTTCTGTTGAAATCATTCTGGGTGTCTATCAGGATTCAATAAAATGCCATAATTCATCTAACTCATTTCATTTAGCATGGCCTAACACTTTTAAAAGCAACTTTAGGGGAAAAAAAAAAAAAAAAGCAAGGCAAGCCTTAGATCGGTGCATGTTCCAAAAGTGTTGATAAGTCATCCCTTCCTCCTGTACTAAATGACACACTGGGGCTTTTTTTCCCTTCTGATTTTTAATGGCTCAGATAAAAGGCTTGACAACAGAGGCTGAAAACTCTTTGAAACACTCCCCAGTTAGCTGAGATCAAATTCTTCTTAATTTAAGGAAGACGATGGAGCAGCTGCTTAAAGTAATGGCAGTGCTGGAGGTGATCAGGAAAATGATGCCTAAACAGAGCAGCTGTCAGGTAATCCAAATTCTGCTCTGAAATCATGGCACTGCTTTTTCCTTCCCTCGCTTACTCGAGAGCTCAGCTCAATTTATTACAGATCAGTACTGAAGGGACACTCTGGGCTCAGAAATAGATTATTGGTCTTCAGGTAAAGCAGGCAGACCTGAGGGAATGTTCCCAGTTCCGCACTCACAAAATGGATTGAATTTGAAATGGTAATGGAGCTCGGCTACGTTGTTTACACACAGAAGTGTGTTTGTGTTTGTGGCTGAGTTTGAAACCTCAGCTTTGCTTTCTGAACTGAAACGGGAGATGTCCATCGACGTTCTCAACCCTCCAATCAATCCCCAATTCACAGATACAAAACGTGCCTGTGAAAGTCAAGCTGATTTTGTGGATGATTCATGAGCAAAAAGCATTTCAATGTATTGGTTTGGATCTTTTTTTTGTAGCCAAGGGTTCAACTCTAATTATACAACAATCAGAGTCTTCACTTCATGCTTGCAGTTATATTTTGCACACATCAAGAATTAGTTTAGTGCTGTCTAGAGAGACATTGAAAATACTTCTCTATTTTGGCTGCTCTCCTGGAAATAATAGAAGTAATTATATTGGATACCCTGTACAACATATTAGTAATTTAAGGAAATGAAATATAACAGATCTTTATCTCTTATTTTGTCTGTCAGGTAAGTTATAAAGCTATTTTTAAATGTTATATTAACATTTATTAGTCAAGACTTTAATCAGAAGGGAATTAGTTACATTCCTGACTGTAAATCCCTATAGATTATCCTTTTTCGTTCTTTTTGCCAGGATCAAACCTATCCTTTGGGGTGATCTCATAGAAGACTTTGAAGCCCTAGGCCACTGTTGGAGACAAAATGCAAATATAGACAGAAAAATCCAAGACACTTTCCCAAAATCCCCAAGTGTTCATGCTAAGATTTTATCATCCAAAGACAAGACACAGTTACATGCAGCAAACAAAAGGCTGTCAGAAGAAATGATGCCAGAATTGGTTTATTTTAAGAGCCACAGGATGTTTCTAATGTAGATTTTTGCTGAGTGCTTGCCCCAGAGAAGGGCAAATTAAAGATTCTTGTTCCATTTTTAGAAAACAAGCCTTAAGGGTGTAGTTTGTTTTCAAATGGATGCTTGAAATCCTTCTGTCCCTCTTCCTCATTTGTTTTACTGCTTTGCTTATAAATGAGTTACCACTTTCAGGGTGACCTGGTGAGGTATTCCCTGTATTCTGGGCAGCAGGTGGACAGATGAAAAAGGAAGATTATTATTTTTCTGGAAAATGTCTTGTTTATTGGGGGCAAGGGCAGAGGAAAACAGGGAGGTGGCAATGATGGTCAGAGGGGTGATGCATCCTTGCCCCGGTGGGTAACCCCAGGTTTTGTGTTTGCTGGGCAGCCCAGCAGTGGGGTGATGCCATTCCTGCCCAGCAGCCCGCTGCTGCCTTCCTCCCTGCTGCAGCAGGGGGATGCTGTTCTTAGGAGTGGATGTCCTCAGGTGCCCACTCCCCCAGAACAGATTGCAGGAGTGCTCGGAGGGACAGACGCTTCTCGGCACACACAGACACGGTCCCAGCCCTTGCCAGCAGGGCTCGGTGCCCCTGAGTAGCTCGGGGTGGGAAGTGTTTGTGAGGCTGATAAGCAGGGAAGAACACACACCTGGGGAGCAGAGTGGCTGCCGTGGCTGCAAGTGCTGGTAGAACCATGAATTCTGGTGTGCCACTGCCTCCTGCTTCTCTTTGTGTGTGCTTTTAACTGTGCTTTCGATGCTGCCGCTGACCTGGGAAATATATATATCTATTTAGGTTAGTTTGGGTGTAAAACTCCCTGTAAATTGTTCCTAAAATAGTGACTTCTGTGTCTAAAGTCTGAGTAACCTTGACCCCAAACTTCTGTTCCATGATGCTACGTCTGGGAAGAGAACTGCTAAATATTACTGAACTTTCCCTCATTAAACAGGTGCTGAGTTTATTAGCATATGTCTTATTAGCTGTCTAATAAATGCAGGTGATACTGATTATTTAATTAGAAGCTTCACCTCTACCAAGATGTTTTTCAGTATTAATTTTGATAGATGTTTCAGTGTTCAGTTCCGAAAATATAAAATACTGAAGTTGAACTGTAATGAGCTACACCATAGTTCCTGGATTTGGAGATTCAGCAAGGTTTCACCCTGTTGATAGAGCTGGAAGACTGAAATGTGTTATAAATATTCTTGTTCAAAAGTAAATCTTTAGAATTCCTTGAAGTCCTGACCTTACTTTGGAAGATGCTGCAACTCATCACATTTAAAAGTTAAGTGGAAATACTTAAGTTAATCAGCCAGACACTTCAGAAAGTTCTTGCAAGGCTGTTTTGATCCAATTTAAGATGTATTACTGCATCTTTTAAAAGTGAAGAATCAGTAAATAGTTGATTATCCTTCTTCTAGATTGAACTGAGTAACAAATAAGGCAGCATGTAAAATCTACAATCAGATCTGCTAAGAATCAAAAGATATTAAGCATTTTCCTTGAAAAACACTATCCACTTTCTTAGGTTGTACTATATGAAAATAATACTGATGAAGTGTTTTATACGTCATTAAGCACATGTCATTTTGGGATTCTCCCAGTATTTTCCAGTACAACTATGAACAGGAATAAATTTCAAGTTGTCGTGTTACTTATGAGGGACAAGCTTGAAAAAACATCCAGTATTCCAAGATGTTGGTAGAACAGAAGGGAAATATTGCCAGCAGGATCACAGGTACTGTCATGCACACAGGGAACAGGATCTGGGCTTTCTAACGAGATTCACCCCGACAAGGATTTTCCCTTAATAATCCTCCTGTTTCAGATAGCTCAGGCAGATTACTCGGGCACTGAAATGGGTAGGCTTAAAATACCACTTATCCCTGATTGCTGGAATCTTGTTCTGGGAAGCGTTTGGGAGAACAGCGGTTGGTTTGGGTTTTAAACCAGAACTCGCAGCTTAACTCTGGAAAAACCTTTTATAAGGCAGGCTCTGGAGGATGCAACCTGTCACTAAGTGGCAGATTTATGGTTTGGCTTTCAGCTCCCATTTCAAAGCCCAGAGAAACAACACTAACCACAACAAGAGATAGTTTTGAATGGAGATCAATGAGCTTGAAGTCATTATTCCTGAATATTACTTAATTCCCAGTCTGGCATGCCCACACCCAGCCCTATCATCAGCTCAGGTTTGGGAGGCACAGACTGGGATAACCAAGAGTATTGGGTCACTAAAAGGTTGTGAGTGGCTTGAAAAGCATTTTGAAGTGCAGGTGTGAATTTAAATTGCCACAATCCCTGTCATTCTGATTTAATTTCTTTTTTAATCCATTCTAACTTCATACCTTTAGATTAAATTAAATTTGCCCAAGTAGTCTCTTACAGTCAAGCTTTTGGTAAAGGTTGCAAATATGTCACTTGAAGGAGCATGAAAAGAAGAAACCCATTTCACCCACCCCCTAAAACACGTTCGAGTGGCTTTAACATTTCCCCAAACACATATGAAGAGTTATGATTTAACATTATTGCTATTCATAAATGTAAGAACCTATGAATTCTCGGAAACTGGTTGTTTTTCTGGAGCTAAACTGCATTTTTCTTGAATGTGGCTGATACGAAGCATTAGGACACTTAAAAATTGCATCATTGCTGATAAAAGATACTTTTAAAGGTTCAATTTTAAATGTATACAGTTTTTAAAGTCGTTTGGGTTTGGTTTTTTTTTTTGAGGAAAGTCTTTATCTTGCAAAGATACATTTTAAATGTTTTTTCTGAAACCTGCACTATATAACATTGTGGTTTTCCCTCCTGTGAAATGTGTACATGCCGTATATATTTCAAGCATTCATTTTTGATGCCCTAAATCAGGTTTTACCTGATTTTGCAATACTCATTTTGCTTCTACAAGCAGACTTTCATGTGAATATGAAAACACCAATGATTTGTATTGATTTTTCTCTCCCCTATTGGTTTCCCCCCGATTTTCTTGCTGAGCTGTTCCAGAGTAAAGATACCCTATAGACCATCTTCAAAATGTACATAATACATGACCTCAATGTTTTTCAGCATCTCGGAACCAAGAACATATTCTGAATTGTTATTACATGCATTTGATGAGCTATTTAATGGTTTGATGACAATATTTAAGTCAGGGCTTCTTGAAGTTAATATATTGTATTACACAAATCAATTAATTCCATTAGTATCCTAAAATCTGAAGCATCTCTTTAGGAGCTCAATAAATGTGCCTGTTCTGGTATCTTTATCTGGGATATCAATATTCAAAAGCCTTCCTACATTCTGAACGTGCTGATTGCACCTTTTTCCTTACAGAAAATCAATTACCCTGCCCTGCAGCAGCAGAATTTAAAAAAGATACAATCCAAACTTGAATTTCACTCTCTGATTTGACTTCTGGATGCTGTGTGTGTGTGTGTACAGCTCTTCTTGTGCCCCTTGTTTAAATTCCGGATAAGGTCACCAGTGTGCACCTGATACTGTGCAAAAGCTTTTCCTTACATTTCCTAACAGAAAATATCATCAGGGGTGGGAGGGCTTGAAGGAGTTTCTCTTGGCTGTCAAACTGAACTCAAGTTTTCCAAAGAGCCATCCCTGGTGAGGTTTTGTTTTGACTTGGTTCCGCATTCCTGGCTCACCAAAATTGGGGATTAGCATCCTTCTCTCCCAGCCTGTGTTCTGAGTGCTGCCAGAGCCGGTGCTCATCTCTGCTCCTGCCGGCTGCCATCCCAAAATCACTTTTTCCCCGAGTTAAGTCAAAATTAATGCGTGTGGGTAGCAAGAGCAGGCAGGACCTTTCCTGGCCAGGAGATGGTGAGGAGCAGTAGGTGCCGCGGAGTTCTGCTGTTCGTGGATGCACACGGACACGAGCCTGCCAGAAATGCTCCCTGAGACGGCAGCCCCGTTCCGGATGGAGCGCTGGGAGCACGGAAGGAGCGACGGATGTGCCAAGGGATGTCCTTGAATAAAAACACCCTGGCTGAGGACTTAACCCTTCTGCTTCTCGCACACAGAGTGATGGGGTGGAGATGCCCCTCACGGTCGGTGTGTAAGGCGTGCTCTGAGCTGCGTCTTCGGGAGCGGGCCCTGCATGCAGCAGGCGGTCACTAGATGGCATCTTTGGGTTCCGAATTTAGGGGAAAATCATCTCTGACGGTTCGTTTGTACTCAGCCTCGTTTCAGTTCACTCTTATTCCTGCCTAGGTATAAAAACTTAAGAAAGGACATGCCGAGGCAGCAGGAGATGGGGGGAGGAAGCATTTTTCTATATTCTTTGTACTTCCTGAGCATTGGGGTTTATCTTGAATTCTAATTATTATGTGTATACATTTTGGAATACTTTTCTAGGTAATACCCGTGGAAATTTTTAGGGGATGTATTAATGCAGATCTAGGAGTCTTTCATTTGTTTTTTATTCCCCACACTCCTTAGAGATGACAGTCAATCACTAGGAAATGTTCCAGATGAAATCACATCTTCAAAGCACTTAAAACTGAAAGCAACCAGTCAGCAGTTACCAGCAAAGATTTCCAGGTTAATACCAAAACAACTTCTGCAGCAAAGAATATGTCCAGCACTCTAATCCTTACAAGTGAGACACCTTTTTATGTTTTTATATAGAAATAAGTAAAAGCTGCTGTCCAAATTCTCTTGATTTGAAGGTAATGTTAATAATCTCTTTCCTAACACCAGCTGAAGGTGATGGTAACTCAGTAGGTGGCAGTCCTCTTAAGCCAAAGAAACAGTGTGAGTATCAGGGAGTGGGATTTGAATGCAATAAAGTGTTTATTAAACATTTCCATGCCATCCAAAGTCAGTATGGCTTGCATCTTTTATTTAGAATCCTCCAGGCTGTTGACACTTTCTTTTCCCTATCTGGAGCTGTTCTATAAAATTGTGATAATAACCCTCTAAATGTATTTGGGAAAAGTTCTTCTTGCAGATTTCTTCTCCCAAATGCTTGTCTGTGTGTCTAGAACTTATTTTGGGTTTTTTTCTTTTTTTTTTTCTTGCTTCTCACACAACAAGAAGGATCTGTCACTCACACATTACCCAGTGTTTTCATCTGAATTTTTTATAGGATGATCCTTAGAGGAGGAATCAGTATTCTCACTCAATAAATGGCCCGTGCTGTTAAAAATCTCCTCTCGCACTCTTCCCAAAGGAGTTGAATCCTTTGGGAATGGTGTCAGCTGCCTGTTTCCCTTTCACCCCGTGGCAAAGGTGGTCTGCCATGGATTTGTATCCATGATGCTGTAGGATCCATCACACAAATGGTTTCCTCGTTGTCAACAGCATGAGGGACCTCTCTTTGATTCAGTCCTCTTGGTTGCCATGGCAGGGAACAGATGCTGTTTTTTTCTCTTACCTACACGATGGATTTGTTACCCCAGCAGTATGCAAACTGTTTGAAAAGTAATAGCACAAAAATACATTCATTTAAAATAAAATAAGCCAGAGCTTTAGTGGTGTAGAACAGTGTGAGCTCTAAACCTGTTAAATATAACTCCTATTGCCTTCATCCCCCCGTGTGTTTGCTTCACTCCCAGCCCCTTTCAAGGAGCCTACAATCACTCCCCCTCTGTGTGAAAGGAGTGCACTCAGAGATACTTTCAAATAAAGCCAAGGGAGTTCCTTATTTTCCTGAAACACAGAGGATGTGGGTGTCAGGGGCAAAAAGCTCTGATGACCTGCTTAAGCTGCTCTAACAGTGTTGGTGGACACGTGAGGGGCTCAGATGTGAAAAAGGCTGAAGGAAGATTTTGGTAACATGCAGGAATTTTTGATGGTGACTGTGGCTTGTCCTTCTGTACCTTCCCCTGTGCTCAGCACTGGTGAGGCCACACCTCGAGTGCTGTGTCCAGTTCTGGGCCCCTCAGCTCAGGAAGGACGTGGAGATGCTCAAACACATCCCGAGGAGGGCAGTGAGGCTGGTGAGGGGCTTGGAGCACAAGCCCTGTGAGGAATGGCGGGGATTGTTTAACCTGGAGAAAAGGAGACTCAGGGATGACCTCGTCACTCTCCACAACTCCCTGAGAGGAGGTTGAGCTCAGGTGGGGTTGGTCTCTTTCTCCAGGCAGCAACTGACAGAACAAGAGGACACAGCCTCAATCTGCACCAAGAGAAATTTAGGGTGGATGTTAGGAAAAAGTTTTTTACTGAAAGAGTGATAAAGTTCTGGAATGGTCTGCCTGGGGAGGTGGTGGAGTCACCATCCCTGGATGTGTTTAAAAAAAGATTGGATGTGGCACTTGGTGCCGTGGTTTATTTGAGGTGTTTGGGCACAGGTTGGACTCGGTGAGCTTGAAGGTCTCTTCCAACCTGGTGATTCTGTGATTCTGCCTCATGTTTGGCCAGATGTAGACTATGGGGAGAAAATGTGGCAAAAATACAAATATAGCTGAGGACATCACTGAAGACGAGGCCAAAGGATGTTTGAGAGAAATGAATGAATGCTGAATAAATGTCTTATACCATGAGGATGGTGTAAAAGTGACAATTCACATGAACTTTGCTGCTGCAGTTGTTTCCAACAGCTTCTGTGTGTGAAGGTGTGAGTGGATTACTTCTGTGGGATTTACCCAGGTATAGATTGTGTACGTGTGATAAACCATGGAAGAGATAATCAGGGAAAACTCTTGTGTCCTGGGAAGCACTTGGAGCAAACCTCTATTGTAGTGGTCTAAAATAAACAGTTGTGTGTTCTTTTTCATAGTCTCGTCCACTAGGAATAAAGATGTTTTTAAATGTAGTAGGATTCCATCACTTTGCATAATGTACTGGAAATACAGTCAGTGGAGTAGAAATAATTAAATGAAAAGAGAGTGGTTGATGGTCCTTTAATCTTTTTATGTGCAACATAAATGCCAAAGTAAAGTACACAACCCTAATAGCTACTTAATGGCCATGCAGGATGTTGTGCAGTGGGCAAATAACTCTGAAAATGAAAAACTGCTGCAGAAATCCTTAAAAAAAGCATGGAAAAAAAGCAATACAAGCTTTTACTGGCTGAAACTATGAAACAGATTGGAATGGGATATCACCTTGTCACTGCTGTGCTTGACTGGGCAGAAATAACACAAAATCACCTTCTACTTTCTTGGGAATCTTTGAAATCTTTGGTGATCAAAGGCATAATCTGGGGCTTCCCAGTGTCTGGAACCTTGCTTGTGATAAGGGGAGGAATCAGATTCTGAGGTTGTGTCCGTGGCTGCAGCTACAAACTGCAGAGCTGAATAAATCTTGAGCTAAATTCTCTTTCCAAATTGATGTATGGATACGACAGGAGATCTCGTCTTCTCTAATTGCTGTTGCTTATTCCAAGTGGCTCTTGCTGCTTCTGGATGTTGAAAATGCCAAAAGTTAGGTCTGCTTGGTAGTTTTCTAAAAGGTCTTTAGTAAGTGCCTCTTAGAGAGGAGGGCAGCTTGAGTTGTTGATTTGTGCAGTGGAGCAAAAATTCCAGTGAGCAAAATCTCAATCTAAGTTTAGTTTGGAAGTGTATTTATTAGCTCTGGGAACAGTGGGAAAGAAAATAGATCCATAAGTACAGTTTTTAAAATGGTACCAAAGTAAAACAGGAGAGACTTCGGCCTGGGAAGTGTCCTCTGGGATTTTTCCTCCATCGTAAATATACATTTAAATTACACTCAATTTTTAACATTTAGAGGATGTTTTTATTCTCTCTATTTTTTACTTTCCACAAAGCTGATGAGCCCTTTTCTTTTCTTCTTCTAACTTCTAATCTCCTGACTTTTTGGGTAAAGAAGTCCATTTCATTAGATCTCTAATTATGTATTCAGGAGACTCCTCATTTCTCTGTTTTTTTGGCTAATGACCACTCTGCTTCACTTTATCTCGAAGCAAAATGTATAATGGCTTTTATTCCTTCAGGAATAAAGCAGATGGCATTCAGCACAACATCTGGGGGGGGGAAAAAAACCTCTCAGATCTTTGAAGTGTTTTTAGTAAAGTAAAGTAAACACTGCTCAAATGAAATGATGGATTGCTGGCTTTACCGAGAATATCCCTGGATGGAAGGCAGGTTGTTTTAGTTCCTACCTATTTTAAGTGGTTTGTATCTAGAGACAGGATTAGAAATTGTTACGTGCCAGCAGCATTTCAGTTTATGACATTTTGTGCAGAAAAAGCTTCAAAAAAAAATCAGTGTTTTTCCTACTTTGGTTCTGAGAGGAGCACCCTGATTCCCAGTCCTGAAAACACCTCATTGGAGCTGGGCTGCTGCTGTCAACACACAACATTGCCATTGATTTTTGTGATTACAGGCCAGCAAAACAAATCAAAATGCATCTAAAGCTGGCAGAACTGCAGTGAACTCTAAATCCCACACTCTGAATAGCAAATCTACCTTTATCTGCCTCATTCCCGTTACCCATTTCTAGATGAGGCTTCTTCTTTTAAACAATATTATCTTAAAATTTTGACATCACGATGTTCTTGAGGTGACAAGTTGTCAGCTTCAGGTTGTGTGATGGGGAAGGAGATTACCTTAAAGCAGTTATTTGTCCATTTTCTTGGTGATGTATGGCAATAAGTTGAGGTGCCCTAGCAGTCCTGTGAAGAGTAATTAGAGAGTGATGCATGAAAGAGTGATGGTTTAACCAGTTGGATCTTTCTGAGCATCAAAAGAACTCTTCAAGCTGTGCAAATCATTATCGCTGTGAGGTGATTATGTCTTGTGCTGTCTGTGTGCAGGATTAGGGTAAACAGTGAAATGGGATTTTTTAACGATATATTTGGGGGATTAGATTTGCATGGCCTCTTTGTGGATTAAGTTTGGGTATGCTGAGCTGCAATTTATATGTGAGAAGGAGGTAAAGGAGAGGGAGTGTGATTATCAAGCACAGAGAGATGGCTAATCCAGGTGGGCTTAATGCACTCAATTACATTTTTTGAAAAGAATAAACCTGCTAAGCAGAGATCTCAAATAAGTGCATCCCATGTTTGAGACACCAGTGCAAAACAAAAATTCACAAATTCAAAATCTCTCCCACTTCTCTTTATTTGCCTTTTCCCATTCAAATTTGAGAGGACACAAAGTCCACAATATAAAAGCTTCTAACAGGTCAAGGCTGTATTTTCCCATTCTCACATTGCAGATTTGAGAGTGGTTTTGGGAAGTTTTGCATGTCAATTGAGAGGTTCAAGCTTTTTATATCATTTCTCTTCAAGAAATACCCAGACTATTTGATTTCTTCAATTACAACATCTTACAAATTTCATAACTAAAAATCTCGTAAGTACAAAGATGCAGCATAATTCTTTTTTTCTTATTAGTTTATAGGCATTCAGCAGGACACATAATGGAGTTTCAGGAATAATCAGTCTTAGGAGAATTCATTTCCATATCACTGCTTGCTTCCAAGAATTAGTAATTTAGGCTGGCAGAAAACATCTGGAAATCACAAGTTTATTTTGCCATTCCTGCTTTTGTAACCTTTGGGCACCTTGGAAATAGGTGTTGACATTTCTGTAACCATCAGCAAACGTACATTTTTATCATTACATATACAGGCTTAAGGTTCAGGTGCTTTTTCAGCTGCACAGCTTTAAACCAGGGGTATTGCCTTCCTTCAGTGCTTGCTGTGTTCTCTGGGATGCTCTTTGCACTCCCTGTGCCTCAGGTACCTCATTCTCTGAATTGCAAAGCTTTTCTGAGGAGAAACTTCATGAATGCTGACCCACAGCAATAAGCTGGTCTTTCACTGCGATCATTTCAGGGATGATTTTCACTTCTATTCAGGCAATTTCATCCTAATTGCATTATTTGAATTGTGATATGTTTAATTTTTGTAATGCTTGTATATTCCTACAATTGCATGGTCAGATATTATTCCAAAGTTGTGTAAAATCAAATTTTTTTTTGTAACCTTCACTGGATTTTGGGGAAAACTGGACGAGCCACTCTTCAATTTAACCAGTGCACAATTAAAAGCCATCTAATTTTCTAGTGATCCATTCATGAGGGTTTCAAAGTGTGTTACAAGTAAAACTTCTTCTGTTTCTGTAACAGGAGAAGTCAAAAATCTTAACTTTGAAAACAATTTTACTGTCATGTTTAAAATAAATTCTTAATCAAGATTCAACTAAGTGGTGGGAAAAGAAACTTGAAAGGGTCTGGCTTGAGGTGTAGATAAAAGATTGTCAGATTTGAGAAGGAAGACCTACTTTCTGCTCCTTTTTTTTGAAGACTTCAGCTGATGAAGAAAAGGCATTAAGTGAAATTGTAAGAACTAACAACCCAAAAGCTAACAGAAAGGATAATATATATATTTCAAGCTGATTTTTAGTATGATCTTTTAGTGTTCTTAATGCATACTTATGCCCCCTCCCCTTTTTCCCCCTCATTGTGGTTTTTACCTCCTATGAATTTGAATCTGATTGATTAGACTTTATTCCCAGTGGTGGCTTGGTGGCAGCAAGCACCCCAAGCAGGTAAAAAACCCAGTTCTCTGTCTCCTGAGTGCTTCCTTCAGGAGACGTTCCCAGTGTAGATGGAGAGTGCTCAGCTGCAGTCTGGGAATGCCACATAATCATTTGAGAGGCCTTGTCCTGCACAAGTGTGTTTCCTCCTCCTCAGTTCCTCCTGGCTGGGGTCTAATTGCAATGTTTATTGGCAGAAATTGCATTAATTTCAAGTAGATTTGGCACGGGGACTGCACGTTCCTGGTGCACACACAGGTGGCACCGACAGCCGGTCTCCAACGTGTGCTCCAGACTTTAGAGCAGCATTGTTCATTCAGTTGATGCCTTAAGTTTTAACTTTTATATTGTTCAAATCCTGTTCTGCTTAGTGTGTAACTCTGAAGTTTGGTGTGGCCTGTGAGCTGCTGTTCTCTCATGCTGGTCAGACATAACAAACCTCTCCAGGTTTGCTCTTCAAGGACACCTTGATCGTCCCAGGCCCCAAAATATGTAAACTAAAGCCTCTGAAGAGGAGGGCAAACTTGGGGTAGTTACATCATTAACTGAGGTCATAATTGGAGAATTAACCCTGATATGCAAATGAACCAAACTTATAAAAGTGTGAAGAACCCGTGACCCAGGGTCTATCTTGGCTGTAGCCTCTGGACTGCCCAAGGTGTCCCTTTGAAGGCCCTTCAAATAAATTCCTGCTTTTATTCTCTGATTTTGTCTAGCCTCTGTGTTTTAGGTGGCCACCTCAAGGCCTCACAGTCACCTCACTTTTTACATATAATGACAACCACTCAGGAGATGTTTTCTGCAAAACGTGACACAGACAAGCAGAACTTGACAAAATTGTCATTAGAATTTATAAGCTGTATTGTTGCCAGTGTTTTATCAGCTCATTCTTCAAGAGGGAGGGGAAGGGGAAAAATAACGGGGTAGTAACTCTTAAGTTCAGATAGTCTGAAATAACTCTCAAAACGTTTGTTCAGAATCACCAGCACAGTCCCTGTTCCACAGCATTTGAAATTTTCCTGTGGGACACAAGGTAGGAACAGGTTGAGTCCAAAGCAGTGGGAGTGGGGCTGGGGAAGGGTCAGGAGCACCAGAAGTGTCTAAGGGAGCTGGGGGGGGGGTTCAACCTGGGGAAAAGGAGGCTCAAGGGGACCTTATCACTCTCCAAAACTCTCTGATAGGAGGGTGCAGCCAGATGGGAGTCAGGCCCTGCTCCAAGGGAGTGAGCGACAGGACAAGAGGAAACAGCCTGAAGTAGTGCCAGGGGAGGTTCAGATTGGATATTAAAGAGAATTTCTTCATGGGAAGGGTTGCCAGGCATTGGAACACTGGTATTGGAACCCAAAATATTTAAAAGGCATGTGGATGTGGCACTTGGGGACATGGTTTACGGGTGGCCTTGGCAGTGCTGGGAGAGCATTTGGACTCAATGATCTCAGAGGGCTTTTCCAACATTAATAATTCCATGTTCCTGTAGCTCTGTGGTCAGCAGAGACCCAGCTATGCCTGAGCTGTGTGCTGTGGTTGCACATGGATGTTTGGTATTGTATTGATCAGAAATTATATTTACATCAATTGTTTTAAGGCTCATTAGCCCTTTAATGCAGATCACAGCGTTCACTCTCTTATTACTCATCAAAATGACTCAAGTGAAGTCTCTTTGACCAGTAATGAAGAGAGAAGTTCTCAGGTCCCGTGGATTTTCATGGCAAAACAAATGTGTGGCATGAACTCCATTTGTGTTTTGCAACTGATACAGTCTGACTTCACTGTGTGCTCGTTACGTGAGAAGTATTTTTATTCCATTTCCTTTTTTTTTTTCTCCCTCTTATAAGCAGCAAAAGAGTGGGTTTGGGAAAAAAAAAAAGTAAAGCAGTATTGTTTTTAGAACGCTGCAACAAAATATAGAAGTGATAGCTGTGGCACATTTCTAATAGCTGGGCTGAATCATATTCTGTTCTTCTAATGGCATGCGTAATTGCTCTGGGTTTTCAGGCGTCCTTCAGCCGCACTTATTTAGATTAGTGACTGATGCATTTCCATGGAAACCTGCAGCAGGGAAAAAAAAAACCCCTCCTGGTACAGCGTGGAACTGAAGGGACGTGGGCTTTGAGCCCCGTGTGAAATAAGGCCTCTTGGTCGTGGTCGGCTTGGTTTGGGGTTTTTGTTGTAGCTGCTCTCTGCAAATAAAGAGGAGTTGCCAGCAGCATTTTGTGTAACAATTGAGAACGCTTGTCAAATCCTACATTCCTTGAGAAGCTTCAACTTTTTGAGTGTAGTTGAAGGAGTACATTTTGAAATGAAATGTCAGGGGTGTTTTTCTCTGTGAGGATGCAGAAGCACCCAAACCCCAGGTAAGCTGTGAGAAACTGGCTGGGAAGTCAGGGTCTGAGAAGGGAGTTAATTTTGGAGGTGTTGTGTAGAGCTTTAATGAAGGATCACTGAGTTTGGAAGTGGTAGTGGCAGGAATGGAAAGGTTTTATATGACCTCCATCACTAAAATGCCTGGAAAATATAATTACTTTTGAAAACTTTGCACAGCTCTGCTGCTTTTCTCAATATCTGGTACAATGTTAGTATGCATTGCCTAACATATAATAGCTGATTTTCAGTGCTTTCTTAGAAAACTCGATTCTCAGCATTCTCAGCAATTTGTCCTAATTTCAGGAGTGTTTAAGGTTGCAACGTGGATTTTCAAATGCGTTCCTTTAAAGTAATTGCCCTTACGTGTCTACACAATGCTGTAAGGGCAAGTACCTTCCATACTTTTTAAAAAGTAGAAATATTTTTGGATTTGGCTCCTTTCCTGCTGCAATCATGCTAATTATTTGGAATACCAGTGTAGGTTCTCTAGGAGTAAGCTCTCAAACCAATGGTGATAGTTACTCCTATTTGAAAATTAATTATCCTGTGGCCTGGCCCTGAATCCTGTGTTACTTAGCAGTCATCAATGCAAAGTATCTCTAACCATATTGGTAAATGATTTTGATACTTTATACGTGTTATTTATTTTATTATATCTATACATAGCCATATCTGTATATTCTGATACAGCACCACAAGTTCAGTTGATAAGGTCTGGTGGTCCTGTTAAAAATGATGGGATGTTTCTAAGTAATTTTTCTTTTGTATGTTTGACTTGTATTTGAATGTTGTGTTTTAGACTCACTCAATAGTGTGGCAAGGCAGGAGTTGTTCCTGGTGAGCAGGGAACTCTCCACATCCACATCCCCAGCTCCTTGTTCCATCCTCATCTTCCCCTCCCTGGTCCTGTGTAAACCTGGGTACCACATTGCTTAGCAACATCCTGCTCTGAGCTATTTGTTCTCTCTGACTGGAATTACAACATTAAATTAGAAGTGATTCTGAGGCCCTTATGGTGGAAGTTGCAAAGTGTTCCTCTGTATGTTGGGTTTTGGTTGTGTTTTATCCACAGTGAAAATCAGACTGGGAAGTCCACATGCACAATCAAGGCAGAGGAAAAAAAAAAGGGAGTGCTGTGGTGAAAAAGATCGTGAGGTTCTAAGAACTTCCCACGTATCTCCCATGCTCAGCAGCTCCTTATGTATTCAAAATTTTATCTATTATTGAAGGCAGAGAATTTGACAGATCATTGATCCTGAGTACAGCTGGCGAAGATTTAGACTTGAATGAAGCTTCTTGTAAGGGAGGAAATTGAGGGGAAACATTTGTATCACCATTGATGATAAAAGTCCATAATAACTCTTGTTGAAACTTGCTGTACATGAAAATTAATGATTTTTGAAATTGAATAGAAGAATGGCTTTCCAGGGCCTGTTTTTCCTTACTCAGCCCAAAATAATTCCCCATCTGTTCTTTCCAACTCGGAGTGCACGATGACCTTCTCCAAAGCAGTTGCTTGTCTTTGTGGGGCCGTAAACACTTCTCAGGTGGGAATAATCCCTGTGCTGAGCACACCGCAGCTCCTGCCACACAAGCAAATGCAGAGTTCCTTCACAAACCTCTCATGGAATTTCCCAAAATTTAAGGCAAAATCACTGAGTCAAGGCAAAGTCATTAAGCCAGGTTCCACCTGGCACCTGCCCTTTGCTACAGGCCGTCATTTTCGGTTCTGCTGCTGCCATCGGTGAGAACACTGATATTTGCAGGAAATATTTGAAATATTTGCTGGGAGGATGAAAACCATGAAATAAGGTGTTCTGATTAAAAACATTCATACCCTGAGTCAGTTCCAAAGAACTGGAACATCACACCACCTGAGCTTTGTAAGTGAACAAACCATCCTGACCTTCAGGAGAAATAACATTTGCAACAGATGATAGTGCCAGCAGGCAGCTTGTGGAGACTTCTTTGTTCTCCCTGAATCTGAAAAAACAAGATGCCTTTATTTATGTGTGCAGGAGCACTTTGGGATCGACACGGAGAGCTGGTTTTTATGAGGCAGATGTACACATTGTCAGGCCACAATTAAAGGTTAAGCAAAGTGCACTGAAGTTGCTTTGTTTCGGCCTGACTTTGTAAAAACTGGATATTTCAGCAAGGATCAAACTAGGTGCAAATGGACCAAAGCCATGTGCAGCTGCTGGGAGCTCTGAGGTCAACATCCAGCTTTTTACAGGCCCTTCACTCTTTTGCTTTAAGATGCATTTTACTCTGTAAAGCAAAGAGGGGAAAAAAATCTTTCCTCTCCCAATTAATTTCCTTTGACAACATCACCCAGAGCTGTGCCTGTGCCTGTCCCAGACCTCGAGTGGTTTCATCCTCTGGATCACCTGAGACCATGGACACAGAGCTGCCACAGCTGGGTTGGAAATGAGGGGCAGAGGGCATGGAGACCCTCAGAAACCCAACAGGAGAACTTAGGGAAAGATCAAGCGACCATTACCACATTTTGAAAAATAGTCTGCAAATGAGGGAAGAGCTGCAGAACTCCAGAATTGTACAAAGAGCTGGTAAAGTTGTTAGGAGAGAAAGAAGCAAGTGTTTCCACAACTACTTGCTAGGTTGGTTTTTTTTTTTCGGGGATAAGCGAGCTTTTTGTTAAATTAAAGGGGAAACTGATGACATGGGAAATGCTGTTCTTCCATAACTGCCTCTCCAGCAGGTCCACGTTGCATATTTCAGTTATTAAGGTTTCTGTTGCAAACAAACTTGCTGATTCACTCCATTGATCAGCCATTTCAGCATCCTTTGTGGGTAAACTAATTCACTGTATTCCAGCTAATCTTCCTCTAAGGATGCAGGAGGGAATCAACACTCAGTCTGCCTTTCTTTTTNCAGGAAAGGCAGGATGACATCCAAGGATTTGCTATTCCAGTCAAGTTGTCCTTGAGACTTTTTGATGCTTATTCTCAAATCTGAAAAACTTCAAAAACCACATAAGATTTGCTATTTCTCAGCTTTAACTGAAAGAAAAATCGGTTGAGGCATCACATCAGCTGAACACTGGGACTTAAAAAAAAAATCAATCATCCACAAACTGAAACAGAAGAAAGTGAACCATGGATTAAGGGTTTTCATTAATTTACCATTTATGATGCCTTCATCATATGTTTCTTTTCTCTTGATCCTCACAGTTTATCCCTTCAAATGAAGCATCAATGTTTTTACCTCAGATTTGCAAAGATATGAAAAAGATAATTGTAGTTTCTTCTGAATTCTTGGATGGTACATACCTGCAGATCTCACTTTCATGAGTTTTAATAACCCTTTATCAGAATCAATGATCAAACAGTTAATAGAGAAAAGTTCCATTTCTATTTCTTCGTCCCATTTCTTGTACATTTTTTAGAATCCATAATCCTACTCTGCATGATTTGGAGGAGGATCCCTGAACTTCCTCTTTCCTATGGCTCAAGTGAAATGCTCAAAGAAAGCAATAAGAAATACCAGGTTAAACAATTGTATCATAGGCTGGAAGAAACTTACTCATCACCATTTTAATGTACCATATGTAATAGAAAATCCAGTTTTGATGTATCTCCATTTTCTAAGAGGGAAAGGGAATAAGTAAAATAACTTACTGAGACTTCACAGTTTGTGGTATGAAGAATATTTTTATCTTTTAATGTGATTATTTTCTGGAGCAACATTTGGCAAGGCAAATATTTTGGATATACTTGGGATGGAAAAATGCATGCTCTTCTTAGTGATGTTTTCAATCCCATGAACTTTTTCTCCACTTCTTCTTGTGGCCGAATTTGGATCAATTTAAGGAAAAACCCATAAGATAGGAGCCCTGTCTTGTTGCAACCCAGCACAAGTGTCCTTGAATTGTGAACTGCTGACTTTATTATTAGACTGCTTTCCTCAGCTTTGAATAACTTCTGGTCTTCTAGCCTTCAACATAAATGGTTAGGAAAGGGTTTTTCCCCCAGGAAGGGGAAGGTGCAGAGGGAAGGCCTTAACCTCTGCCACTGTTTTGGGTGTTGCACATGCAGAGAGCTGTACCTGAACTGCTCTGGCAAAGAACATCTATAAATGTCTGCTGCAGGAGTGAAACATCTCCCAGGGCTGGCGCTGGGGAAGAGGGAAGGAAGAAGGAGAAGCTGCGTGTTTTGGGGTGGGGATGAAACCCACCTTCACCCACCAGTGGTATCTGGAGGGAACCTGCTGCTCTCTGTTGCCTCCCCACTATCACACCACAAATTCTGCTGTTCCACTCCTGTTTCCTCTGTTCTTCCCGTGGACCTGTTGGTGGCTCTGACCCTTTCCTGGAGTGCTGGCAGGCCTCTGACAACATCCCCCTGGCAGAGCATTCCCGCGCAGTTTCCTTGGAAACACGGCGCCGAAATGCCCTGCGAGGAGCAGCAGGGAGGAGAGAGGGAATGGAGACACTTGCTTTGGGATTCTTTTCCCCCCTTAGTTCTTTACTCTTCCAAAGCAATATCAAAGATGAGAGCAGCCTGCTCCAAGCAGGAGTGTCAGGCTGGGAATCGGGCTGGCTGCTGGAACAGGCCCACAATTGTTACGTGGGCCGAAACAGGGCAAGAGGGGCCTCATCTGTGGGGGTTAGAGTCCAAAATTCATTTCTTGCTTTTCATGGCAGTGATTTTTCAGCTTTTGATAATGTCTGCAAGCTCTGTTGGAGTCCTGTGGTCACTTACGAGACTGAGACAGAGAAGCTACAGGAAGTCCTACATTTATTTGGAGGAAAGCCCTCACCACTCCTGAGGTGGAGAAAGAAGGAAATGTTTTCCACCTACATTTTCTCAATGCTCACCACTCTTTGAACCCTATAAATTACATTCTGGAAGGGCAGGGTTTGAGCCTGTTGCTCACTGAGATGTCTGCCACAATAAATGATTATTGTAATAAAGAAACAGCTGGGGCTTTATTATTTGGATTGCCACTATTGCCCAGGGCACACAGCTTATTTCTGCTGCAGCTCCACTGGCTTCAGTGGAAAATGGACCAGGAAAAAAATTGTTCTGTTCTTATGGTATTTGCTCTGGTAAAATATGGGCTTCTCAAGAGATCTAGAAATTTCAAGTGCTATCCCAATGTTTCTCTCTTCTGTTAATGTAAAGGAAACGGGACCATTTTTGCAAACCCTGGTGTTTTGTTCTACCTCTTAGAAAAACTTTTTGAACTGATCCAACTTGATGCAATGACTTTCCATCTGTGGTGACAGATGTTCCTCTCAATAAGAATGCAGTATTATTAAAATAATTATCTTTATTAAATTAAATAAATTGCTAAATAATGTTTTTCTAGACCTTCTTGTCCATATCTTCTTGCTGGTCTTCCTAATCTGTCTGCAACCACGTTTAAGAAGAAATCCTCAAAAGATTCTGTGGGTGAAAGCTTTTTTAATGATGATAGGGTTGTTAGTCTTAGGTGGTCCTGACTTGCTGCAAAGCATTTTGATAAAGAGTGCTGGCCTTAAGAAAGCCTGGAACATAAGAATGGGTACAAATCCAGGGAAACCTGGAGCTCACCCCTTGGTGCTAATATACCTATAATGGTGTTCCTGTGCTATTTTTGGCTTGAATTCAGAACAGCATTTGTTAGGCATTTGCCTATGGGTTCTTTGTGTTCTTTTGTCAAGTCAGAGAATGGAAACCTGTTCCTTTTTCAGTCCCCAGTTCATTCTGATGGCAGATTCCTGGTCCTGCCCCCCTGCTCTGGGGTGTCTGTACTTACGCTGGGTAATAGGGCAGCCTGGAATCTCAGTCAGAGGTGAGGGAGAGAGGGTAATTCGGGAACTTAGCACAGCACGCTGGGAAACTGCCACGGAGCCTCGAGTTCAGCGACTTGCAAGGCTTCTGTTTTCCCAAAAAATCCCTGACTGCACACAGAGGAGTGGGGGGAAGCAGAGGGGTGGCAGAGCTGGGGAGCAGATCCGAGCTGCAGCTGAAGAGTGCTGGCTCTGCAATCCCGAGGAGCTGAACAAAGCTCTCTGTCTTGCTGTGCCTTCCCGTCCCTCCCACCCACTTTGTATTCCTTAGAGCTCTGGAATATCATGCTATAGAAAACACATTCTGCAGGGGAAACATCTGGCTCCTGAAGGCTCGAGCAGTTGTTTTAAGATTTTAAAATATTCTTCATCATAATTTATTTATTTTAATCATTTCTGAGGGACTTCCAAAAACAGGTTGGGGGAAACTCTAAGTGGACTCTGGGTTTATGATTTTCTGTGGTTTTTCTGTTTATGGCTCTTGGTGATGCCTGAGATGGCCACGTAAAACCAGAGACTAGACAGGAATAAGGGGATAAAGGTAGGTGTTTATTTGAAGGGCCTTCAAAGGCACACCCTGGACAATCAAAAGGCTACACCCAACATGGACCCTGGATCACGGGTTCTTCACACTTCTATAAGTTTGGTCCATTTGCATATCAGGGTTAATTCTCCAATTACAACCCCAGTTAATGATGTAACTACCCCAAGTTTGTCCTCCTCTTCAGAGGCCTTAGTTTACACATTTTGGGCCTGGGACGATCAAGGTGTCCTTGGAGAGCAGACCCAGAGAGGTTTGTTACGTGTGACCAGCACAAGAGAACAGCAGCTCACAGGCCACACCAAACTTCAGAGTTACACACCGGGCAGTGCAGGATTTGAAAAATATAAAAGTTAAAACTTAAGGCATCATTGGTATTAACCTGATTTTTAGAATGGCGTGAGAAAAGAATGTTGCTCGATGGGGAACAGACTGCAATTTGTGCAGCAGGAGCAGGAATTTTGGGTAAAGGAAAGGCCTCTTAGAGAGTACAGGTTGTAGGTGAGTGACAGAGGGACAAAATAAACTAAACTATCAAGTAGAGATCATATTATAATAGGGGTTTTCTCCCTCTCTCGCCCTCCTGTAGGATAGAGGCTGGCTGGTCTCCACAAAATGTATATAAATGTGAATATTTCTGGTTTTCCTTGGTGCTACTTTTCTTGGACCTTGCAAATGGATGTACAGCTCTAAAGAAATAACTTCCTTACTCCTTTAGCCAGCTGCAACTTGCATGTACATTTTCAGCTGGAATGTCTCTGTATTATGGATATATTTGTATTTATGCCTCTGGCTGGGGGCATGATCCGGTTACGTGTCAGCTGCACTGGTTAAAGCAAGGAAAGATTAATTTTGCCCACCCTTCTTCCCAGAGTCTGCCTCCTAGGACTTTCTCCTGCTCCTTGGTCATGTTCAAAGCCCTTCCATCCCGCTCTGATGTTGTTTTTCTCTCCGCAGGCTTACCCTTGGTCATTTGACAGCACCAATCTCTTGGTCTTTTGTACCATCCTTAAGAGCTGTGCCACAGAGGTGCTGTGCCTTGAGGGCTCTGTCTGGCTCGGAGAATTAATAAAATCTGTTGGGATGGTGTCAGGCTGTCCTTCAGTGGAGAGTCCCTCAGCTGTGCAGATGAGACTTCCGTGGTCGTAATCTAAACCAGAAACTTTTCCATCTGATTTTTGATGTCTCTTAGCCAAACCTCAGGTGGTTGCGTTGGAGGACCAGCCTGTACTTAGGCAAAAAATATTGATTTGCGTATTCTGGCTATTTCCCCAACCTCTCTGAGACGTGTTGCAGGTTTTTCTTCTTTCTTTCTTCTTCTGTTTTGCCCCTTAGCTATAAAAGAACCAAATATTGGATGCAAAAATTTTTGCCACTGAGAATGTGAGTGGAGCTCTAAAACTCGTGAATGATGTGATTCACGAGCTCCAAGAAGTTCCCCTTATTCACTTGATGTGTCTGATGTGATAAAAGAATGTCTCCAAAGCCAACATTTCTTTCCAAAATGCCTTGAAACTGCGTTAATTCACTGCGAGGGAATATAAACAAATACTTCAGCACTTGATTAAGAAATGCAGGAGTACTGAAAGTTCTCTTCTCTCTGTGCAGAAACACGAACAGATAGAACAAAGAAGCTGTTCAGACACTACACAGTTGGATCCTATGACAGCTTTGATGCTTCAAGGTAAGAATTTTTCCTTTTGGTTGCAATCTGTTTACAAAACCTTCCCGGGTTTTATTTAATTGTTACTTTTGGTTTAGGCTTTGGAGGGGAAGAGGGAAGCAGATCACTAAACAGAGCTTCTCAGGGTATCATTTAACCTCTAAACTGGTTTTTATTGCAGTTTACTTTGTTCATATGGGATGGGTGTAGAAAATTGGGGAGCAATGAAGTCATGAGTATCCCATGTTTTGTGAGTGGGGAAAGAGATTTGTTGTTCTGAACAGTAACTTTGGAACCCGAGTAGAACTGAAGTTGCTGGAAATGAGAAATTAGATTATTTATTTGTGGAGAATTCACGATTTTTAAGCAGGCTCTCCTCCCCCATGGATATACCTTGAACATAGAGCTGACTGCTGGTAGAAAGGATGACCTTTAAAACACAGAACCTCAGCTGGCTTTTGGTGTCTTCTTGAGGAAATTTTGGTGGCATACTGGAATTATTTTGATTTTCTCCTGACTGTCCAATTATAGCTTGGGTTTAGGATTTTTTTTTTGTTTTCAAGGAAACCACATTCATTGGAAGAGAAAAATTCTGAGCTGTGTAAAGCAATGGCAGAGTTTCACGTAGCACAATATGTAAAAAAAAATAAAAATGTGGTAACTGTTGGTTCTACTCTGTGATCTTAGACTTTGCTCTGAGGTTCAGGCAAAGTTTCTGTGTCAGTTGAACAATTTGGGGCGGGAGTTCACAGCTGGACTGGATGTGATTGACTGGGGCAGTCTGATGATGGTGAAGTTGTCAGGAGAAGCTGTGAGCCCATACTCTGAGACAAGGAGCAGCTCTGCAGAGCAGACTCACTGGTTACTGGGGATATTTCCAGCAAGAAGAGTCGGCTCTTTGCAATGTTCTTTGAGTGATCATTCGTCTACAAAATGCATAGCCTTGTCTCTGTGTTTCAGTGTGAATGGATAGGGTTGTTCCTGCAGAAGAGAGGAGCTGTGGCTGCTGCGTGTTGCCTCAGAGAGACCAAATAATTCCACTTGGAAACCTCCTGCTACTTTCTAACAACAGATTTTTCATTAGAATATGTCAGTTCTATCAAAACCTTCCTTTTTTTTTCTCTTCCCCCCTCCTGCTTTGTTTTTTTAGGTTGTTGGTTTATTTTTGTATTGTTTTGGGGGTTTTTTCTAAAGGTATTGGGTATTGGGTTTGTGCAACAGTAAAGCTCTCAAAAATGTACCTTACCTGATTCAGGACTGAGCAGGAGAGATAATCAGGAAAAATGAACTTTTTTACAGCCTTAAACAAATTAGTTATGAAGTGTGTCTGCAGTTGATATCTATTAATTGTCTGAGCAGAGAGAGGGAGAGCAACAGAGGCAAGGATTGGAAGAAAACTCTCCTTGAGTTTCCACAGAGAATCCGAGACCCAGTGGATCTGTTTTGAAGGGTAATAGTGGAAATTGAGAGGGAAAGGTAGGAGAAGGCAGAATTAATGGGAAATGCCAAGAACTACAGTGGAAAGGCAGATTTGCTTAACACATTTTTTCAGACAAGTATGGTAAATTTAGAATTTTTGTAAGGTAACACCAGGAAAACTAAAAACCAATAACACACCAAGTTGTGTTTCAGGGACTTGACTGGGGCTGAAAATCAGCTTTTTGTATCTCTGAGTGGTGATTTCACTGGTGCTTACATATTGCTGCTAAGCAAAGAGAATTTGCATTTCAGAACCTGTCTGGAGATTAATGTCTCGTGGTGGTTCATCCAGCTTTAATTCCTCACAAGGGCTTCTTCGGGGAGGGGAATTATTCAAAGAGGCAAACAAGGTGTGAAAGTGAGAGCAGTTCTCGATATTGCCAGATTTGTATTGCTTTGATTACTTTCTGTGTTATCATTTCCTATCAAAGTCGGGGAAGAATGCATTGGAACAGATTTAACGCTGGCAGCAAAGGTTTCATAAACATTTGTCAGAAGGCAATTGTGCCTCTGTGCTAAGAACAGCTCTGAATCCAAAGTATTAACAAAACTGATCCAGTTCCTTTCTGGAGATGATGTGGGGGAGTGAGGGGAAGTGTCTGCTCCCTTCTCTCTTTCCTTCTCCCTCCCAAAGGGCAGAAATTGCTGAGTAGAAACACTCTGTTCAGAAATCTATATTAATGGGCTTATTCACATGCAGGAAAATACATTGTGCATGGCATTTTTCATCTTGAGGAAAATGTGCAGCTTGAGTAATGGAGGTTCATTAAATCCTATTTCAGCTTTGCATAAGAGATCAGTTATCCATACATTAACTTCGGGAAAATGGGGAGGATGCTCACTAACGTGGAGAAAGGCACTGAGACTTGCTTGCCCGTGCAAATAGTCCCTAAATATCATGCAAATATAATATAATATTTGAAACTACCAGATCTGATGTATTATCTGCTTTAAATGCTCATGACATGCCCTCACGGGGAAAATTTTCTTCTTAACGTCTATCCTCTTTCAGTTTAAATCCCCACTCTTTGTCCTAAAGAGCAGACACACCACTAAAATTGCAAGGAGATAATGCAAGACTGCCCTGCCACATCTCTCTGTCTTCCCTGGATGTGTGGTCAGCAGTTAATTCAAATGAAATTATTTGTAGGGTGTAAATGAGTTATTTCATCAAGGTTGAATTCCAGTTTAAGAACAGAAAGTATTGCTAAGGCATAGAATGGATGTTTGAATTTAAAAAAATTCTTTATTTTTAAAAACGTAAAGCTAAGGTAAACCTTTAGAAATGATAATTTTTTATCTGCTTTTTAACTGAAGTGAGGGAACTGATTAGTTCTCTCAAGATGGGACAGTGGATTGCTCAGTCAGGAGAATATGTGGAATTAATTAGTTGCTTAATTTCAAATGTAAAATGTTATCACCCTTTTAAATGTAATGTGGCTGATAATACAGTGATAACTTAGTTTTATACTCTGGAGACATAAATAAGGTGAGACAGTTTGGTGCTAGGTAAAAATGATGAACTTGGTGTGGTGGAAAACAAGATCCATTGCCCCCACAAATTTGGGAACTTCAGGACACGACAGTGGAAACTTTTCCTACTGCATTCATTGCATCATCTCCCACCCCCAGCAGAACAGGGCAACAGCAAAAGTCAATAGCACCACTGAATGCCAACCTCAGTGCAATCAAATATGCAGATAAATGGGAGGTTTCCTGCCTATTGTGTGTCTTTCTTCACAGAATTATCGACTTCCACACGGGGGTTTTCCTCCAGCCACTTTGGCTGGTTCCAATCCCTGCATGGGAGAAGTTTTCCTGGTGCCTTTCCTTGGCGTCCCATGGCTCCAGCAGTATTAAGGAGCTCACAGGAGAGGATGTGATGACAAATAACCTTTTGAAAGGCTTGTTGCCACCCAGTTAATGACAGGACCAAATTGATTTGCCTTATGGTTTTTGTTCTGTTTTTCTGGAGGAAGAAAAAGAGGAAAATTGGATGGTGTAGTCTGTAAGAAAACTTAATTAAAAGCCTAATTCATTAACCCTGCTGTCCCTACTCGGAGTCAGGTGGCAGCATCCGTGTCCCACGAGTGTAGAGGCTGACAGGAGCAACTCTTCAAAAGCCAATTTACATACAAACACCTTTAAAAGCCTGAGAGATTCTTCTCAGCTGTTTTTTCCAGGCCATTCTCTGTTGCTGTTGTCATCCACGCTGTCGGATAGAGCAGCCTAAGCTTTAATCCCGAGCAGCTCAGAGAGACTCCTTGGCACAGCTGAAGCTGTCTGCCCCTGTAACTCAGCATGCTGTGGAGAGCTTTGTTATTTTTTAATTTTTTTTTAGCCCACAGAACGTGCCTGTTGGATGCCTTTGTCCCAAAATTGTGGTGTAAGTGGTGCTGTCTTGGTGGTTTAAGCATCAGGTGTGTTACACACGTTTTTTAGTGGAAGCTCTCAGTCTGATGCAGAAATACTTTCGTCTGGTCTGAGATCTGGTTTCATGTGGATATTTCGCATAAATAATCCTCCCTCTGGAGAAATGCAGTTGCTCATCTCTTTAAATATAGATTTTTAAATAATAAAATACAGATTGAACACAGGTGGAGATTTTTGGTGGAATTCCGGCTGTTGCAAGGGGTGAGGAATGTAAAACTGACAGGGAGCAAAGGGATTTTCTCCTGGTTATGGTGGCCCCGTGTCCCTGGGGTGGGGAATTTGGCATACGTGCTTGCTGAGTGCTGCTTGCCTGGCAGCAATCCACTAAATCCTGGCAAATGGATCCTTGCAAAAAATTGAGGGAAGGTATAAGAGCTGTTGTTATGTTTTGTATCCTGCTTCCTGCATTTTCACATTGGTTCTCCCCAGGCAGAACAGGGAGAGCAGTGTTGTTACACGGAGAATAAATTGGATTTTCTGAATTGGAGTTAGAACTAGATGATGTGGGATGGGAACTGGATGATCTTTAAGGTCCCTTTCAACCCAAACCATTCCAGGATTCTGTGAACTGCTCTTTTGTTTGTTTGTTTTCTGTTGGATGGCACCAGTTCCACTGTATTAATGTTTGCTGGGAAGTCTGTACTGCTCAGGTGATCTCTTGAAGGAAATGGGAGTAAGGAGATTAAAATGGTGCTGTTCACTCTTAATAAATCCACAATTCCTCTTGCTTTATTCTGGGATTGACACCTTGGTAATAAGTGGAAAGTGATTTTACAGCTGTTCTTACCTGCAGGCATGTATTTTAAACATAATCCTTGGTTTCTTCTGGTGGAAACAAGTAAAACCAGCAGCATTTTTACTTTTTTACCTATAGACATAGCTCAGTTTTTGCCTAGAAGGTGGTAGCAAAAATATCTGAGTCTGCTCATCATTGTAATTAAATATAACCGTGTGAGGCAGTGATGTGGTTACATCTGAAAGCTCTCTGAGATTTTAATGATTTAAGATCTCTGCAGATGTGATATCATGGTTCTTTTGGGCACAGAGAACAGTCAGCACCAGCCAAACTGTAGGAAAAAAAAAGCATGTTAAATGTTTTGTGTGCATGAAACCTCACCTGATGCTTAAAGTGATTTTGTTGGACTTGCCTGTTGTCTGTTCTGAATTAATTAATTTACTGTGAGTGTAACAGTCTGATGGCACTGAGCTGCTCTTAATGTGAGGCAGAAAGGCAAGGGTAGCTCAATTTTAATACCTTGTGCCTCATTAACTTGAAGAGCATAATTTGATACAATTTGAAGAACTGCATATGTATTTAAGCAATAATTAAAGCAATAATTGTAGCCTCTGTGGAGCAGGTGGAGATGTAAAATGTGAAGTTTTCCATTTGCGGTTATTCAATTTCTAATGAAAATTCCTTTGGTTGCTAATAAACAACTTTGCACTTTGCCTCCCCTGCTGTTGTGTGATGCCACGATGGAGCTTTTTGTGCTGGTGACTACAGCAAATATTGGAAGGAATTGCTGAAATAGGAGGGGAAAAGGGGGGGTATGTGTGTGTGTGCATCTGAATTGTGGTACCTCTCCATCTAAAGCTGTACTAGAATTTATATTAAGGTCTAATACAATTACAGTGAGATGCAAAACTCTGCAGTGAGTGATGAAAGTTTCCATTAGCTTGTAAGTGCATTTTTGAGTTGTGTGCTGCCTTGACAGTGAAGTTTGCTTAACCCACTTCAGTGAGATTTCAGCTTTTAGCAGCTAATGGTTTGGTAACTAATGACTAAAATGTGTCAGGCATTTTCTGGGCTAGATGCTTCCCTTGATTTTTAGTGATAAGTGTAAGCAAAGAAAGAACAGCAGCTGACAAAAAATATACAGCCTTTCCCAAATTCAGAATTACAATGCTCCTTCTGAAGAACTTTTAGGATCTACCTCTAGTGCTAGTCCAGACTCCACTGTGTGACTGTAGTAGAGAAGCTGCTGCCTGCAAGGGCTGGGGTTTGGGGGCTGTGCCATTTCCTGCACAGCAATTGCTACTCCCAGGCTCAGCAGGATTTCCTCTGCAACTCCTCCGGCCGGATGCTGGAGGACAGCATGGATTTAAATGTCACCACTGAACGCAGCAGCCTGTGTCCTGTGCATGGGGGGAAGAAAGTGGTTTCTTCTTTAAATTAGAATGGAGGAAATGAAAAAAGGAAAGGAAAGGAAAAGGAGTGGAGATGCAGAAAGAGAAGTTTGTGAGGGTGTGACACCAGGTTGGTCAGAAACAAGAGCCACAGAATTAGAGGAAAACAGGAGATTCACATGGGGATTTTTTTTAGAAGGGGGGAGAGGAGAATGATTAGGTTTCTAACAATGATGTTTTCCCTTCCTGTGTCCCAGCCCCTGCGATGATTTAATTCCCTGCCCCCGGGCACCTTTGGCTGCCGTGCTCTCACCTCATCCCCAGCTGAGCAAAGCCTCCATATGGTGCCTCTGGTTGGGAGTGATGCAGTTGGAAGTTCTGGCAGCCCCAAATGGAACAAATAACTGGTGAGCTCGCACTGTGGGCTTGCCTCCAGTGGGAGCAATGATTTAAACCACTCTTTTTTTTCCCCCCACCTCCCCTCTTTCCAGCCAGATTTTCACAAATATTTGTGGGATTTGGCAAATATGATCTATGAGGCAAAATTCTCAGGGTGGCTGGCAGGCAATGACTGTGTTTTGTTCCTCTTCAAAGCTGAAATGATCCAGAATTGGAAAGGGATGGATTTTCACGCTCGGTCTCTTCCATGGTGCAAAAGGAGGATGGTGGGAGGAGGGTGCCTTGTTTGTCCTGGGACAAACCAGATGTGCTGGAGTCGTGTTTCTTTAGAAATGGAGTGGAGTCAAACCCAACAGAGAGGGAGCAGCTAAAGAGCAGACAATAGCTGGTGTTGGAGCGTTCACCTGGACTAAAGAAGGTCTGGGCTTGAGTCCCGTGTGTGTCAGACTTAAATCCACAGCCCGAGCTGCTGCTGCATGCCAGGAACCTGCTGGGCAGAGCAGTGCCTTTATCCAAGTCCTCTGAAAGTGTTATCCCTTCCCCGAGCCAAGGGGCAGATGCTCTCTCCATCCTTGTGGATGTGTGGGGAGCTCCGTGGGAGTGATTGGCAGATGCACCGATTGAGTGGCTGGTGATGCTGCTGGGGCTTGCTGCTCTCCCTGACACAGAATGTCAGCCTGTAGTCCGAGAAACGATGTCTGACAAGGACTGAAATGTATCAACAAAAGATTTGCTGTGAGGGCTAAGTGTTACAGTAAAACTGAGTTCATGGCGGGGCTCTGAGCAGGGGAAGAGCGAGTGTTAAATGTGTGCACTAAGGAAAAGTGGCCCCTGCATTTTTAGGAAAAAAAAAAGACTGTTACCCATGTGTCTTCTAATTTCTCTGATTTTTTTATAGGGCCCAGAATACGGAATTAAGAGTTTGGTGCTCCAGGTGAAAACCTGGGCTGATACTGAGTAGGTTGTGGGATCCTTTAGACCAGCATGTCCAAACCTGGAGCGGTTGCACCTCTGGCAGAGGCAGTTCCTGCCTCTACTGCAAACACTTCCAACACCATAAATTCTGGAATATGTTAAAATCCGTGCATCCTAATTGACTTGGAATGATAAACCAACATTTTTACCCCGTCTCCAGCACATAGAAAATGAAAGCTTTGCATTCCCAGAAATTCCACATCAGTGCAACCAATGAGCTGAATGTGAAAGGCAAGGGGGCAGTAAGGAGAGGTTCCAGTTCAACATTCATAGAATTAAGAGAAGTCATGACCAATTTAAATCAAATTGTAAAGTCAGTGATTTTTTTCCCTGTTACCAACATTTTGGGCTAAACTGGCCATGCTTTGACAAAATTGCTGAAGATGATGATGCTGGTGGGCAGGAGAGCTGTTAAGATGGACATTTCTCAAGCTGTCTTGCAGGTAAGCAAAATTTGGAGTAAACTTAAAATAACTCAAGGGCTTAGTGCAATTAGAGAAATGGAGAGGGAGAGTCTATTTCAGAAAAAAAGGTAGAGTTGCCACCTCTTTTCTGATGTTAATGAGACTGTGAAATAACGTGGTGATTAGTCAGGATTTTTAAAGCGGTAGGTGAAAATTAAACCGTAATTCACATCACCTTTACAGGCCTTTTGTGTAAAATCCTAGAAAATCAAAGTTTCTCACTGTACACTGTATTTTTAAAGCTCTTGGAGAAGAATAAGGATGTTTTCAGAAAAACTTTATGCCTTTGGTGAGGCCTCATTTGTTTTGAGACAGAACTTCAAACTCACTTGTAAGTTATATACTAAAGGCATAACATTTTTTGTCATAAAATTTTGCAGTGTGTTTAACACTGATTTAAGCACTGTACTCTTCTGTGCAGTGCAGACTTTTAAGTGAAATACTTACTTCTGTAAAGCTGAAATGAGCAGTCAGGGCTACTCAGACTCCTTGTGGTTAGGGCTGTATTTATTTTCCAAGGAATGCAGGACAGGAGGATGCTAATTCCTCCTGCTCATCATAGCAAACAGAGTGTGATGGAAAACCTGAGTGATTTCCTTAAAACTCATTTGAAACTCATGTTTCTCACCAGTCCTGAAATCACCTGTTTCTTTCCCCTATTTCATAGTTTATTTTTGTTTAGACTCTCTTGGAGCAAGTGGAGTTACGATACCAAAACATACAGTGAGTTTAATAATTGTTTTAAAGACTTGCAAGGTCAAACTGCTACCTTGAAGGGCTTGTAACACATTTTAAAAGTGTTAGTAAAACACTTTCTGTTTGTTTTTCTTTAAACTCAAGGTGTGACTGAAGTTACTTCCCTTGTTCTACCTTTGTTACTTGTCCTGTTTGATAATCCTGAACGTGTTCCTCTCCTTGGTACTGAGGTTGTCTGTGATAGTAATGACCAATTTTAGCAAAAACAGCTGGAAAATTATTCATTTAAAAAAACCTCTATAAAAAAGCAGTGGTTTTAATATCTATAATTGTTATTCCTTTTAGATAAACATCTTGTATGTTAAGATGATTAGGGAGAAAATCACTATTTCTCTGTGGTTTAGTGGCAATATCAGGGGCTGGAACTGCAGCTGGTTTGGGGTAGGAAAATACAAACCTAAACAATGTTTATTAGATAAATATTCTGGTTACCTAAACATTTGTGAGTGTTTGGACAGCCTGTTTGCTCAAGGCTCATCGTATTAGCAGTGAACATTAATATTTTCACAGTCCAGGCTCACACTGCTCAAATGCTTGATAATTAAAACTGAAAATTGCTGGTAAGTGTCAGGTGCAAGTGGAGTGTGCTGGAGCCCCAGATATTGCTGTGCCAGGTGGAACATCTGTGTGCAGGGGTTTGAAGGACGCTGGGCTATAAAACTCTCCTGTTCCACACCAGAAGGACTCCTGCCTGCATGTTCCACGTCTGGTTTTCACTTTGTCATATGTCATCCTTGAAATGACTGTTCATTTTTAAAATAGAAAGGAAATTAATTAATAGAGGAGAATGAAGCTTTTATTTTTTATTTTGCCACTCTCCTCACCCCCAATGATTTTTTGTTTTCTCCTTACCCGTGCAGATGGGAAACAATAATAACATTTCTCTTAAAAAGGGCTACAATGCTTGGTTTTTTATGAGTGTGTATAAATATATCCATATATGGATATCAGTATATCCATACAAATGGTGCACATGTACCCATATATGTATTTGTTTAGGATTATGAACTTACCACTAACTTTTTTATTCCCTTCGTATCCTGTCCTGAGAGTCCTCCATAATATAGAATCAGACTTTTACTGGATGGTTTCCCTTTCCAGAAAGTTGTTTGACTTCCTGATTTGCTGTATCAATATTTTACTTTAGTTGTTGCAGTTTCAGCTACATAAGGTGGAAACAGAGAAAAAACCCCAAAGTACCAATAGCCAGATCAATTGATTTGAAAAGTATTACTTTAGATTGGCTACTCCCTTCTCCTACACACCAAAAAAATATGACATTAAGTGTAATTAAAAGCTGAATAAAGGAATGTGGACTGAGGGGGAGAGAGAGGAAGTTTCTCCTTGGTTCTACATAAAGAAATTGTGCAACTACTTTGCACTTCTGTTGTGAAATTTAATATTTCTCTTTTAAACCTGTATTTTTTGGTAAAGCTTTATGGCATAAACCCATCCAAGTGTACAGCACCATTACTGTCTCTAAGATAGGTTACTTCTTTCTAATGATGGTTAATTTTTTGGGCACCTCTGCTGATCACAGGCTGCAAAAAGCAGCACCATCTTTCTGACTTCCTAATTCTTCCTGAATCACTTCATGGCTGATATTAGTGTGAGTTTGGGGACTTTGTGAAGAACTGTTCTTTTTTCACCCAGGGAATCAAGTATTCAAAAACCAATAAAGATGGCTTGATTCCTTGTTTAGAAGTGTGAATGAAACACCTTTTGTAGGTGGAAGATGTGATGTGCCCTGTCAGGTTTTACTGGAGTCTGTGATTCCCTCACTGTGGAGTACAGATCCGGAACTGGAGAATATCTGAATATCTTTTAAAACAGCCACAGTTTGACATTTCCCTCTTTCATCAGCAGATTTCAAAGGGAAATCTGCAGTCTTGCTGTTCTCATGATCAAAGAGCTCCACGAGATGTTTACTAACTCTGGAGAAACAGCACTGGTACAGGAGATTGGAAAGACAAATATATGAATATGAGGAGGTTAGAGGAGGATTGCTGGAGCATCCTTTCTTGTTTTCCTATTCCTTTACCTGGCCTGAACGTAGCCAGCTGAGGAAGACACATCTATGCCAAGTTTACCAAGGAGAAATTAGACCGTGTCCTTTCTGTTGCAATTTGGAGTTGTTTGCCACTATAAAGCCAGAGAGGAAAACAGTGTGAGCAGGGGTAATGCTGATCTTGTCTGGCTTCTCTGGGTTTTTTTGTTTGAGTGCCAGCTGTGCCAGTCAGGCACTGACACACAACCAGCAGCTCTCTGTGCCAGTAAAGATTCTGTGCTTGGATTTCTTTGAGGGCACCTGTGAAGCTGAGATCCATAGGCAGTACTGAGCATTTGATTCCAAGCTGCACTTCCATCTGCAGCCCTGATCTTCCAATTTATTTTTTTTTAATGAAATAGCAGAATGACTTGGAGGATTTTTAGTTCTGTGTGATTCTGTGCATCCCTTCTCTGTCATATTTTAATTATTGTATCATGATCATACTCCTTGGACTTGTATCTTCATCTGCCTCATGAGGAATTTATCCATTTAAAGTTTACTGTTCTCCAGTATTTCTCTTCTGATGATGGGTTCTGTCTGCCCTCAGTAGAGTGCTGAGGTACTTATCCATCTATTTGGAAATATTTTCTTCCTCCCAAACACATCTTGCTATGAACTTCCAGATGAACACACGTTCTAAAGGAAAAGCAATTTGACTTGTCATACGTGACATTAGGATTGCTCAGCTGTACAGAGTGAGCCAACCCCAACCATTGTGGGATTCCAGGATTCCATGAAGGGAGAGGTCACTGTGAGTTTGAATATATGGTTGGCTACATCCCACTGTTTCTGTTTGGGTTTTTTAGGGACAGCCTGTGTATTTTCCTACCTGCTGTGCACAGAACCCACTGGCTGCTGTAGCTGCTGCCTCTTGAACAAGTGATTGCTGCTGTGCCTGATCCAGGAGAGCTGTGAGAGCTCTTCTGTGGGACCTAAAAGTGGATGATCTATACCTGGGAAACTTGAGCAGTCACAGACAGAGTCTTCATTAATCTTGAAGGCCTTAATTACTAGGATTAGCCAATTTTCCTGAAGTCATTAGAGTAGTTGACTATAAATTGTAAAGCTGACCCCTTCCAGCAGTAACAGGAAATGTTTTCCCACTGAAAGTTTGCTGTATCCTACAATAAGTTTTGCTGTAGACGTAATTTCCATTTTCCATGGTATCAGGACAGGTTACTTCCCGAAAAAAGGGAGAGAATATTTTTGATGTGTCTTTAACAGGGATTGACTGTTGGATAATGCACGAAGGGCTCCTCCTCTTGAACAGATTTCCCAAAAGCCCTTCTCTGGCTTGAACATAACCACCATAAATTGGCCATCTTATCCTGAAAGGAATTAGTGTGACTGCTTCCAGACGTTGGATATAAATTTATGGAATGATTTAGATATCGTTTTATTGCACCTGGCAGAGTGCTTGATTCTTCTAGGATGTGTCTAGCTGTGAACTCAGTAGGTCTTTCCAAAAGATTGCAATTGCAGGAGTGCTGAGGAGAGGAAAAAGGGCTAATGAAGAGACTTAGATTTACTTGGCCAACTGAAAGGAGTGAACCTGGAGAGAGCCACTTCTCACTTGAGGGGAGAGCAAGTCCTGGCTGAAGGGCTTGTGGGCTCAGGGGCTGCTGAAGCTGAGAAGGTTGGGTTGCGTTTCTAGGGGATGCATGACTGCAGAGAATCAGAAAAATAGTTCCTTTTAAATTCATTTTTCTCCTCTGGCTTGGGGAGAGACTGACAATAAACCAAACAGCCACTTCTGTTCCCAGATAATGGTGATAATTTTCAGTGGAGTGTCCTCTACCTGCTGTTTTTCAGATCGAAATCAGCAATGAAATACTTGATACAAACTTGCCTAAACACATCCTGTAATCATGATAGTCTCCACCTCTGTAATTTAGTGTTTTAACTTGTGGAATAAGTCATGCCTTAAGGTAGGGTGTAGTTATCCCAGATGAGAACAGGAAGCCAGGTTTCACAGGCCTGCCTCCAGCAGGCACCCGCACTCCAACCTTTATTTTCTTCATACAGGTCTTTATGAAAGACTTGACATTTCTCCTGCCTTCCTCAAACATTACCCTAATGGGCTGTTAGCAAAGCAGGAATTCCTGCTGTTTTGAAAAGCCCACACAAATGATGGTTGTTATGTGGAACAGCGCTGAGTTCAGAACTCACATGTCTGTCTGACTGTGGGCAAATCTTTGCATTTCCCTTTTTCCATTGGTAAGTCTGTGAAATTATGGAAATTTTAACAGCTCTGCACAGTTCTTGAGCCTTAAATTGTTAAGGAAACCACATGAACTGATGAACAAGTGTGTTTGCTAATATTTACTGCTTGAGTAAAGCAGAGATTTAGACTGAATGTTATTTTGGCCTGAAGTTTTTATGATTGTGCTCCACACAGAAATATCCTGCGCTTGATGGGATGCCTTTTGCATTTAACTTTGCCTGCAATGAATCTTGGCCTTACACAGCCCAAAGTCGAAGCAGTGTGTGCCCTATTTAAGTAATGAGCTATTGATTTTAGAATTACTCATTTTATTACCATCATATGGAACTGGTCATATTCTGAGGACTCGTCTCTGAAATGGAAGCCGTTTCATTTCAGTTTGGGATGGGACAGAAATGGACTTCAGGGATTTTACCTATTGAAATGTGGCATATCACAGATAGCAGGGACTGTCTGGCGTCTCACAGAGCTGTGAAAGAGCCTGGGAAGAAATTCCTCATCTTGCTTGAGCTCAGGCCTCTGAGCAGACTTCTAATGTAATGTCACCTTCATTTGTCACTGGTTGCTGTACCCAGTGTTCTGCTGCTGAGTATTTACAACACCTCCAGGATCAAAGAGACGCTGCCAAAAAGGCTCATGGGGAGAAATTTTGACCTACTTTTACATTTGGCACCACTTTGCCTGCCAGGAGCAGGTGGACTGTGAACAGCCCTTCAGCAGAGGGTCCACCCTGGCTGGCACAGAGAACCCTGGCGTGGCAAAGCAAGCAAAAAGCAGCACTGCAAACAGTCAGAGGTTAAACTCTCCGCCTCTTCTGCCCCCTTTTCTTGGGAATGCAGACTTTTCTGGGAGAAAGGGTGTGGAGGTTGCAAGTTCAGTTCATTTTTGTGTGTGCCTGTTTGTCTTCCATCCTTTTCCTGCTGCTGGTTCTTTGCTCTGCAGCACTGGGGTGTGTGTGGAGAATCAGTTTGCTTTCTGTGGTTGCTTGAACAAGTTTAAGCTACTCAAGCCATAGGATTATTGCAGGTTCCCTACTCCTAGGGAACATAAATGAGAAGAAATGCTACACATCTGATTTTTTCAAGCCTACATTTTTGCTTTCCAGGCTGTGATGTTGTTTTCTTTATGACTGCAACTGTATATTAGAAAGCTGGACTTGTCAAATAACAGAGACCAGTTTGTGTGTTTTCTCACCAAAAATCATGTTGTGCTTCCCCTTCCCTTCCCTCTCACCTCCCCCTTGCATGTGAAACTCAAAACTTTGTAAGATGTTGGCAACTCGGTATCCCCACTTTCAGTATGTGAACTGAAGTATGAAACTGGGTAGTTTATGGAATAGATGTGCTGTACACGAGAAGAAAATCAGAGGTGGTTTTTATACCTTTAATCTGTACATTAGGATGAAGTGAGCATGGCTTGACAATGCCCATCCTTTTCTTTAGCTGGCTCTGGAAGGACCCTGGATGCTTGGGGTTTTTTTGGGTGTAGACCAGGTGAACTGATCCTGAGTTTGCTGAGCTGATAAACTTCTGAGTTCTGTATGGAAAGGAACCGACACTGGAGTGGGATTTGGGGAGGGGACACGAGGGGGTTCTTTGAACCAAACTCTTGGTATAATTAGGATCTCAGAGGCTGCCTTCTAAGCTCTCAGAAGCTGCCTTCTGAGCTCTGTTGAGCTATTAATTGGTTACAAGGAAACTTGAAGGGAATGGTTTTTATTAATTTGACCCAATATTAAGAAAAATAATGCTGTTGACTCTTCAGTGGATAAGTACAGGGACCCACCTTGAGAAGGTGGTGGTGAAATGAGGGAAATCAGACAGTGCCACGGCAGGACCAGTCAGCTTCCAGAACATCAGGATGTTGATGGAGAGCTTCAGAGGGGGCTCTGAGAGTTGCATATTCCATCCCACCCCGATACCCCTGAGCAGGAGGGTATTGGGCTTTCTCAAGAAGCAGAAGTTTTTCAATTTTAAGAACAGGAAATGTCTTATTGACACAGTGAATAACCTGAGACAGTGAATAACAATAAGTTGAGAGACACAAAAGCTGTTGGTGCTGGTGGAGACCATCTCTTGCCCACAAAGTCACTGCTGTGGCAGTTTGAATTCATGTGTGGTGTTAAATACTCTGCAATTTGGAAGGCAACCTTACCTCATCGCTTCAGCAGCCATGGAAGTTTTCATCCCGCAGAGTTGGAAAGGCACCAAAAGGATGGTCTGTGATGCATGAAAAATCTGGACTTTGGAGGCTGTCCATTGGTGTCCTGATATCATCATCCTTCTCTTTGTTCAGAGCTTTAAATAAAAAGATCACAGCAATTTCTCTTTATTCAGTTTCCTCCTCCCCCTGGGGATTATTAATGGCCCTGAGGCAGATCCAGTCTCTCCTTGCCTTCACTGCTTTGGGGGCTGGATTCTGCACGAGACCAGTGGGAACAGAACCTGGCTAGTAAAAAATTAAGGAAAGCAAACTTGCTCACACTCCTTTCTATCTGAACTTGTTCTGTAGGTATTTTAGAGAGGCATAGTTTGCAGTGCTGGCAATTCATGAACTTAACCCCTGCAACTCGGGCTGTGCAATGCTTTGGTACCTAAAAGAGCATTTAGATTGTTTTTTGGTGTTTTGTTTTTTTTTTTTGTTGTTTTTGCATTGAGCTTATTTTTAGTAACTTCATGTTTAATGAAAGGTATTAAACAACTTAAGGCTTTTACAGATCGTTCCCTGTATCTGAAAGGTCCCATTTTAATGTGTATTTTGTGCATTTTCTTCATCTACCTTCTACTTTTATCTCAGCCAATGACAGTGAGATTCCTAAGGCTACTTTCTCTTTAAGGGAATGCTGCTTACATAAATAGTCCTTTACACCATCTCCTTGTTTTATAATATTAATTGTTTATCAGGAGACAGGAAATATTCCTTAGAAAATGTGTTTTCCTGCTTGTGCATGCCTTGTTACTATTTCAATTATGCAGATTCTTGATGCTGTGGAAATTTGTGCTTGATGACGCCAAGGCAGCTGCACGTTGTTAGCATTGTAGGCTGTCAGATGATCATGTGGGATTCTTGCAGCATGCAACATTCAATAGGATTGAAAAAGGGCTTTTGATGCAAGGCATAGCTTTCAGAATATATTTGTGCCTTTTAGTTAGCTAATAGAAAATCATAATTTATTATCTTTAAATTTAAAATGCTGCCTCATTTTTCTTCTGGTTGGTTTCATTTTGGCTTCACTAGAAGATGCATCTGGTACATCCACGATTGAGGAGTTTATTAATGATACTGTCGTTCAGTTCACTTACTTTTTTTCCTTTTAGAGTCCTAGCTAGCCCACAGATTACATGATCACATGTTCATCCAGTCATTCATATAGAACACAAACCACCATGCATGATTTCTTCTTCTTTCTTTTTCCTCTCTGCCTTTTTTATTCCTTTTAAGTTGCTTTGTCATGTTCTCTTTTACCATCCAGCTTAGTCTTTGTCTTCCCCTCGCTGCTATTTGTTCTATATTTTCCCATGCTTGGTTACTGCAATATTATTTGATTAACGGGCTGTGATGATGATGAACCTGCACACTGGAGGAGCAGCTACTACAGTGGTGATGAAGGGATGTAATAATGGTCGCTATCCTCGGAATTCTCTCTACAGTGACTGCATAATAGAAGAAAAGGCAGTGGTCCTGCAGAAAAAAGACAATGAAGGATTTGGATTTGTGCTCAGAGGGGCAAAAGGTATGTGCTTCTGTGTGTGTGTGTGTGTGTGTGTGAGTGTGAGTGTGTGTGTGATGTGCAGTGGCATGAAGAAATTTAAACATCTCGGAATATAAGCAGGAATTATTCTTGGTGCACTTGGTTGCTAGACAACAGGATTCTCTGTATGCTATACTACTCCGATGGATTTCGGTGCCTTCTCTCCGAAGCAGTTTGCATTTTTACATAGGAGAAGCACTGCATAATCGTTCTGGGGGGAGAAAGTTTTGCCTGTATTTTTCTCGTGCCCGTGGATGTAGTATTTTGCCATTAATCTGTTCCGTTGTGCAGTTCACTTAACTGTGGGAAACCTGCTTTCCTCATAAAAACTGCTGCTTTATTTCAAATGCCAGCCTGATTAAATAGGGCTGCGAATAGGAGTAGACGAGAGAGGGATGTTTTGTTCAAAATAGGTGTGGATCTTTCTGCAAGGTGACATTGGTGCAGTTTTAGTATGAAAATGTGATCTTTTTTTATATCTTCAGAAGCTGCACGTATGTTGCATGGCCTGTAGTGTGCTCATTTTTAAAGCTGTTCATGTGTTAAGCTGCATGGTACTTCTCTGAAGGCTAAAACCTATCACGGTGGCATTCCTGAGAGTTAAAAAAAGCATTCTATTTAATGCTTTGCTTTTTAACTTCCAGTGCAGTTTGCTCCCTTTGTATTTAAAAAAAGAATATATATATATATGATGGTATGTCCCATCTCTTTCTCCCCCTCATTTCACATGGGTTCTCCCTTGCCTTGCTTGAGCATGAAAATTATTCCATGTCTTCATTCTTGGGACATGGCTTTTGCTCTCCCCGTTCCCCACCCCTAAACCTCAGCCGGTGCCACCACGGATTTGCAGGGCTGGAAAAGCTTTGCCAGCCTTAGCCAAATGAAATGTTTGGAGTCGAAGCAGGAAAGCCAAAGGCACTGCCTTATCTCTGAGCACTGGTGTGGGTTATCAGTGCTTTGAGCAGGGCTTACTCCCTGTGTGTGAGCCCGACAGTTTCCCCCAGATTTTCTCTGTAGCAGCGGGGGCACCTCAGGTGAAAGAGCCAAGGACTTTCCTGCCCGTGTGTGTACGTGACACAGAGGGACAGGCAGGGCTGTCACAGGGCCAGCTGTGCCTCCTGTCCTAAAAAGTGATTTCTTCTGGTCTCTTCTTTGTTATGCACATCTCAATTTAGGAGGGAAAAAAAAAAAAAATTCTGGTTGATCTTTTTCATCCTTTGCCACCCACCCCACCCCCTTAGTTTGGCCAGATGCTCTCTCCTGGCCACAGCACGTAATTCGTTTTTAGGTGGATGTTGCCAGAGTTACAGCATTCTGCCAGGCACACAAAAGGGTTCCTCGAGCCAATACCAGATATCCTGGAATATCAGAACCCAGCTATTGCCTGGTGCAGCTTGATTTGGTTGGTGTCAGGAAAGGAGCAGGCGTTTTCCCCTCCCCTGGAAGGGGGACCTGTGGATTGCTGTTGCAGAGGGATTGCACTCTGTCCCCAGCATCCCGATCTCCCGTGAGGCACATCCCTCTCACTTCCAGCACCCACCATTTTTTAACCCTAAATTGGAATGGCCAATGATAGGCCTGTAGTCAAGTGGTATTTGCAAGCACTCCATAACTTTCTTTTTTTAATGTGGTATTTATTTTTAAAGCTGACACACCAATTGAAGAATTCACCCCAACTCCAGCCTTTCCTGCTTTGCAGTACTTGGAATCTGTGGATGAAGGGGGAGTAGCATGGCAAGCTGGCCTGAGAACTGGAGACTTTTTGATCGAGGTAGGAGATCCTGAAATTTGATTCTCAGTGCTCTGTTGGGGAAAGAGTGATGTTCCCGTTGGAGAATTGACTCTGGAAAAAAGTGTGGGATGCCTCTGAGCAGCAAGTTCAGTGGGCTAACACCAGTAATGTGCTTCACTTGAGCAATTTAAAACTTCATGCAGCATTCAGGAAAGCAGTGACAGAGAACAATGGTCAGGCTGGCTGGGAATTTTCTGGTTGTTCTTTTTGTCCTTTGGGAATACACTCTCAGAGATATGTGGGAGGTCGTAGTCTTCTTTGAGTTACTGCAATTTAGATGAATTTCAATATTTATTGTAGGCTATCAGTTCTGGTTTCTTCTATATGTTTTCAGGGAGTAACCAAAATTAATGACTTTTTATGCAACTATTTCTGCACTCAGAAATATCCGTGGTCTAGTGGTGTTTAGTAACCATGGAGAATAAAGCAAATTACTTGGGCTTGAAATTGAATTTTTCCAACACTACACTGTAAATACAAAAAAAAAAAAAAAAGCAATGGATGTTATTGCAGTATAAATTACTTTATAAAAAGGGTATATTTAAATACTCTGTCCATTCATGCCAAAAATTTCTTCATGTTTGATATTTTGGAGGGGTTTTTGTTGGTATTTTAGGTTCTGTTTAAATAGTTGGTTCTCCTTTTGAGTGTTGCTGGGCAGTTTGCAGCAAAATCATGATTTGAGATTTTTCTTCCTCTTCCCCCCACAACCTTCTCGTAACCAACAAAGGGATGCTGTGGTTCTGTGAAACTGGGTATTGAAAATAGGTCTTTTGGGATGGATTGATCAAGCCTTGTCTGTAAGATCTATTGATTTTACATGATTTGATGTGTTCTTCTTCAGCCTCCTGTATGGTTTGGTCAAATACTTGCCGGTGTTACAACGTTGATTTCTGCAGAGCTGGCTTTTGCATGCGGGAGAGGGTACAACATGCAGCTTTTTTTGGAGCGTGCCTTGAACTCCCATGGTGATTGAATTTAAATAGTTGCACCACTTCCTCACACTGTAGCCGTGAAAGAACAGGCTTTGCAGGCTTCTAAAGTAAATAGATGTGCATTTTTATCTCTGTCTTCAAGCACATTTCCCTGGCTGTTTGTTTACTTAAGAAGAAGCGTTTAGCAGAGCGTTAAAGACCAGCTTACACATGGAGCTGCCTCGTTCCCTGGGCAGGGATCCTTCCAAAGCTCTCCTCATTCCTCTTAGGTGGGGCTTTGAAACAAGGCTGTGTTTTTAGAGGTTGGTTTCTTGTTAGGCTTTTAATCCATGGCAAGTATGGAGAGTCTGTACTGGCAGATTGCACGGATAGAACTGATGGTGGACAATGTGCAGTTTAATTCAGTATGGAATGACAAATATGCCTGTAGAATTTTTTAAGATCTCTGAAGGGATGGAAGAAGTCTGGGTAACTGATTCTGCACAAAGCTTTACTGATTTTTTGGCAAATGAGAGAAGAATTATAATTAATTGTCTAGACAATTTACTCCTAGCCTTAGCTTACGAGAGCAGCTAAACATGCACGTACATTGCTGAATCAGGAGGATGTTAATCCATACTCCAGCATATTTGTAATTAATTCTGAAAGAAGCCATTATTCCATGCAAATCAAATCCATTCCTGTGTAATTTATGTTCATCGGGGTTATTCCGTTCTGAATTTTGCAACTTAATTAAGAGGGTATGATAATCCTGAGAAATGACAACTTGGCTGTTGCAGGAGACTTTTCTGTTGGAGAAAGGCAGGAATTTTTCTGTTTTATGGCCAACATGCAGTGCACAGCCCTGGCTGGCTGGAGAAAGCCATCTTTAGAGATATTTCCAGTGAGGCAAAAGACTGTTGAAATAGAAGTCCACCAGCACTTCTAGGAATGCCACACTACTTTATCTTTCGTGTCGAACGAGAAGATTTAAATTTCCACAGCAGCACGTGGTTGTCAGCCCTGGTGCAGTCAGCCTGCCTTACTGCTAAATGGTTTCTCCCATGCCTCTGAAGTTTATGCCTCTGTGTGTTAAGTGCCACCTCAACCATTTGTAAGTAATATAAGGCGTTTATCATAAATGTCACATGAATAATAAAAGAGTTAATGGGCAACCAGGATCCTAATGAGTGCCATTTATAACACTCGTGGCAGGCGCCGGGCGTTAGGGAAGGAAGAGTCTGGTTTGGCAGGGGGCAAAAAGAGAGGCAGAGCAGATGTTTCATTCTTGCTTGAGGAGGTTTGGTGGCTCAGGGTCGTGGAGATGAGGGGAACCTCACTCTGGAAAAACAGGTTTGACACGGAGATAGAACCTTTCTTTGGAGAGCACAAGGGAAGGAGAAGACAGGGCATCATTTCTTCTTGTACAGTTATGGTCTGGAATCTTCTGAAGGAGGTAAAACTTTGATATCAGCTATGAAACATTATAATAATTCATGCTTGGAGTTGATATGTGTGGAGGAGAACAAATAAAAGATCCGTAGAAAAAAGGAAGAAAAGGTGCTGTCTTGCTCCAGCAGACAAATGGAGTAGGGATTACCTGGAGCAGCTGGCATTGTATCATATGACTGAGTTTTTATCAAGTGTGCAGTTCCGGATTTGTCCAACCCGTACAACTAATTTTAACGTGAGACTTCAGAGATGAACATTACACTTGCCCTTGGAAACAGTGCTCACAGAGTCTCCATGGAAATTTCTGACAGTGTGTGGTTTTTCTCCTGCTTGCTTCAAACCCAGCCGTGGTTTTTGTGATAAAAATTGTGAAGTGTGTAGTGGCTTTCCTGGATAGAGCACAGGGCAAATGTACTGGAAAAGGCAGGAGTAGTTTTAGAGCTGAAGGAGTGAGGCAGAGACAGCGGTCAATAGATGTGGATTTCCATAAGCAATTCAACAGATGCCAATTCAATGTGATTTTTTTTTCTTAGCTTTGATGAACAATCAGAAAACAAGGATGGTTATGATTTGGGTGTTATAACTGGGATTTTACAGCGTGCCCTATGTGTTATTTTTCACTATTTTAGCTGGTGTTTTCTTCAGTCTTGATATCAGCCTGATTAAAATGATAGATAAAAGTAAAGCAACGTTATTAGGCCAAGTGCTAAAAATTGCAGTCTGCATTAGAAGGGGGTTAAAAAATTACAGCCATCACTAATTCCTTTGTAGGTCATTGATAACTCATCAGTGACTGGATTTCTATGCTATGACTGCTCAAGTTTGTAAAAATTCAGAGAGTTCTGCCTTGAAACATGACTTCAAGAATTGTTGTGTTGGAGATTTGCCTTGATGACATAAACAAATCTAACCATCTTTGAGTAAGGAAGTCCATTAAACTGGAAGGCCTATTTTAACTCAGAATACAGTTTTCTGGAGGGTTTAGTGTGGTGGGATATAGATTGTCTTTTAAAATTAACCCCCAGTGGATTATTAACTATTTGTTCTTGTTGTCCCCATGAGTGTGCAGCTGTTCTGCAGGTGTTGCCTGATGAGGCCCGTGGGGATTTTTCCTGTCACACAAACAATAATGTTACAATATCAATACTCAGGAAGCCGAGTTAATTCTGCAATATTTTACCAGAACAATGCATTTGTTCTGTAAATGAGGCATTGCAGTTTGCGTTATTGTGCCATAAAATCTCTTATTTTTCCAGATAAATTGAAATGTTATTGTCTTTGGAATAGCATGGCTGCTTATTTACATTCCAGTTAAAATGTAAACTAGATAAACCTGGTGAATTATTCATTTAAAAAATAAAAACAAAAGGGCAAAATTCAAGGTTTAATGTGAGGAGCAAAACCGGAGATGGTAATAGAAGAAATTTCATCATTTTGCTGCAGAACTCTTCAGCTGGTACTTGTACTAAAACGTGCAAAATATCTGTAGTATAACTGCCTGTATTGCTTTATCCTCAAAAGCTTATACAATTTACTAGTACCAACTTCTCTTAAACTGCTTTTGAGTGGAAAACAAACATTTTATTACAGATAGCATTATTTTATCATTGTATTAAAGATATCTGTCCTCTGACTGCATGTAAGAAGTAGCAATGAGCATTTAGGGAGACACCCAAAATATCTGAAATATTAAAAAAACCCAAAAAGACCCCACCTTCATACACAAATAACTTCATATTCATGTTTAGCAATAGGTTTCTGGTTTTATTCCAGGAAGCACTTTATACAAACTTGAAAACTGCTGTGGGAAGCAAACTTTGAACTTTATTGTTGTAGCTCAGACTCTGAGAATTAGGAATATTTTTAGCAATGTTATGCCTTACGTTGGTATTCAAAGGCTGGGTGAATTAGTGGTTTTACAAAGCCAGCTATTACTGATTCCAATCCTTTTAGCAATAGAGAAACCTTCTCGTCCTTTCATCATCTTCATTAATTACCCCGTGGCTGCATTTTGTTTCTAGTGTGAACTTTGCTCGCTTCCACCACCAGATACAAATCTAAATTTATTTATTTTCTCAGGCAGGCTCGTGAGGACCGTGATATTTTTTTCTCTCTTGGAAATAAGTGGAGGCTTTGTTAATGGCTTTGTGTGAACAGGGATTCTCACGTTGCAGCTGAAAGTTTGCTCATCTCCTCCCAGCAGTGTGGACACCAGCTCCATGCAGTGCTTAATGAGTGCTGTGTGTAGGAGGAAGAAAGCAAACCCAACATTCTCAGTACATTTCTGAGGGCTGGATTTTGCTCTCACACTTTTGGGGCACCAGCAGAGTCAGGTCCACATTAGTTCAGTGTCTTGCAGGAGGGTTTTTGTTGCCAGCTTGGCTGCTGCTCCTGCCCTGCCAGGGAGCCTCCCCTTTGGCAGGAGAACAGCCAGGCTGGGAGCTGCTCTGTTCCTAGACAGCACCAAGTTTGGGTTTGGATCAACTCTGCAAACATCTTTTTAATGATGAGGGGTTTGCCAAAGCCGCAGCAGCACTGCAGTGTTTGAGCTTCGAGAGAGGGAGTTCCTGACCAGGGCAGGGGCTTGGAACTGGACGGTCTTTGGTTCCTTCCAACACAAACCAGTCTGGGATTTTTTATCTATATTCACAGCACCAGTCTGGGCAGCACTGTTTTTAAATCTGTGTGTTTAATTGACACATAGTTTGATTTAACCAAGCATTAGAGGAAAAAAGCTTATTTCTCGGAACCAGTTACTCATCATCCTCTTGGTGCCATCTGTAAATGATGTCTATTAAGCACCAGCAAGCCCCTGACACTGCTTAAAATGCAAGCTCTCAAGAGTCCAAAGAAAACTTTCTTCCTGTTTTGCTTTTGGAATTCTCCTGCTGAAGTGTAGCTACAGATGTCCTGGAGGGTTGGGACAATGGGCTCTTGGAAAAAGAGCAGCTGTGGTACAAGTGTTGAACAGCCTGGTGTATCTGTGCAGCGTCTGACCAAGGGAATTAATTTTTAACTTGATGGAGAAGTGTTTCACTTTCTTTCCCCTTAAATGCAGTGACTGAGGGGTTGGGTTTGTTTATTTTTTTTTCTTAATTTATGTTTTTAGTGGATGGTGGCAGCTGAATGAAATTACTGTGCCCTCAGCGCTTTGGATGTGCACAAACCCGCTGTACATAACTGTTTCTGATTGTTCTTTTCATCTGTTTTTCACATGTATCCTCTAACCCGTAGGAAGTGATGGTGTTCCAGATGTGCCAGTGTGATCATAAAAAAGAGGAACAAATCTTGTCTAGTTTTTAAAATACATTATTAAGACTCTTACCTTTTTGACTTAGATGGAAGTGGGCAGACAAAAAATCATTTGGTTCTTAGAGGAGCTCAGTTATTCCCACATAAGCAAATAATGTACTTCAAAATAAGACTGATGAGCAGACAAGAATGAAAGCCCTTTGCTTTCCAGGCTGTGAGCAAAACTGGGAAGCATTTTCCTTTAGCCTTGACTCTCCATGAGCTGTATATTGGGCTTCTGATTCCCCAAAATCTACCAAGTAGCTCTTTGAAACTCCGAGCTGATTTTTGTGCTTCTTTGAGAGGAGGATTTGCAAGGAATTGTGATGATAACGGCAGCAACAGCCAGAATTAGCTCTGTGTCCATTCAGTTCTCCATTTTCAGTTTTAAGGCATTTTGGCCTGGATGCCACAGTATTTTAGGGGAATTTCCTGACATTCCTATCCTGAGGGATTCTGCCAAAGCTCGTGGGACTGCGCGTGGAGTGTGGACATATCCACAGGGAGCTTTTCTGACTCCTAGTGAGTCTGAAAACCACTATTTCTCTGACTTCCTACTACAAAATCCTCTAAAAATAGCAAATTTGTATGAAGTTAAGCTGCTTAGTATAAATAGCCAGTTCTTGGCCACCTAGAAGCCATCCAGTGGCATCCAGCCACCTTGGCCATGCCGGGATTCACATAAAGCCTAGCTCTGGATGGTCTTCACTCATGCAGAAATCCGTCCATCCTCTCTTCAAATAACACAGGAATAATGCATCTCTTCCATTTCCAGCTCTCAGGTGCCGGGGTTAAGTATTAAAACCAACACCAAATAAATAAATGCCTTTTTTGTGGTGTGGTTGGGCAATTACCACAAGACATTCTATTAAAATTAATTTCCCTGAAGCCTGTTGGCTTTTTTTAGTCTCTGGATACTATGGAAACCTGGTTGCTGGAATGGAGCTATATGAAAAACACTACTTGTGCCTGGTATTTTAGGGGAGAAAATACCATTTCTTTTAATTGCGGGATATTGCTACAAACCTGCAAAACTGCAGGTGAAGGAAAGCAGATGAGCTGTTTCAAATGGTGGAGAATGAGCTGGCAAACTCCTATTGATGAGGACAGAGCTAACCTAAAAATCTGGAATTTTTCCTTCTTTCTTTTTTTCCTTTTCCTGGGGGAGGTGCAAGCATCTTACAAGCAGGAGAAATACTATCACGGGGAGATACATGTGTGTGTACATGGTTTCTTCATCTATTTCTGGACAGTTTTCTTTTTCCTATTCTGAGACTGGCAATCAATTTGTGTGGCACTGAAATGCTCAGTTCTCCTGCTGGTTGTGCTTCATGAACCACAAGTCTGTGCAGAGGTTAAAAGGAAGATTATGAACATTATGCTTCGTGAGCAGTAACCTTCCCCTCTCTCCCTATCCCAAAAATTTAAGTTTTCTGAAAAAATATCTTCACTCATGGACCCCTACTAGGCAAATATATCTTTGCTATTATCTCCCAGTCTGAAAAAGCAAATGAGAACTCTGTAGGTGGACATGTACTGTATTTATTTAGGTTTTTTTGGTAGTATTTCCTCAGTGTCATCCTCTTTTAACCTTTACTGTGGAGTGAGGTTCCTAAACCGTTCTCGAGGTTTCAGAGGGGTTAAATCAATCCCTCCATGTTGGTACACACAGCAGGCTCCCCACTGCTCGTGTGTGGGTGCTAAGAACTGCAGGAACACTTGATTTGAGGAAATTCTGAACTTTCGGGTCTGATCTAGCAGAAGCTCTGCAATCCTTTGCTTATTATTCCTTTAATATCCAATCTCTAGCATGTGTCTTCTGCAGAAGAGTGGGTTCAGATTTAATCCATTCATTGCTTAAAAAAAGCAGGAGAAGGCTTCCTTCCCCATTGCTATTCTCCTCCTAAACTGGCTGATGGTAAATCCATGGGAATATTCAGTGTTGGAGTTATGCTAAGCTTGATCCCAATAAATGGTGGCCATCCCACTGGGAGCTGCTGTGCTCCTCTGAAATTACTGTGCAGCTCTGCAGGACGCCAGTCAGGGAGAAGGTGGCTTTCCAAGGAATCCCTGCCTTATTTTGTTCCTCTACCTTCAAAGCATTTCCCATGGCTTGTGACTGTGGGGCTCAGCAAATTCGTCTAATAAGCAAATGGAAATGTACTTTAAATCAATCGGATTAGAAATAACATTTTACATCTTGTTGTGCCACTGATAGGAATCTTCGGAGACCCTTGTATACAACAATGAAGGATAATAATCCTTTCTCTCTACCTCATTTTTGCCTCATGTATTCTGGCAGCTGTTTGGGGAGCTGGATTCCTTGTTCTCCTCATCTTGTGGCACAAAGTTTTCACTTGTTGGAAAAACATCATTTCTCTGTGGTCAAAATAGGATCTCCTGTGTCGTCTTCATGGCCAAGTGGTGACTCCTCTGTTTTGGGTTCTGGATGTTTTGGGTGGCTGGACTTGAAGGTCCCTGAGGCCTTTGCTGATCAGAGCACGGGAGATTGTCCTAGCAAATATAGGGAAGTTTCTCAAGAATGGCTCTATAGGATGATAGGATAAGAGTAGGTAGCTAAGTGTTCCTTTATTTGCTGATGAGGAGAAAATCTGCAAGCACAGAAGTTCACATAAAGAAAGTCATGGAAGAGTTTATTTGCAGCCTGGTACAAAAAGGGTTGGTTCTGGACAAATATCATACAAAAATCTAGAAGGCAGATACCAAAGTCTTGTGTTGGTTATGTTGTATTTTATTAAAAAAAAAATACAAGCAGCAAAATCAAAGAATCCTTTTTTATTTCCCCATATCAATCTCCCCAGTATTTTTTATTGCAATTCCTTCTTCCAGAACTGTTCTCCAAACAACTGCTATTGTTTTCAATGGACCCAACCTGTGGCTTTCCAGCACCAGATAGATTTGTGAGAGGCCGTGGTCATTGCTGACAGGCTTGTGAGTTGTTAACTGCATCTGGTGTGTTTATTTACACTGGGCGTGATTATGGCTCACTTCAACTGCTAAATTAAAGAGAGAATTGTTTTTAAATGACCAGCAAAACATCCATTGGAATCATTTTGTTAAAGTTTCTCGGGTTTTTTATATCTGAATATGCCGTATTGCCTGTGCCTATTTTTGGAGCTGGCTTGTACAAAACCAGATAGATTGGGAATGGAGCTGAAGGTTGGTTTTGTCTGGGAGTAGCTCTTTGGTTCCCATAATTCCCTGTGCATTTTTAGAATAGTTTGGAGATATTTAATAGAAATCACATGCACACCTAAAAACGTGGTTCTTAAGAGCTGGAAATGATGTGGGCACCTGTTATCCAAGACTCAAAGACTAGGAATACTCATCTCCAACTCTCCTTTTCCTGCAATTTTTTTCCCTGTTTCTTCTCTGTATCCCAAGCAAACCTCTGCAGAAATGCTGTTCAGAATTTGGTTCTTTTGCTCTTTTTTTTATGGTGGGGCCCCAAATCTGGGTGCTTGAACTTGTTCCTGTTGGGTCTCCCCAAGGTATTGATTGAGGTGGTTTTCTCTGGATAAGTCTCGTTCCACGTGTAAAGGTGTGGAAACCTCAGGACTGAGACCTGATGCTTGTCTTTGGCAGCTCTGAAGGTAAAGAAACTTGCCCATGCCCTGACTGGTAGCAAATAATGCAAAATTGGGCAACTGCTGCCATTTTATGGCTGTGATGTCCTCTGTCTCTTCTCCCAAGGAACAGGACAAGAGGAAATGGCCTCAGGGTGGACCAGGGGAGGTTTACATTGCATCTAAAAAACATCTCCCCAGAAAGAAGGGCCTTGAACAGACTGCCCAGGGCAGCCACCATTGCTGGAGGGATTTAAAAGCTGTGTGGATGTGGCACTTGGGGACATGGCTCAGTGGTGGCCTTGGCCTTGCTGGGTTAGTGGTTGGGCTCAGTGATCTTTGAGGGTTTTTCCAACCTAAACCATTCTCTGGTTCTGTCCTTGCGGAGAAGTTGGGATAACTTCAGGGTTTTAGGGTTCTGTGAGGCAGTTCCAGCTCTCCGTAGTTGCCTTATCCAAGTGCTTACGTTTCAGCTGCTTCACTGGAACTGGGAACAGGGGATTCAGAACATTCCCATGGTGGATAAGTCCTCTGAAGGCTGCATGTGGTGGCCGGATCCTCTCTGAACTATTGAAACACACCTAAAGCAGCTACATTAAATCTTGTAATTCAGGCACTGACTTTTTTGTTGTCCTTTTTTCAAGGCAGATTGAAATGAAAGTTAGATTCATTTTGGATAGATTAGGATCTGTGAATGTTAATATTGACTGTCACGGGAATAAAAAGATTGTATGGATAGGTTTTCCCATCTCTGAAGGGATTATATAGTTGGTAAATTCTTATTTTTAACCTTAGAAAACAGGGAAGGGTTTGGAACATAAAAATGGGAACTGGTACAATATTTGACACTGCTGTAAAACTCACCAAGAAGACGTTTTCCACACAGGAATATTGTCACCTTCCTAACCTTACAGAGGAATTTTTAATGGGTGAAATTCCTCCTTCATTTGCATACTAACCCATATCTAATTGCTAGATTACTCTTGAAGCTTCAGCTTGACTCCCTGAATATTAAAAAACATTTGATATTTTAAGTAGTTTTATATTCTCTGTTTTGCTGCTTTTAATGTACAAATGAATGTCATTAATCCAATTTACATATTTCTAAAGACCTTTTGATGTAGTAAGATGTAAAAGTTGTTTATTTTTAATTTTTTTTTTTTTAGTGATGATCTTATATGCAAAAATGCTGCTGCCAGGCAATCATCCACCCAGAGAGTTTTAACACAGTTACTCATAATCAGCATCAGATCAGTGACATGACAGCAGTTTTTGAGAGATGTATGACCCATTCTAAGCATTAACTTTCAAATTGCCATGACTGTGCAAATCCACATTTTAGAAAACTCTAATTCTTATTTATTTGTCTCCATGGGAAAATATCAGGGGTTTGTTGTTTTTTGCTTTTGGTCTTTGTTTTGTTGTTTTGGTTTTGGTTTTTTTCCCCTTCTAATATCTCAATTTTATCATCTTCTATAGACAAGAAACATCTTTTTCCCTGCTTTGGATTTTGGTTTCCAGTCCATAGGGATCTGAATAAAGAAATGCTGCCTTCAATAAAATATGCCATGTTTGCACAGCAACTTCTTTATTGTTCTGCAGTAATGTCTTTGGGAGAAGTGTCTCTTTTGAATTATTATTTTAATTAGTTTTGATTCACGTTGGTTCCTGTTCTCTCCTGTGCACAGAGCACTCTCTCACCACAAAGTTTACTCTGAAAACTGCCCCGTTACAATGACGGACATTAAAAAAAAATCACTTTTTCTGTAGTTGTGGGAAGGTTCCTGCCTGCCTGGTCCTTCATATCCTAAATATCAAATGAGATCTTTAGTCTGCAGACTTGAGAATTTGCTTAATGTGGAGTTTGGAGTGATGTGTGCAAGCTTAGGCTCAATAACCCATTCCCAAAGGATGCTCCTGCTCTCTGCAAGCCCCGTCTGCTTCTAGCACAAGAAGGGGTTGATTTTATTTGATGCTTTCAGTATAGATAACCTGTATTTACAAGGTTGTGTAAGATCCAGTCTCACTGCCCTCTGCTCACCTTTGTTAAGTTAAACTTTGAGTGTTTCACTCTGATTTGGAGTAAGATCCTCCACGTAGTGGATGAGCTGCTATCAGACAGGCAGAGAGACCAAAAATAGATAAAATGTAATCCCAGCACACTTCTCTTCTTTTGTCAGTCTTCTTGCTAACGAGAAGAAAAAAAAAATCAAGAAGGAAAACCCTTACAAATGTAATCCCCAAAGTTGAAAGAGATGGGGAGAAAACAAGAAAATGGGGAAAAAAAGTGATTACAAATTGGTTTTTTTTCTGTCAGCCTACTGAGACAATTTGATCCAATGGTTTAACAGACTGTGAGGTGTTTTGTGATGCAGAATAAAGCTTCAAGATATCAGTCTGAGGATCAACTTTGTATTTGCAAGTTAACAGCTTTGCTGAATGGCTCTGTTGGGATTTTAGGGTATATTAGGAGTGGTTGAAGGAAGAAGGTTATACTTAGACTTGGAATGACAGAACCTCATTTAAAATGTAATGTTTACCAAACTTACTGTGCAATGCAGAAAATGCACAGCAACTTATTTCCAGAAGGAATAACTACTAAGAGCTATCCAAATCAAAATAAAATAGTAATTTTTTTCTTCAAAAATTTTGTAGATATGATTTCTTCCTTAAGGACTCCAGACCACAGCTGGGCACTAAACGAGGGCCTGGTTGTCCCAGGTTAGGGACACAAATGCTCAGAAGACACTCCGGGCAGCAATGTAAGTTGAGCTGGATAAATCCAGTCCATATGTTTCCACATAAATACCAGTAGGAAGGCAATGGCAGTACGTGTTTTGAAAAATTAAACATTTGGAAATTGTCAGATTTATGGCTTTGTATCAAGGCACTGAATCACTCAAAGATTATCAACAATAAAATACGTGAGTAAGGCTGGTAACATATTGTTTATATGTGGAAAAAAGCATAAATCCAGCACCTTCTAACATCTGGGAAGCCTGGCTGATCTTTAAAAAATTATTTTGGTTACCTAAATTCCTCACTTTTTGGAGGAATTCTTAAAAAGGTGAAACCCTTGATTATATTTGTAGAACTCTCAGTGCTCCATGTCTTGTCATCCTGATGTTAGTGCCAGCTGTCCCCTCGTATTCCCCTGTCAGGGACTGGAGATAACCCCATGATTCAAGCAGAGATGTCCAAATTGTGCACCTTATTTCAATCCCCAATAAACTTCAGAACCCAGTAAGGCTGAGAGAGCTGGGATGGAACGATGAGAGTCCAGCTCCCTGGAGTGCTGTCACGTTTTCCAGGCGTTCCCAGGGCCGTGAGGTCCGGAGAGATCCCTTTTCTCTGAGCATTCCTAACAGCAGTGGTAGCCTGAGCTGGCTGTAGCTGCCTCAGCCACCATATGTATCCATCTCTTCAGGCTGTTCATGTTTTGTGGCAGCTCTGGCAGCCTGCCGGCATTTTTCTGAGTAATGCAAGTGGTGGGGAATAATAATAATAATAATACTGTTAACCCTTTGGTTTCTCAGCCAACCAGGAGGGTGATTTGGGGGAGCAGAGCCTCCCCTGCCCCCCCTTTCCCTGTGCCCCTCCAAAAATGCACCAATGAGTACGTGTTAGGAAGCCTAAATAGAGACAGGGATATGAATAAGCTTCCTAAGGAGGTGAGAGTATAAAAAAGGAAGATGATATGATTCTCCCTCTGACAATTTTTTCCAGCAGTTTGAGAAATATAAAGAGTGATTCGTTGTTTTTCCCCGCTCCCCTTCGCTCCCAAGGTCAGGTAAGAATGGCAACCACGGTGGTTAATGCTGACAACCTTTCTCCATCCTTGTCTGTCTTCTGCAAGGGAGAGATTTGCAGTGGCAATATAATACAGCACTGTGAGCTTTTTTCCTTGGCTGAGGCAAAAGCTTCCCAACTTCTGCATGGAGGGATTTCCAGAGCGTCAGAGGACACTAATCCTGCACCAAGAGCTGCGGGCTGGGGGCAGCTGAGTTATGGTAACATTATTAAAATACTGAAGCACATCCCTGCCTTAGGGATGGGATGTCTGCATTTTGATAAAGGCAGGGCAGAGCAAGGATGAAAAAACTGTTCTAATGCGGGGAAATGAACAAGAAAGAGAGGCATGTGGGATTGAACTTCCAGGGAAATGAACAAAAGACCACAGACGTTGATGTTACTGATGCTGCTGATATGCAAATCAGCTCTATCGCACTATGAGAGTCTTCATCAGATTCCTGATGTAGTGGAAGGTGTCCCTGATCTAGTGGAAGTGTCTCCCTCATGGCAGGGAAGTTGGAACTAAATGACCTTTAAGATCCCTTCCATTCCACGATTCCGTGATTCTTTGAGATCTCCGCACAGGCCCAGACAACTTTGCCTGATATCCTTTGGCTGGAAGATGCAGATTTTTTGCCGGGAAATGCAGATTTTAGGCTGAACTGCTGCTAACTGTGCTCAGTGTGGGAAGGGAAGGTCCCTGCTGTTGCTGTGCTGCCACCTGCCATGGCCTGTTGTGGATCAGCCCCTCAGCCCTTCACGTCCTCGGGCTGGTTAATGAGCTTGCCTGGGCTTCCTGCCTGGCAGCAAACAATGCCACTTCCCCAGCTCTCGAGTCACCACTAATTGAAGCAGCCCAATTATCAAATACTTGGCCTCGTTCCACATCTGAAATGAAACAGCTGTGTTACAATGTTACCATCAAATCCTTCCTCTGTTATATGACCTAATAAATTAACGGTTGGGAATCAGGCATTTGTGGCTCAGTTTGTCACTAAAATATCCTAATTCCATCAATGGTCTTTTGGATAAACTTCACTGAGTTTGCTTGGTCTGAAAAGGAACTTGGCTGCTCCATGCCATCCGTTCTAGGACGACTGAGGTGGTGGTCTCTGGGATACAGAAAAGTAGCGAAAGAAATAGAAAATAATTAAATATTTCTGTAAAGAACTGGCTTCACAGAGAAGTGCTGCCTCATCAGTTTAGTGAGAGACACAGGTCAGCTCCTGAGAGCTCTCAAAATTGTCCTGGGTTGGTGTCCAAGGAGCTGTCTGGATACACTTTATGTGGATTGATGGCTCTGCAGAAAGCCTAACCCAGCAAGTGGCAGGATAACCCTTGCTACAACAAGCTCAGGGGTGAAAAATTAAAACTATTCCAGAGCAATACCTGCTTTGCAAAATTAAAACATTCTTCTGAATTAAGCGAAACAGGATTTCTCTTCGGCTCTTCAAGTGTTTACATTTGCTCTGAGACTGGAAATTTAGCCTCCTTCTACACAGATTGGCCTGCCTCAGACAGCTTTTAAAACAAAAGGTATCTGAATGGTTTTTTGCTTTTCTTCCTCATTTTTTTGTCTATCAGGAGTGCAGCCACCAAAAAAGACAGTGTTGTTAAATGGCTTTTAAACAGCATCACGTAGAATTATGAAGTCTTAGTTTAAAACTGGAAATATGAACAAGGGAGAAAAGACTTTAAACCCTGCAGAGCTAAAACTCTGTTGTATGGCTCACCAAAATAGATTTCGAGGAAGAAGTAGCCAAAGGCATAGAAATCTGATGATAGATGTTTTTCTTTCAAATGTGCCAGAAATAGGGAGGTCTGCCAGAGGTCAGCAGACCTGAAGGATGATGGACCTTTAAAAGGCAGTGCTGTTGAAAGAGAATGTTATAGATGGAAACCTCAGAGGGTTCTTAGTCATAGTCCAGCTATGGAGGAGTTTGGGATGCGGCTGCTTCCTCAGGACACTGAGAGTAACGACCTGAGAACTGAATTAGAAATGTTCCCACAGCTGGAGAGCTGGTGCTGGTGTGAGAAAGATGAGAATTGCTGGAAAAGGGATTACAAAACCCACCAGCCTCCAGGAGCCAAAATTTAGCACTTCATGATGCGGTTCAGGGGCATGGTGGTGTTCAGTCAAAGGCTGGACTTGGTGATCTTGGAGGTCTTTTCCAACCTCAGTGATTCCAAAATGGGAAGTCATGTTTTTGGAGGAAATTGGTGGTTGTATGGAAAACTGCCTTGGCAGTCTCAGCTTTCAGTTGGACATTGGGAAAGATGTGCCTGCAACCCAGGTTATTGTGTGGTAAGAGAAAATAGAAAATGACCTCCTGGGATAAGAAATAAAGGGTAGAGATAAATGGACTGATTTCAAAATACAGGGAAAAAGAGTGCAGTTTTTGAGGGCTGTGCTCTGTGAGCTGTCCTGTTAAATTTGTACAAAAATAATCAGGTATAGGATCTTAGGCATAATTCAAAACCAGTAAAGCATTTGGAGCTTAACTAAAAGAGCAGTAGATGCCAATGTTGAGAATGTCAAAGGAAGTGTACCTGGGGAGGAATCACCCCAGGCACCACGACATGCTGGGGCTGACCAGCTGGAAAGCAGCTTTGCAAAGGACTCAGAGATCCTGGAATTTCTGCTTTCTGTTCATTAGAGGTATTTGTGCTTCTATTTCATGGTTGGCTTAAAATACATGCATGCAAAGTGCAAAAGATGTCAGAAATATGAGCAAGGATAAGGTGCTGAGGGACAGAAAGAGTGGCAGTGAATTAAATTCTTCATGTTTCATGTCAGGGAGCTCTGACACATGGTCTAGATTCATATTCATAAGAGAGAGAAATGTATTTCATATATCCTAATACTGAGCAAGAACAAAATGCAGTTACTAGTTTGTAAAATGTGTCTTATTTATTGAGCAAGTATATGAAATATTTCCCTTGTCCTGTATAATGACAATCTCCACACTTTTAGTGCAACTCAAAGAATACTGTGAGCAAAATTCAACATGGGGAAATGATCAGTGCAGTTGCAGAAGGTTTACTTTGGTATTAAACACGGATCACAAATGTATCAGTGAGGACAGAAACATTCCTAAGTCATTCCCTCCTAAATACCTAAATCTCTGGATCTTCAGGAGCGAGGAGAGAGAGCCCTGAGCAGTCAGCACGTACAAGATCCCCCTTGACAGAGTATCACCAATCTGTGCCCGTGGTGCTGTTTTACAGCTCCAGTTGACTTGTAACACAGCAACTGTCTCCAAGCAACTGTGAGAAATACCGGGATGTACAACCGGGATACAAAACCGGGATGTACAACCGGGATACAAAACCGGGACGTACAATCAGGATACGGAACCCGGCAGGGCCAGGGACGGTCAGGCAGCCCTGCACTCCTTCCCACCCAGCCGTGGCTCCTTCCCCCCGCTGGAAAGGGCTCCAGCTGCCTTGGAGGTGGCCCTTTCCAGCAGGAAGCAGCTATCCCTGCAGGTGGGAGATGGGACTGGGCCGTCAGCTGCCCACGTCAGTCATTTTGCCAAAATAACTCTTGGCGTATTAATCGATTCAGCTCCCTCGTCTGTGCCAGTGGCGCTTGGCAAAATGGTATTTTTGCAGCCAGCTGACTCCAAACAAGCTCTCGAAACCAAAACAAAATAGCTGTAGATTTAATCTAATTCGCTACAATCAATATGCAGCAAAGAAAGAAAATTTATATGTTTAATATCATTTCTCCCCAGCTGCTTTATCAAATTGCAAAACTAGCAATATGTGTAGGAAACTTCTTCTTTTAAAAGGTAATAATGTACATTTGCAGTCCTTGTCCTTCTGAGAAAGCTCATCATTTTGTTATTTGCTGTATTATGTTTCATTTAGGACCCATTCCATCCGCTGTAAAAGCTGCAGGAATGTAGCAATCCACTTCCACCAGTTTAATTCCAGCAGAATATTTGGAGCCCTTTGTGGAAGGGAATTGTAATCTATGAAAATACTTCTAACAAAATCTAGTAACGAAAGAGGATTTTTTCTTTTTATGGTGTAATTTTTGTAATCATTCATGTGACTGTTGATTTGGGGTATTATAATTTTGAAGAAGTGTTTTGAGATTAAAAGCTTGAGCCTTTTCTTAGGGGGAATGAAGAGCTGGAAAGAGGGAAAAGGAAAGGAAAGCAGCAAACACGAGGTTGCTTTTTGGTTGTGAGCTTGCCGTTGTTTCTTTTCCCCAGGCCTAAACTGTCAGGCTTGTGGGTGATGCTGGGACATGCTCTGTAAGGTTTGCCTTGCTTTTCTTCATTTATTCCCTTTCTTTCTATTCCTAAATTCTAAAAAGTCCACAGTGAATGAGTTCTGTTAGTGACCACACATTAATAGCAGATGACTCTACTCCCATTTTATAGATGCTTTCTGTACTAACACTCATCAGTGCTATTCAAACCAGAGGTACTGCTTTACTGCTCTGAATAACTCAGCCCAAAAAACTCGCTGAAACACGTCTATCTCACAGATTTAACTGCCTTCTCCAGCTGTAATTATTTAAAAGGAAGTAAAAGCTTCTGGGTAGGAGAATGTGGCAGATCATGCTGCAGAAACATCAATGTGCTGACAGCCCTAGCTGACTAGTTCTTGTGATTAGGCTCTTTCAGACCATAATTAATATTATTCAGTAAAAACCATTATTATTATTATTGTTATTGTTATTATTATTATTATTATGTTCATTTTTTATTGGTAACATAAATGGCACACAGTCAGCATTTGGTGCACACCCCACTACATTGGAACTATCCACGTTTTCAAGATGGTCCCATCACATCTGAGAGGAAATAGCCTCGACTTGTGCCAGGGGAACTTTAGGTTGGATATTAGGAAAATTTTCTTCACTGAAAGGATGGCCCAGCCCTGGCACAGCTGCCCAAAGCAGAGGTGCAGTCCCCATGCCTGGTGGGATTTAAAAGCCATGTGGATGTGGCACTTGGGGACACGGGTCAGTGGTGGCCTTGGCAGTGCTGGAGGAATGTTGGACTTGGTGATCTTTTTCCAACCTGAATGGTTCTATAATTCTATGAAAATATAGATATATATACATATATATATATGTATATGTTACTTTCTGCTTGAAAAAGAGATTTGAACTGCATCCCACCCATTCCACAATTAGATCTCCATCCTGAGAATATGAGATAGATAGATAGATAGATAGATAGATAGATATAGATATTCTCTTTCTGGGAATACAGATTAAGCTGCTGCATTTCTCCTTTTCTTCCTCTGGAATATTTTCTGTGTGCTGGGGGAAAAAAGGCAGTTCATTCTCTCTAGCTCTGGGTAGCAGCAGGAGGGGGAGAGCTGCTGGCTCCTGGGGCAGCCGGCAGCCTGGGGTGCCCCAAGCCGTGCTGTGAGGGATCGGGAGAGCTTTTTGGGGCCCTCCAGGGCTGGCACTGCCGGGAGCGGCGAGGAAGCCCAAATGTGCCCTTTTCCTGCCTGGTGCTGCCCGCAGGGAGAGATGGAAGACGTGCTGCCCATCTGTGGCCCCCTCCCTCCCTTCTCCTCCTCCCGCGCCACCCCCGCGCTGGCACTTGGAATAAAGCCGTCACCAAGCAGATGAGTGTCCCTCGAGTGACAGGCTCGGAGGGAGCTGGGCTTGTTCAGCCTGGAGAGGAGACGGCTCCAGGGAGACCCTGCTGGGGCCCTTCAATACTTAAAAGGGGCTTATGAGAAAGATGGGGACAGATTTTTTAGTGGGGGGACAAGGGGGATGGTTTTAAACTAAAAGAGGGTCGATTCAGTGTAGACATGACGGAGAACATCTTTGCTGAGAGGGTGCTGAGGACCTGGAATGGGTTTCCCAGAGAAGCTGTGGGTGTCCCATCCCTGGAAGTGTCCCAGGCCAGGTTGGACAGTGTCGCTGTTGAGTCCGAACGGCTAAATAAGAAAAACGCAGAATCCCAGCATCAGAGATGAAAGGAAGCAAATTTAATAATTTCCAAGGGTTTTTATATACTAGTTCGCAAAAGGTGTGTTAAGTGGCATAAGGTAATAATCCCTTGAGGGGATTGGTCAAATTCTAAGATACTTATTTCTAAATGTTTTCCTAGTCAAAACCATAACAATCAGGAAAACATCCTGCAGGTGAAAACCGTAACATAGTCTGAGCTAGTCTGCATGGGAAAGACAGAACTCTCACAAAATGCTACAGAGGGCCGAAGAAATCCTCTGCTGAAGCTTTTTCAGCATCCATAGGACAGGGCTTGGAGCAACCTGGGGTAGTGGAAGGTGTCCCTGCCCATGGCAGGGGGTAACACTGGATGCGCTTTAAAGGTGTCTCCCAACCCAAATCATCCTGTGATTCTATGATTTCATTTTGGACTCTCAGCTTTCACTACCAGTTCCATAGAAAACACTGATTTTTTTCTACACAGACCCCTTACTTTAGTGGTACTTGACGTAGTCAAATTCTGATTATTTTACTGTTCTGTTGACTGAGTTTCTATTTATTAACATAAATTTATCAGCTTTTCAGAGACACACTTTTGATTTCAAGGTACTTCTTGAATGTCTCCTCCTTGAATTGATCATCTATGAAATTAAATTTCACTATTCAAAAAAACCCTCAAAAACGAGTATCTTAAAATGTAGGCTTATCTGCATAGCATCTATAATTATTTTCATGTATTTTTTCACAAAACAGATCTAGGTTAATGTCAAGTTCAGCTTCCTGCTATAATTTAAATTTTCCTGGTGTGGTTTTTAAAGACTCTGATAGATAGATATCTTTTATTGAAAGAGCACAAGTTTTGCAATTGGGTAAAAACGTGAAATGCAGAGTGAACTGTTATTAGTGAGGTCATATTAGCTGTGAAGATGTTATTTCTCATTGAAGGCATTTAAAAGTAATGTTTTTTAGAAAATACTACTATGGATAAAAAAAGGTGTGTATGAAAATGAGTAAACTGAATTAAGAAGCAATGTCCTACCTCATAAATGATAACTTGAGTTCTGTGCATGGCAAGGATACTTTATCAGAAGTTGAAATATCTGCTAAAATCATATTTTATCAGGATTTTTACTGTTAAATAGCATTTGTTTTGCAGTTTTAGTGCAATTCACTGGTGGCACAGTGTGCACAGCGTTTGCCTCATTTTTTTTCTCCCTCATAGATATTAGTGACTAGAAATAATCTAGAAATACCTGTACTGTGGCGTTTGGTTTGACTACTCCAATTACCCTCATTTTCCCACTTTTCTGCACTCAGCTTTTTCTGTTTCAACATCAGAAATTCTACGGGCAAAGTTGTCCCATTAATTCAATTAAGCTCCTCACTGTACAAACTTTAATGGCTTTAAGTAACTAATTTTGGAGTTTATGTTCACGTGTGTGCTTTGTCTGCTTAGATCTTAAAAAAAAAATTAAAATTAGATACATCTTGAACTTACAAGGCTTTTCTTTTATGGTTTTCCAAGTAAAAGGAATTGAAGAAGACAAAAAATTGTTCCTTTAACTTCATAAGTAGCTGGGTTAAGGGGCCAATATTATCATTTCAGAGCTCTGAGGTTTGTTTGTTGGTTGCTTTTGGTCTGTGCCAATAATAGGACAGATATTTCATTTGTATATGATGTCATCAGCACGACTTTGGAGTAGAATAACCATTTTTAGATGAGCCATACAATGACAGGCAGTGTAGTAACAACTTTATTTACCCCATTTTGCCTTGTACAGCTTCTTGTGGGATGGAATCGAAGTTTCTCACCAGAACCCACATTTTTGTATCTGCACGTTGGAGGAGGCAAAGATCACAAAAGTTCACGGTGTATTTTGAAAGTTTTGCTTTATCAAAGTACAGTTGGATGTTTTGAATCCCTCAGTGAACAGCAGTTGAAGTGGGAACTGCTGACAACAAGGTGACAGGAGGCCCACAGCCACTGAAGAATTGAGAAGAGGATTTTGGGGCAGCAAGTGTGGGATCTTAGACCAAAACGTGGTTGTAGCCTGAAGTGAAAGACAAACGTCTCTAAGGCACATGGGAAGTGTTGATAGCCAAGCCCAGCTGAAGAAATCAATCTGAAGTCCTTTATGAGCTCTTACATACATGACCTCCCCATAAGTCACTCACAAGATCTGAAATTAGTGCTTAATGAACAAGCGGGGTTCATTGCTGGTTTTCCCTGTGCAGTGTGTTATTTAGTATCTAGAGCCTTAATTTTTAGAAAGTTTGCCTCCCACACTTGTAACACCTCTGGGAAGGCTGCACCTTTCGCTTTGTGTTTCAGCTTGGCTCTGGGGGATGTGACAGCAGCGAGGCTGTTTGTCTTCTTCTCCCTTCCACCTCCCCAGAGCCCTGTCAGCTGCCGTGGGGAGGGTGCCCAGCACCTTGCCACGGATCTTTTCCATAATTCCCTCACAAACACGGTGCTCGGTCACGTTGGCTGCTAAGAGACTGAATAGGCCGTATTTTTAACGTGCTTATTCCATCATTTGAATGGCTCCTAGTGCAAAGATTTGTAAGGGATTATTATGCTGTGTAAAGCTTGTGTTTATATTGGCCATGCTTGGCATTATATGGGATTTGCTTTTTCCATGCTGATAAGCATTTTTATTTTTGTTTTCTTCCTTAAAACTGAATGCAGTCCCGGAGCTGATGGATAACAGACTTTATTCAACATCCATCATATCATATCATATCATATCATATCATATCATATCATATCATAGTAGTAGGAAGTAAATGCAGATAAATATTATTTGGATGAGCTTTGACTTTCTTTTGGTTTGCTAATCTGATCAAATATCCAGAGGTTTAATTGCATTCTCCCGATCAGTAATGCTAATAATTATTTTAGTTTTATCATATTACTGGCCTTTATCAAAAGAAGTCCCTGTGATTATTGCATTATATATAGTTATTAGTGAGCTGGAGAAAGTAGTTGAGTTCAACAGAAGCCTGATTTGACACTATTTTTTCCTCATAAATATCAAATAATTTTTTTATTAGACTGAACATGCACAAGGAAAAAAAAAACAACTTTAAAAAGAGATAGATTTTGGGAAGATTAGATGAAGCAGCCAGAAGTCTCAAACAATGAACTTCTGCTTCTCATGTAAAAGGATACCCGTTGGGAATAGTGTAAGGTATTATTTTTAATCTGTAATCAATACGTACAGCTGCCAAGGACCGCAGTTATATCAAATTCTATATGACTTGTTGTTGGGTTTTTTTTCCCAAATCAATATATTGCTGAGATTTAGACACCTGGGAGTTTTAGTTTCTGCTTGTGCTCTGTTAAATGCACAGTGGAAATTCCAGCCTCCTGGTTACTCTGAACAAGTTTTTTTAAATAGTGAAAAAATACTTTGCACAGGTGACCTCGGTTTGATTTGCCCTGTAACTCCTGTATTAAGCTTTTCTTATAGACCAGATGTGCCCTCTTAAAAGGCAGAGTTCCCAGTGTTCTGCTTGGGTTGCCTGAGGAATTAGATTTTCCATGAGAACCTGGAGTGCAGGAGCATCCCATATTTTCTTTCCAAAACAGAGCACCATCCTACCCAGCAGGATTTTATTTGGTTGCCTGTGGTCCAATGCCTGCTTTGTTTTAATGCATTTCATGTTGAGGTTCACTGAGGTGGAGGCAGGCAGCAAAAGGGGCTCTCTTAGAATGTGTCTCAAGCCATATTTTAAATTGGATTAAGGTGAGCATTGTGCTTTCCTTGGAGAATCCTCCCTTGCTCGTGTCTGTGCCCAGAGCTGATGCTCGCCCAGTGCTCAGGCCTAACCCCCCGGGAGGGGAACAAAGCTCAGCTTGGCAGAGTGAGCCTTCCCTCTTCCCCAGGGTAGCTCCTCCTGAGCGGGAGCTGGAGCAAGGATGGCATTTGAGGTGTGTGTGCTTAAAATACTCCTGTGGTGGGTTTCCCTGGGAGAGCCTGAAGTGTTCCCTGAGGTTTAACAGCACAGCAGGTCCGGGCTGGGGGCTGCGATGTGTCACAGGCTCTTGGTCATCCGTGGAGCTGCTGCTCTGAGCTGCTGCAGCAGGCAGGGAGAGAAGGGGGAACAGAGCAGGGAGGTGTCTCTCAGGTCCATCTCACATGAGAGGTCCAAAGGTCAGGAGAGATCTGGGATCACTCTTTTTGTCCTTGGAGGTTGGGTTGGAGTATGTCCTCCGTGCTGTTCCCCAGCCCCATCCCTCCCCTGCCCCTGGGCCTGAGCTCTTTTGGCTTTACTCAGTGATGTTTGCCAGTAGGTTACCCAGTGTTTGCTGTCCTTCACAGTTGTAATTAGTTTTTGGTGATCCTTGTGCTTTTTTCTATTTTTTTTAAATTTTTGCCTAACTGTAGTGACAACCCAGATGCTCCAGCTATTTTCCGGGTTAACTTACTGATAATACTTGGAACTGCAATAATGCAAAATCCTCCCTGTCGTCTTTCAACAAGAGAGTTCTTTTCAGTCATTAAATCTGCTAAATGGATGGTTATCTATTTAAATCTGTTGCCAAAGTAATTAACCCTGAAAAGTAATTCCCCTGCCAAATCAAATCAGGGTTGTTTTTTTCTGAAAGTCTTTTTGAAAGACAGTAATTCCTGCCAGTATAGACCAGGGTCCTTAAGAGAATTCTGAAAGAGATTTTAGAGTTGTGCCAGTTTCTTTCTTTCAGGCTCAGTGGAAGAAGCAATTGAGTCTCTTTTCTCAGTGAAGATATCCCCAGGCGATCATGGCAATTTTGTGACAATAAAGGTGTAAAGGGAGAAAACAGCTCTTGTTGAACAGAGAGCTTGTCCCACCCCCCAGCTCAGCAAGGCACCGATACAGTATTTCTTAAAAGAAAAATTAAGCATGGAGTTATAAACACAGATGAGTATGGGATTGGTTTTTTTTTTTTCTTTTTTTCCCCCCTCAAAGGTTCACAGCTCAGCTCTGGAGCAAAAATAGCAGAGGGATGGCACATTGCAAGAGAAAATGAAAGGGGCACGTTGACAAGGCAGGAGGTCAGTGGGGCCGGAATATCTGGAGACAGCTGTTGTTGGGCCCTGTTCAAGTTTTTCTCTGATTATGAGATTAAAATATCATTTTTCAGAATTGTGGCACAGTCAGGGATTTTTGAGTATGGAAACTTCCTGCTGTTTGTTTCCACTGTGTTCCCAGGAAATACAGCTTAACTCATTGCTTTGTAAATAGGCAAAGTGATAGCAAATGATTGTTCCAAACAGTAGCTGATGAATTGCTGATACCTGAGCATAAATAGCCTTTTAAAGCCCTCAGAACTAACTGCTCACCTGAAGGACAGTGCTCAGGCACTAATGGAAAGATGTCCTGAGCCTTCAGGATGATCTTGATGGCCTCAGTAGGCACAAGTTTTTCTTTAGTCCTCAAGTGAGTCCTGGGCTCAGGAATGTAATAAAAATTTTAACACAGGAGCTGTGGTTTTTCATATTTAAAAAAATCCCAAACCACAAACCCTTCTGCTTCCCTAGAACACAAATGTGGAGTCCTGCTGGCTAATTGGAGGAATTCTCTCTAAACTTTTGTCCTTTTTTTTAATTTATATTTTTTTTAATTATAGCAGCCGAAGTCTAAAACCGCAGTCGTTTTCAGATCATTTTCAGACTTTTGGGGGGGGGGAAAAAAAAGTCTTCTCTAGTTCTCCTTTTCTTCTTAATTTGCACGTGGGCAGGATGACATTCCCAAGGGAATTTTGTGCTTATACTGCAATATGCAGCACAAATATAAAGTGCCATGGCTTTAATCATGTGTGCCTTTGGAAGGACACCAACGCCAGATCATTGCCCTCCAAAAGAGACAAAAAGGGAGGAATAGCACGGGATTGCTCCCTTACCTCTGGCTGCTCTCTTTGCTCTGGCTTGGCTGGAGAATTTTCCCTCTCCCTGACTGTGTGTGGCTGGAGACCACTTGAAGAGCGAGCAGCTGCAGTGTCAGCTCGTGCTGACATTTGCACTCACAGGGAGCCTCGTGCATTGATCTGATGTTGATCTCACTCACAGTGACTAAGGCTAAGTAAAATCCTCAGGTTTAGTTCAGCTTCTCAAACCAGGCCTGAATTCTCTTCCCGGTTTTAATGTTGCAAAAGCTTTGAGCCCTGTTGGACTTCAACCCTGTATGTCCTCAAAGGGCTGGGGTCTTGAGGGTCCCTTCCAACCTCATCCAGTCTGTGATTCCAAATGCTTTAACTGAAATATTTGGAATTCAGAGAGTTGGCTTATTTTTTTTTCTGGAACGCAGAACTCGGAGTCACTGAGTTCATCATGGTGCAGATAACGCAGGTTGGGGCCTCTTTGGAAGCAGCACAGGTGGCAGTGAGCAGGTGGCAGGACAGCTCTGGGATGTGCTGGCTCCGTAACCTGGGAACGGTGTGCTCATCGGGGCAGACACTCCACAGGCTCCAGTTTTGTTGTTGGGCTTGCTTAAATCCACTTATCCATGTCCTACGAGGCCTCAGGTCACTTCAGAGGCCGGAAGCGTGGAAGACGTAAAAGGGGACAGGTCCATGGGTGAATCTCAAGACCTGTTTGAATTGTGGAACAATCAGTGACTCCAGACTGGGAGTGCACAAGGGGAAGACCATTGAAAATGAAGTTCAGGGGAGATGGGATGGAGCTCTGGCTCCTCATGGTGATTTCTACAAATCTTGCTAACTCATTTTTATCTCAAGCAGGTAGACCACAGTCTCCTGAGAGACACTGACTTACCTTCAGGCTTCTGAACTCTTTCCCTTTTCTTCCCCCAAACTGGAATGCTTTGCCATTTATGCAGATGTTTTTCCTTATTCTGTTAAGTTATGTAACAGAACAACTGGTTACATCTGTTACTGTTCAATTAAGCTTTTTAGGTCACTTTCAGAGGGCCGCAGTGGCTTTCCAGAGTAATGAATCCATCAGTATGGCATTGACTCAAACCTAAAGAGGGGATTTCTCCATTTTGGGTGGCTGTAATTACTATTCCATGCAAAAGTGTACAAAACTGACACATTGTTCTTTGCTATGCTGCCTGTTCTCCTAATCTTTATGATTATGAATTTACAGGGCATAAACACACAAAAATAAAGTTAAAAGAATCTAAAGGCTGCCTTTTGCTGCATTCAGGTATGAAGAACTTAATGAAGCAGGTGATTAAGGAAATACAAATTGTAACTTGTTTCTGTGGATGTTGCTGTGGGCTGCCATCTATGCCTGGAATGAGATGTATTCGTAAAGATCTTGACCTCTACCAAATGTCTTGTACTGGCCTAAAAACACGTTATTTAACTTTGGGATTTAATGTGATTTCCCTTATCCACATCCAGCACATAACACAAGGAATAACTTCCCACCTTTGGTGTGAATGCAGTTCTCTCCCTGGGTATTGACTTTGACCTTATCCCGACCTACTGAGAACACCAAAGAGGTAGAAATGAAAGGTGTCACCCTTAGAAAACTACACATGTACAAGCAGTTTTAACTTGTTATTTCTACAGTTGTTAGCCCCTGGTTTTGACATTATTTTAGGCTGTCTTTATTTAAGGAATAACAACCCTTCAAAATATGTCACATTTAAAACACGGGTGACAAAAGAGTTTCTATTTCCAGAGAAAGAAATGTTAGGTTTTTTAGGTTTCTCTGCACCAAAAAAATAATCATATAATGTTAAATCTTGCATGTCCCAAGCTGTGATTTGGGGGTAGCTCATTTGTTTTCACTGGCTAGTTTGGCAGGAGAAGGGAAAGTCTTCTGGATTCTATTTTTAACATTAGAATGCTATTGTGATTCTTGCATTTAATTCACTACCTGGTGGGAAGAACATTGATTTTTTTCCCCTGTCACTGTAGTATCAAGCTTTTAAATGCATTTCTTCTGTGCTCTCCTGCCTAGAGATGCTTGACAAAATGTGGATGGGTTGATAGACAGACAGACAGACCAAGGGATTGATTTATTTGGGTGTAAACATAATTTATATAGGTCTGTAGGTACAGTCCTATCTACATATGTGCATATATATATATCAGAGAAAGCAACACATTTTGTAGACAATAGAAATTGCAGGGTTTATATTCTTCTAGAATTGTAGGAAGGCATTTTTGCTTTTTGATTGTGGTCTGACAGCATCTGAATCTCCAGGATGTCGAGTTTTCAGGAGAGAACGTACATGTTCCTTGAGCCAGCTGGTACCATCTAATAGTGTTTGAGGGCTAAAAATCTGAGTCTACTTAACAGCCTTCCCAGTTTGCTTCCATTCGCATTTCCTGGGTGTAAATAGCATTTTAGCATTCTGATACTGACGATAATTTGTGCTCACGTTACTATTTTATAGTTAAAAAGGTGATGATTGTGTTCTTCTGCTCTCTAGTTCTACCTGTGCCTAAGCAGAAATGTCATTGCATGCTTCATTTTTGTCAGGGCTTTCTAGAGATGATGATGCATTGAAGCAGAGCCTCAGCTGCATTTCTAAACTAACCATATGTCCATTGAAGACTTGCATATGTTTAGCAAGCTTGGTCGACTTGCTCCTTAAGCAAGTCTCAGCAGCAGTTTGTAGTAGAGTTTGGAACGTATTAAACGTGGGGAGATGCAGATAGTGGCTAAAATTGCTGATAGTAACTAGCTGGGGATGGAAGGAGCTGACCCCGTGGACCTGCCTTTCAAGTCTTGCTGGGGGTTGGAATGTGCAGCTTGACAGAGTGAGAAGACACTTTGAATATTCCCAGTTTGGAGGAGTAGGATGGTACCTAGTGGAGGTGGTTCTAGACTGCACATATTTTAGCTATAGCAACGCAGATTTTTGTCTCTTTACTCCTACTTCTAGTGTTTTCTGAATACTGTCTAAATGCCCGTGCAGCAGCAGTGAACCTTGATTAAATGATGGAACATAATGGAAGAAATTCATAGTAATTCACTATACAAATGCCTGACTTAAAGCTGAAGGTACCAGCGAATAAATTATTATTGTTTCCAGAGTGTGTTTTCATTGTAGGTGTGGTACACAGTGGAGATCCTGGATGTGGATATTGACAGCGGAGACCTTTGATCTGCCACATCTTTATCAAACAAGCTGAAAGGGAAAGCTGTCTTCAAAGCTGGTAGGCTTCGTGGCTGCCACAGTTAACCTGAAGCTTGCCTGAGTCAGATAGGAGCTGCTCCATTTTAACACTAATTTTATAAGTATTGTGTTTCCCACTCATTGCTACGGGAGCAAAAGCACTTTTCTAAAAACCTAGACCTTTCCATGGTAGTCTGTTACTGACTAAGAGAATTTTGAAAAAGAGGTTGCACTGTAATTTTGTTGGTGATGTGCTGCTGTCAGGGAAGGTTTTACATTCTGTTCATGCACAGAGTGTTTTGTGTGTGGAGGTTTTAGAATGTTTATGTTGCTGTTCCTTGTGAAAAACCCCTTGTTTTCCAAACGGAATGTGCAAAGGCCTTAATTTAGACTACTAAATACAAATGATTGAACACGTCTTGAACAGGAGAAAAGAACTCTGGCAGCATCCTCCCTCACCTGCGCTGCTGGTGATCATCTTGATACCTGGTTTATGTTATCTAGACAATCTAGAGTGATGTTTCTTGTAACAGATCCTGTGCAGCTCAGGGATGTGCCGTAGAGGCTGCAAAATTATTTTGTTTTGGGGAAGATTTATTTTACTCGTGACTTGGAAACCTCTCTTTCCATGGGTGGGAAGACCAGCTTTGCCTTGTAAGGAAACAAAACATTTCAGCGAGAGCACATTTTTTAGGATTGGCATCTTCAGGTTCTGTGCATCACCTTACACAGCAGCAACGGGGAATGTCAGGACACTGGTCTGGAGCTGGGCTTTGGGGAACTGTTCATTTATTTGCTCTATTGAAGCTGTGGGGATTTGTTTCATTGCAGCTTTTGAGCCTCGTATTTTTTCTGTAGGGAAAGGAACTGTATTGGAACCTTAAACTGGCAGCTTTTACCTCCAGCAGTCAGAGGCAGGTTTGAATTTCACTGCTGGATTTTTTGGGTTGGTTTAAGTGCTCCCTGAGGCAGGTGTGGTCGTGTTCAGGGGTCATGTCTTTTCTAACATTTTGCCAAGTGTTTAGAGAAAACAACTTGTCTCTGCGTCCTGGAGTGAGATCTTTGCTGCAAAAAGGGAAGGATGGAGGAAACAGAGGCATCTGGGACAAGTTTCTTCACGGCTGTATGAAATAAATCAGGCTTTTTCTTTGTTTGGGGATAACTATTAAGCTGAAGGTGGGTTTTGTAGGGATTGTGTTGATAAAAACCAGGTAGGCATGGAGCCACAGAGGAACACACAGACCATCCCTAAAGCAGGTTTCTAATCTAGGAAAAAGAATCAAACGTTCCCTCATGTGTCAAGTACTTCAGATTTCCCAAAGCTGAAGCTGACAATGAAATGCTTACTTTTAATATCCATTTCTTGGAACCTGACTGCTGCTGTGGCAGTAGTTCCACTCAGCTGCCTAATTTCATGTGACTTCTCTGGAGTATTATAGCCTTGATTTTGAAGTTAAGAGCTCTAGTCCTCCTATTACCAAGCAGTCTGACTTAAATCATTTCATAGGAACAGAAAGCTTTTTCTCTAGAACTGAATCTACAAGTCCAAGTACATCAGTACTTCCTGATAGAAAAGTGAGGAAAAAAATTTAAACAGGTATTTCCAGAATACTTTTTTTCTAGGACCTTACAGACATTTCCTTGAATCCTGGAGATGCCATTTAATATTGGTCTGCATTTTAACATATTTTCTTGATCTTTTCATGAGGAATTTATTATTATTTTTGTTTCTCACTGTTTTTCGTCATTTTATGGGAAATGGAGAGTTAGGGGACATTAACAAAATGCACTTCTGTTAATGGATGATGCCATTTCTGCAGGTGGAAAAGCCTGGATGGCTTTTTGCTTTAGTCCAGTGACTTCTGTGGTAGTTTAAAAGAAAGAAGTTAAGAACTTGGTTTTGGAATAAACAGCATTCCCAAATGGCTGAGGTTTGCATTGTTCATGGGGTCTTGGTAGAACCCCAGATTCTTCTTCCGCACATCCAAAACATTTGTAAAATCACCCTTGTGTCATTGGATTGAGCTCCAAGCCATGTTTGTTGTAGAAACATGTCTCAAACCCTGACAAAACACCAGCACTAATACTTGGGTGAGCCTCAAATTTGACTAGAAAACTCCTGCTGCTGGTGTGATGCTCCTGCTCCTGTCTCTGTTGTGATGTTAAAGGTGTTCCACAGAACAAATTCAGTATTTTCCTCCTCTTTCCTGCAACATCCTCATGCTGTGGTCACAGCAGCCGGACAGGGACAGTCCTGTCCCTCGCTTGACATTGCTACCGTGGCCATTTTCGGGGCTGCTGCCACTTTGCTGATGTGAAGGAGCTTTTGTTTGCTCAGTGAGTTTGAGCTGTTTGCTCAGTGATGATGCTCTGGAGCCAGCAGAAAAGCTCCTCTTATCAGCATTTCCTGTCACTCTGCTGAAGGGGCTCTGCTGACGCGGCGCGGGCGCTGTGAACCCTGTAATGGAACACACACAGAAGTAAACTGGAAATTAGAGGATAATGGAGGAATTTTTAGGGAAAGTGCAGCTCAGTGGTAAATAAGTGGTTGATTCAAGTCTGCTCCGTGCTGCTGCTCTGGTAGGTTTAACAGAGGTTCGTGTTTCTGTCTCTGTGCAGGAAGTAATGGAGCGTGAACTGGAGTGTACAGGAAAGCAGGAAAGCCAATGATGCCTTTAGGTTTTAACTTTTATATTTTCAAATCCTGTATTGCTCAGTGTGTAACTCTGGAGTTCCTTGTAGCTTGTGAGCTGCTCTCTTATGGGGGTTAGACAAAACAAAGCCTCTCTGAGCTTGTTATCCAAGGACACCCAGGCTGTCCCAGGCCCAAAAGGTGTAAACCAGGGCCTCTAGAGAGGGGGAGAAATTGTAGAAATTCCATCATTAGCTGAAGTTTTAATTGGTGAATTTATGCTGATGTGCAAATGAACCAAACCTATAAAAGGGTGAAGAGCTCGTGACTCGTGGTCCATCTTGGGGTCCTTTTTGGCTACAGCCTTTGGCTCCTCGGGGTGTGCCTTTGAAGGCCTTTCAAATAAATACCTGCCTTTATTCCCTTATTCCTGTCAGTCTCTGTTTCCAGGTAGCCACTTTAGGCACCAGCACCCTGAACCCAAAATGCTTTTTTTGTGGAAAGGATGAGGGCAGGAAAAGCTTAAAAGTGTAAGAACCAAGTGGTAAATTTGAAGGTCTCATATGAAGCAGTCTGTATTTTCGTACCATTGAGTTTATAAATAAATGATGAAAAGAATTACCTGAAGGTCTGCTCGTATCTGGACAATGATCGTGGACCTGTTGGCTTATATCTGCATTACTAGGAGTATGTGAAGTTCTTAGATGAGTTATTGGTCATCTTGTACTTTTTGGTATTTTTTCAGAAGGCAAATAGGCAATAGAGACTCAAAATTTGAGATGTAAACAGGGATTTTACTATGAAAGCTGAATTTCCAGTCCCGGCGGATGGCAAAACCCCTGATTTATGGTGAATTGAACTCGGCATGTGTGAGCTGGTTCTTCTCTGCTTGTGTGACATAATCAGGGGTATTTTGAATACACTTGGGATGTGATCTGTGTGTGCTTCAGATCATGCTACTTTCCACAAAGCCTATTTGCTCGGTATGAAATATTTACACATCATTCTACACAAAGATTTGTTAGTCATACATAATGCAGAGTGTTGAGTCTTTGGCTCTGTTAGCAGCTGCCATCTTAGCTAGCAGTAGGCTTGCTAATTTAAATATTTTAATGAATGAGTCATAACCTCTGTGTAAGAGCACCAAAATTATAATTGTCATTTTATTATATCCACTGAGGTATTTTTAGCAAAAAAGCCCTGATTTCAGTGATCAATGTGAGGTATTCAGCACAGTTTGTAAACTGGTGGAATTCACTTGAATAAATGTGTAGGACAGATATATTAGATAATAAATACCTTACTACTGTATTTGCTTCAAATACATTAAATGTTCTGCTTTATCATTTGACCTTTGGATGGAGTTGCAAATTGCTGATGGGTGAGATTTAAAATCCTTCAGATCGAGATCTCAGGTGGAGAGTGGGCCATTTTTTTCCTCTGTCACACACAGGAGTCAAGGAAAATGTTGCTTCCAAATGCAGCAATCATCCTTTTAAGCCTCCTGAGCCTTAGAGGTGCCACCAGAAAATTTGCTGTGCTTGTAAATAGGTACAGCAAAGCCTTCACTGTGATTAGCATGGATTCAACTGCAAGGGATTTGTACAATTCTCTGTTATTTAGGACTAGTGATGTAAGAAAAAATACTTGTCACAGTCATTATCTTACAGCTGAACAGCAGAAGAACCAACAAGTGGCACCTAGAGGTTAGCAAATATTTTAGAAAGTGCCTTTTATGTTGAACAGTCAGGTTTTACTGGCTTGAGCTGCATTATAGGCCATGGCATCCCAAGGATTTTGCCAAAGGATTGTTTGTCTCATTTATGTTGCACAAATATGGAAGAAGCCTGTTTGTCTGGAAGCATCAGGGCTTGATTCTGAAGGATGCTTGCTGCTTAATTGGTTTCCTTATATTCTGATGCATAATTATTCCCTCATACCCCAATAGGTTTTGATGCCCCACTTACTTTAATTATGAAGTACCACAGGCACTGCATAAATAAAAATAAATATCCAAAGGCAATTTATAAATACGTCCCTACCCTTAGATGTCTGCACAAGATTTAGGGGTCTTAGAATTCTCAGGCAAAACACAGCTAGAAATCCTGCTCTCAGCTGAACAGTGGGGCTGTTTTATGATAAAATGATTCTGTGAATCAAAAAATACGATGTTGTTGCAACACCAACCTATGCAATATTGAGAAATGCAACTAAGATTTGTTTCTGTCTTTTTTTTTTTTTTTTAATTGACAGGCAAAGTCTAAGCAATGGCTCTGCTTAGAGCCATAAACATAATTCCTCCTTTGCAAACACATGTCCAACAGGGACATCAGACTTCAAGAACAATGTGGATCGTGTAAAGAAAATTTACATTTTGTTTATTTATTTCCTTTTCAAATTGTTTCTCTTACCATGTGGCAGCAGGTTTGATGATAACAAGGCATATGTGTTCTGGAGAGCAAGCTTAATTAGCTTCTGAAATTATGTCCCCTTTGGAGCTACTTTCTTTTTTTTTTTTTTTTTTTTTTTTTTTTTTTTGATGCTGGGAGAAGAAGGATTCTGGCCTTGTTGCCCACCAAAGAATGCCAGCAGGAAAAGAGAAGGTTTTTATTAGCAAGAGTTTTTTGTGGAAGAAAACAGACTCAGACTCCAGACATCTGCTACGGAGTAAAAGTGAAGAGGGGTTCGTGCACTGTGACTGAGCTCCCCCATTTTTGGAAGGAAAGTTTGCAAACCCCCATGGATTTTATATTTGAGTAGGTTACTGTGTTAGAACGAAAATGTGTTCAAGGAGTAGGAAAAATATGTGTTTAAGGAGTAGGAAAAATATGTGTTTAAGGAGTAGGAAAGGACCCTGCTGAGGAGGATGAGTGGATGGTGGCCTTCACTTCTTCACTGGTTCCTCCTCTGCTTCTCTGCCTGACTGCTTTGGTTCAGGGGAGGGGGGGGGTTAATTCTTTGCTTGTGTGATGTGGGGCTCATTTCTGCAAGAGCCTGAAAAGGTTCAGTGCTGAAGAAGTGCCCAGAGTAGGCTCAAAATGTGTGCACTGGATCTTGCTGGCAATTAAATAAACCCAGGAGTGGGTTTGAGACACTGCCTGTCTCTGTATCTTTGTCTTTTACTTAACATGAAATCTTGGTTCAGGTCCCGTTTGTCTCTGTCACCCTTTTAAAGAATTGCTTTGCCACATCCGAGGGCTTTAACCATCTCTGATGAACAAACTCACTGAATTTTTACGTCGGTGAAGTGATTTTTTTGTTACAGGACATATTACTGTAGGAAATACACTGCACTTGGGTCTCATCACAGATGCTCATAAATTGAACCTCGGGTTGAAGATTTCATGAGAGTGATGGTTAATAAATGAGAGGATTATTATTAACCCAGCAGGTGAATTTGGCTGTGTGTAGTATCTGTCCTGAGGAGTCACAGTTTCCTCTTATGCAGGCTTAGTGTTGTACATCCCATTTTAAGGATGATTTTTCTCCCTTCTATATTTACATCCCTTCATCAGTACGGATTTCACTGGACAGAAACAGTTTGTGGCACGGTACCAAACATGTGTGAGGTGTGTGAGAGTGTGGCATTCCTCCTCCTGTTCCAAGTACACGCTTCCTGCAGCCCAGAATCTGCAATTTAGCAGAGGAAATTGCTGGCCAGTGGGATTATTGCTTCATATGCTGCCAGGAGTAAAATCAAAGGGTGAGAAAGAAGGGGCTGAAAATTTAAACTACCTCCCATTTTCTTGGAGATGAGAGGGAGGAAAAAGGGAGAAGTAAACCCTTAAGTTCATATTTTAAGTGATGCCTCCTTGCCACTCCTACATGGGTTTCTATGGAAACAGAAGCAGAAACTGGGCCATCGGCAGCCAAGAATCCATTTACACTTTAAATTTACTGCTTGAGCAGCCATGCAGTTTTCTTGTCCAAATTAAATCATAATGGAGTAACACATGCTAAGTAAATTGGGGGGAAGTTGAAAACACCAAATATTAAATATCTTCCATGGATATGGCAAAAGCCCCTCCACCTTTTTTTTCTGAAAGACCATCAAGTGACAGTTCAGGTGATATTTTATAAAGAAGCTACTTTCTTGTGGCTTTACAAATATGCACTGGAAGTATATTAAGCAGGTAATTATGTTCTTTCCTTTAATTAGGGACGTGGTTAACTCTCTTAGGCAATGTGGCTGTTTCAGTGCTTGGGATGCAGAAAAACACCAAGCTGCACTTTCCTTACTGCCCATCCTCTAAAAAATTCCGTGCTGAGATTCTCGGGCACTAACATGGCTCGTGGATGTTGGACAATCAAAACTGATATTTATTTAAGCCTGATACAAGATAAGGCCAGCTTAGATGGGGTCCTGAGCAACCTGGTCTGGTGGGTGACATCCCTGCCTGGGCTGGGGGTTTGGGACTCAATGATCTAGAAGGTCTCTTCCAACTTGAATCATTCTGGGATTCTAATATAAAAATGCTTCGACTGCTTGGGATAAAACTGTTGTCAGATACTTGCCACTTTTAGAAACTTTGCTCAAGTTATTAAGCACTTGCTGGAGCTGTTTGAGTTGATGTTTTCTGTTTTAGTTGGTTTCCCCCTTTCTGTTGATTTTTTTTTTTTTTAATTCTGGTGAGCTTTGAGTAGAAAAATGATAGTGCTCCTATGCTTTTGAGCAAGAAGTTTTCTTTTGAGAACATACCCACATTCTGTGCTGTGTTTGGTTCTGCTTGTCAGTTCTCTTAACTGCGCTTGTTCCTTCAGCTGGCTTTCCGAAATCTGGTGGAAATCCCAAACCTTTTTCTCCAGTGCTAATGAAGCTGGATGGTGGGCACACCTGGAGTGAGGGAGCAGGCTTGGCTGAACCATGGCCTTATGAACAGCCATGGAAAAGGGACAGGAACTGGAGAGAAACAGGGATAACCCAGGAACCGCATCTGTATGGAGGGAAGAGTTAAGGAAGGAGAAAGGCTGCACTAGGGGAAAGAATAGGAAGAATGGGTAAAGAGAAATGGGATGCATCATGAGGGGTAGAGCAGGTGAAATGCCCAAATAACAAAGAAAAAGGAATGGGGGATGAGGAGAAGGGAAGTGGGACTGAGGATAAACTGGGAAGACTGGGACTGGCAGAAGGTGGAGGCTAAGCCTGTGCTAAAAAGCCTGAGGAATGGAGCGCTGGCAAGGAATGTGATTCTAGAATGAGAAAGTGCCTGGGAGAAAGTTTGGTATGAAGCATCTTCAGAGGCTGAAATGGCAGCTAAGAGAAATGCCAGAGAGCAGTTTAGTCTGTGTTTGGGATCTCTCCCAGCCTATTGCCACGTTTTCCCTGGGGGCTGGACCAAGTGAGGGCTCCAGTCCCTGCAGGGCTCTTCCCTCCGCCCTCTGACAGTGCTTCTAAAAGGGTACCAGCGCCATGGCTTTCCTGCATGGGCCTCAACATTATGGTGAAGTACAGGAATTTGTTTTGCCTTTGCGATCCTCATTTCCATTCATACTTAATTTTTTTTTATTTTTTAAAATTTTTTTCCCGAGCAGTTGGTGGCTTTTGGGTCCCGCTGACACCAGCGGAATATGCCAGTCATGAAGGTAGCGAGTGCTGGCAGGCAGAGCAACTGTTTTGACAGACCAGGAGATGTGCAAAGAAAGTGTTCCTCCATTTTCTCCTGTTCCTGGTCAGGGATAAACACTGGTATGGCACAGGGAGATTCTGCTGTGTGGGAATTCCCGAGCTGCCACTGCTGCTGCTGCGTTCGGTTGTGGAGCACATGGAATAGTCCTGCCCTTGTGAAAAATGAGAGGGAAAAGCCAGAAGCACGTGGTTTGTGGAAGGAAAGAAAGACCAATCCACAGAGGTGAGAAGAGGGAACTCATTAAATATGTCCAACATCAGAGCCACAGTGAGTTAGAAATGTTTTGAGGGATGAAATGCGAGGATCACTTTGCAGGCTTAGAACCACCTGAGAGATCTGAGTCAGTGAGGGCGCGTGGCAAGGGTAGATAGATTTGTTAGGAGAAAATCTATATAACAGTGTTGACAGCTAAAGGAGGCAATACAACCCCGTGTTTGAGGAATAGAAGAGAGGCAATTTATTGTTATTACTGCTGGAACAAGCGGTACAGCCAGAGTCTTGCTGAAGCAGGTATGACACGGGGTGAAAAACGCTCCAAGCCATTGCAGCTTAGGTGAACTTCAGTGGGATTACCCTGGAGAAATAACTCAGAGTCATGAAATGGTTTTGAATGTAGTTTTAAGAGAATGACAGCACTAGGAGAGGTTTGGGGTGTTTTATTTTCTTGAGGAAGAAATGGCAGCTTTCTGTGGGGACTGAATATTGCCCAGATAGCTGCAGGACTATCAGCCATCAAAATTAAATGCGCAAAGCACAGTAAAAATCAGAAAGTCAGCAAAGGAGGCTGTGGAGATCTGTAGGATTTGGGGGGAAATTTTTTAAAATGTTCATTCCTATTGATATTTGGGGTACATATAACACATTCATACCTCTCCCAACATGTGGCATCCCTTCTTCTTTGAGTCTGGAGAGAAAAAGGAGTGCTTTGTGCCAGCGTTCCACGTGGTGCCTGTGGGTGATCAGGTGCCTGCTGAAAATGAGCCTGGCAGTGAAGCACAGAGCTGGTAAACAGCATTTATGGTGCTCGGATTTCTCAGGAGTCAGAGTAAGGGCCAGCAGGAAGGATGAGTAGGGAACGTGACATCTGTACTCAGAAAATGTGAGGCAGCTGCTGGTTTTCTGATGGTCAAATGTGTGGGAAGTTTTAACCCAGAATTTAAACAATGATAGCTGGGAACCTGAAAGGGAGTGGGAACTGGTATTGGTGCCTTAAGTTTTAACTTTTATATTGTTCAAATCCTGTACTGCCTGGTGTGTAACTCTGAAGTTTGGTGTGGCCTGTGAGCTGCTGTTCTCTCGTGCTGGTCAGACATAACAAACCTCTCCAGGTTTGCTCTTCAAGGACACCTTGATCGTCCCAGGCCCCAAAATGTGTAAACTAAAGCCTCTGAAGAGGAGGGCAAACTTGGGGTAATTACATCATTAACTGAAGTTATAATTGGAGAATTAACCCTGATATGCAAATGAACCAAACTTATAAAAGTGTGAAGAACCCGTGACCCAGGGTCTATCTTGGCTGTAGCCTCTGGACTGCCCAGGGTGTACCTTGAAGGCACTTCAAATAAATACGCACCTTTATTTCCTTATTTTTGTCTAGTCTCTGGTTTTAGGTGGCCATCTCAGGCATCAGTATAAATGGATTTTTTTTTTCATGCTGGTTTGGGAAGACTAATGGCAGAGGTTAGCTGGTTTTTGAAACAAGATTTATGCAGGAGAGTCAATCTGTTTGGTTTTAAACAAAACATTACTTTAGCATTCCACGGGAAATTATTCTTGAAGGTAGAAAAAAAATCGGATAGGAAGATGGCTAAGGGGTCAACTACAAGCAGCTGTGAACAAAATACAGTTTTCAGGATGGATAGAGATTAATGATTTTGTGCCATGATTAGAAGATATTATTAGATGTTTGCTCATTAAGTTTTGGCTAATGTGAAATGGAGAGGGTTTTGCTCAGATGGAGAAAAACTCATCATGCAGGGCAAATACAAAGGAATTGCCAGCTGCATAGGTGGATACGGAAAAGTTACAGGGCAATGGTCAAAATGGTCCAAGTTATGCCCCAGTGATGAGGATGATAAACTGGGGGTGGGGATTTTGGAGCTGGAGATACTGGATTGTGAGGGGGGGCTGCAGCTGCAGAACCTGGGAAGCAGCAATTCCATATAATAACAGCTCAGCTTCTGCCCTGCCTCATGCCCTCTTTTTCCCAGTCTGGATTCTGAGAAATGGCCTCCGAGTTGCTTGGTCTGTGCTAGAAAAGAACTTTTTTCTTTCTTTTTTTTTTTCATTTTTTGGAAAATACGCTTTCAGTTGAAGCAACACTAAACCCACAAGTCCTCAGAGCACTGCTGTGCCCCTGAAAGGGCTTTTAGGTCCATCCTGCTGCCAGCGGGGGCCTCCCCACAGTCTACAACTCACTAATAGACATATTTCTCTTCTGTGATCATCTGTTTACCTGTCAGCAATAAAAGCAGAGATTTTCAGGTACGTTTCCTTGTCATTTAGAAGCTCAGCTGCCATGGAATGCAAAATGTGAGCAGGACCTGTGCAGTGAAGCAGAGGTCTCCTTTTGTCGGTGCTGAACGCCCTCTGTTCCCACAGATGATAATTTCCCCTCTATCAGACTGGCAATTCACTTTCCCTGCTTTTAGGCTCCTTTTGGAATTTCAGCAAGCTCAAGCTCTGACTAAGAGTGAATGTCTGCTGGGGTGCTTTGCCTCTCTGCTCCTCAGCCTGTCTGGTTTCCATCGGGGAAGCGTGGGACATTACACTTTCTTCCAAGGCACTAAAAGGGGTCACTCATTCCTCCTCTTTTGTCTGCTCCCTAACCAGGTTCTGCTGCACGGCTTCACCTCGTGCTTTGATTGTCTTTTGCACAGAGCTCGTCAAAAAGGGTTTTAAAGTCTGAGTAAACTGCCAGGGAGGTTCAGCCATCCACATCTCACTCTCCTCACGTGCTCCACGATTGGAGTAGACGCACGCTGGGGGGGATTTTCTTTTCCGAGGATGTGGCTGCGCATCTAAGGATGGGTTTAGCCTTAATTATTTTAATCAGTTTTCTGGTCCCAGGTGAACCAGAGGGGACTGGATGCTGAGGGTGGAGACAAATACTTTAAGCTGGAAACAAGCCTGGAGTGGGGCAGGATTTTAATCCGTGCATATCTTTACTGTCTTTATTCCTGCACATTTCGAAAAAGTTTCACTTGTTGCTCCCCTGGCTAGAAATGCTCTACACTGTATACATTGGAACTGAGGAAATACAGGCCATACAAATGTATTCCTTGTGTTCAAAACAGCTTCTGATCCTCATCTTTGCATCTCAACAGAAAAAACCACAATATATCTCTTTTTATGTTTATAGCTGGTTTTGGTTTCTTGGGTTTTGGGCTTTTTTAAGCCAAAAAAAAAAAAAAAACCCACCACAATTCTATGAACATAAGACACAGGAACACATTAATTTGATTCCATCTGCTGAATAAGTTTTGTGAATTTAATTGCACCCCAGTTCTTCCCGACACATGAAGACATATGTTCCTAAACTAATTGAATATAGCTTCTGGTCTTGGCAGTGGTACAGTACACTGTTGAATCAACAACAATATTAAGAATTATTCCAGTTGTAGTATGTTAAATGATCTCTTCACCATTTTCAATTTGGAAAATCCTGTGACAAAATGATATATAGGCTCATAAAAAGCTGGCTAACTACCCCAAATTAGATTCTAGTTGCCAAGAAGCTTTCTGATTGAAATGGTTTTTTGTTTTTTTGGGGTTTTTTTGCCATTTGTGTGTTTTGGCTGTAAATTTTATATTGCAGCTCCTTTCAGGTGCTTTTGTTATGTTGATAAATGTGGCCGCTGTGGCCTTAAATTCCTTCCTTGCATTTCTAAATGAAAAATATTTACATGTCGTAAGATTTCTTATCTGTGAGATTATCGAGCTGGTTATCAAAACATGCTGAAAATCTGCTTCCAAACCCAGAACTTGATAAAATCTACCAGCTCAGGGATATCCTATACATATAGAAGACTTCCTTTTCCTTTTTTTTCCCCCAGTGTTCACCTCCTCACTCCTTCAGGCAATCAGCTGAGTTTTGTGGCTGCTGCCTCTTCCAGGACCTGTGCAGTCTGACAAGATTGACATCAGCCTGACTTGCCTGTAGTAAACCAGGAAGAGGCAGAGTGGGAATTTGAAAGATCCCTGATCTTTCCCAGCAGGTTAATTACAGTCCCTGTGCAATTAGAAGTGTGTGGGATCAGCAGGAGAGGCTGAGCCCCAACCAGCCTGTGTGCTTGCTGCTGCTGTGTCAAGGAATTTCAGTAATCTGTCCCAGAGCTGCATTATGCAGATCCAAGTCTGTTATTGAAAGGGAAGAAATGGAAGTAATTGCTTCCTGCCTCTGAGAAGGGATGCACATTTGAAAGTCGAGGCACATGTTCTGGCTTGTGTGGTGAAGTTGCAGGAATTTTATTCAGTCAGTGCCACTGCCTGCTCCCAGCTCAAAGTTGGGGAAGTGCAACCCAGTGCTTTGCATATCATGAAATTGAAAAATGGTATAAATGCAGCTGAGGTTTTTTACTGTGTGTCTCAGCCCAGTGGTAAGTTAGCTTGAATAAACATATAAAAAACTGCTATTAAATATTGGTATTTAAAGGCCGGGAGGTGCTTTTAGTGCTTGGTCACTTCACAGAGTTGGTGAAGCTACAGAAATGTCCTGTGTTATATTTATGTGCCTAAATGCTTATGGATTGGGTTGTTTTCAGAACAGTTTTAAATAATTCATCAGGTCTATCTTTTGCTTATGAGTTAATAATCCTTCCTTGCACAGAATCACAATGCACGTTAAAAAATTTCCTTCTGGAAGCAGGAAAAATGCCTCAAAACTGCAACACCCCTGAGAGGAGAGGCTGGAACTCATCTGTGCCCTTTTACTTGTAGTTAATAGGCACAGAATTGTGGTTCAGTGCTGGGTTAATGGTTGGATTCCATCACCTTAGAGGGCTTTTCCAACCTAAATGATTCTGGGATTCCGGGGAAACTTCTGTGAAACCCACTTCTGCTCCTCACTGATTTCATCACCTTGGTTGAGGAGTATTCCTAATTCCCCATATTATTAATTCCATGGTGACAGTTTCCAACCCCAAAGGTAAGAAAGGATTGCAGACTAATTCCAATTAATTTGTGGATGTCAGGGAGCTATCCAGTCGTGCTCTCTTACCCCAAGGAAGGATGAAACTGTACCTAATGAAACAACTTGGCATGAAAATGAAAGGAAAGCCTTGAAGAAGGGCTTGAAGCTCAGGCTCTGAGGTGTGTGGATGGCTTCACATACTAGAAATAATATATAGAATATAACTTCAAAGTAGCATCTCTGAGGGAAGAGGGAGGAAGGAAGAGTAATATACTAATAATTCTCTTTATTTGAAGGTTAAAAGGATGCTGAAGCAGAAATTGCAGTGTTCACTGCATGCTGTTAAATGACAAATAACCTCTTCTGTGTCCCAATTTTTCCTTCATAACCAGCCTTTCCTTTCTCTGCCTATTAGAAGGGTGTAAGTAATTCACATGTTATGTGACTAGAAGCAAAAGTATATGGCAGGCAAAATACTGAATGCAGGGTCCCCTTTGTAACACAGCTTCAGCTTTATGGGAGTTTGCAGTGATCTTTCTTTTTCCTTAAGTCCGAACAAGAGGGAGGTGCAACAGGAGGGGACATGAGCACATTTATTCCCAGCTCTTTTAGATGACACCTTAAGGGAATCCTCTCTTAGGTATCTGTTATCTGTGGTCATCAAATCTCCCAAAAAATCAGGCTTGAAGGTGTCTCACTGCCCTGTCTGGGATAAACTTGCAGAGGGAAGGCTGAGAAAGGAGCCTTTTCCTTCTTAGAGCTGTGTGTTTAAGCCCAGCAGTTGCAGTAAGACTCAGTGCTGCAGGTTTGGATGCTCTGCCTCAAAACAGAGAGTTGTAAAAGCAGATCTTTGTCATTTGCAAGGTCCATTTTGCAGCAGCAGCACAGCCAAGTGGTGGAGTTCACGGGAGGCAATTGGCACGAGCGTTGTCTGTGTACAGATGCTGTCCCTGAGTGCTTTCAGCCAAGATCATTTCCAAATTAAAAGGGAATTTTAGAATTTTAGCTAAAAAGCACCTGCACACTGCTTCTTGAATCAGCAGCAGCTGCAAGCTCTTTGTGTTCTGTTTCCCTGCATCTGGCCTGGCCTGGTACTGCTCTACATGTTGATTCATTTACCCACTCATAATAACAATAAATAATGTGCATTTGAAGTGCTACGTGAATGTTTTTCCTTTCTATCTGAAGAAATGTGACCTTTCTCTGCCACACTGATACCACCACTTATTTCTCTTGTCACATTCTATGATAGCTCTCCACTGTTACAATTTAGAAATGCTTTATCTTGGTTTTCCAGCAGCTTAAAAACTGTCCTAGTTGTACAGGAGGAGTGTTAAACCCAGAGCTGGTTGTATCCTTTCTATTAAATATGGGATAAAACCAATCCAGCTCCAGAAGGTAGAACTTGTAGAGATCTCTTTGATATTTTTTCCTCTCTTTGGTGAATTTTAAAACCCCAGTGTCTTATCAATGCAACCAGACTACTCTGAGCAGAAGAGCTTTGAGAACACAACAACTTTCCTTTAAAAGTCATGCTGCTGCCAAGCCAGAGGAGAAGTTCCAGGCTCGGATTCTGCGTGGCTGCTTCCCAAGCAGTGTCTGTTACCTGGCACTCCGGGGGGCAAAGTTTTATTTGACATAACTTTAAATTTTAAATAATTTTAAATTTTTAATTTTGAATATTTTGACAATATTTATTTGGTCTCACCCGGTGCCTTGGGCTTGCTGATTTTAAATCACGGTGCTTTGAATGGATTTGTAGATTAATTATGGATCTCTAATACACAAAAGAAACAGAATCATGTGATTTTTTTTTTTTGCCTAGGTTGACTGAATAATGAGAATTAGATAAACACAAAAAGAGGCCATTGTTACTATGCCACAGCTCCTTTACTACATGTCAACTGTTTATTTTTGCTTTGCATTTAAAGAAAAGCAGTATTTAAAATCTTGTCCAGCTGCAGAATGTTTATTAAGCATCTAAAGGTTTCTGCGTTGAAAATGCATTAATAAGTCACAAGAATTAATAATTCACAATAGAATAAATGATAAAATGATTGGGCTTCTTCTCAGCTGCATGCAAATTTAACTTAATTCATCCACACAAGCAAAATAAAAAGGAAAGAGGCTGCAAGACAAATCTGAGAACTACACAGGGATTGGCTCCATCCATCTTTACTCTTTGTGGTTCTGGAGCAAAGAGATAAATGGGAACAGCCACCAGGAAAAAAAATGAAACTTTCTTGATTTGGGGGAAAAGAAAGACAGGACTTTTTAAGAAAACACTTTTAAATAAATGTTGCTGTTAGTTACAAGTGTACAGAGCATCTAATTGTCTGGGTACATTTTCCGTGCCAGGAAGTTAATGGAATTAAATGCATAACTAGATTTTGAACTGAACCAGATTTAATTTATGGCCATTAATATTAGAAAATTTAACTGTGCTAAAATGGCAACCTGAAAATCTAATCCTTTGAAGTATAAATTCAATTCTGGAGAAACCAGTTAATGGAAGGTCTACATAGACAGGGCCAAGTGCTTAGTACCATCTCCAAATGTGCTATTTTTGGCCACTCTTCTGTAGGCACCTCTGGAATTTCTGGCCTGGAGACACTACTTAAATCCCTTTTCCACGCCCAGAACAGACCATCTTAAAGTTTTCTTTCTCAGTCACAAGTAATCAGCAGGAGAAAAATTCAGTAGCAATGCCCCCCTCCCGTCCTTCATCCAACCAATCTGAACTGATGTGGATTTTGTCACCTACTTTTGGAGAGAAGTTTCTATAGTTTGGTGACTCCTCTTTTAAATTTGGGGTCAAAGAGCTGACTAAGGATTTTTTGATGCTTAGAATTCCAGGTAATAATAGCAATAATAATAATAAAAATATTAACACTTCATCTACATAATCCAAACCCAATTTTCAACTTGATTTTGAACATGTAACGATAGGTCTCAGATGTTTCTTTTACCAACCCCTTCACAGGGACAGATTCACATAAAAAGTTGTGCTTCTGGATGGTGAAAAAATCTGGCAGATTACAGAATACTGAGTATTTATATCGTGGCATTTTGCTAAAAAATTCCATTGACACACACTGTGTCTCAGAGATTCAGAAAAGCCTCCTCAAGTCTTCATGTAGTTCCTACTTGCAGCAAGTAGCATTTTTACTGCCTGGTCTCCTGGGGGGAAAACGCTCATTAAAACTCCATTTAATTTGGTGTTAACGATGCCATTAGCTCCTCCACACGTTTCGTGTGAGTCCTCCCCCACATGTGCATTCTTTCTCCCAGTTTTCCACCATTCCCTTTGCCTGTCCCCAGAGTCTCTCCTGGTGTGTTAAGAAAGGCCAGGCAGGACCATGGAGCGCGTTTTGTAGGTTCAGAGGAAACGGTAAAATGCGGGCACTGAAAAGTGTGGGTTTTGTGGCATTTGTCACCTGGAGGCCTGGAAAAACAGCCTGGCATCACAGGAGTGCCCTGGTGAGAAAATCAGCTTGGAGGAAGGCACTCCAACTTTCAGGTCTCCACAGAAAGTCTCTTGCTCGGCTTCCCATCTAAATTTTTAATGCCTGAGATTCCTCATGAAAAAAGAGAGCCAGCTTTTTATTCAGGCTTACTAAGGATGCCCGTAGAGTATTTTTTTTAATCTATACGCTTCCACTTCTTTGTTTTGTTTTTTGTTTAAGCATCAGTGTTGGGATTTACTTCATTTAGATCAAATTTTATTTGAGTTTTACATCAGAATTACAATTTTACAGGTAAAGACTCAGATATTCTGAATGACCAGTTTTGATTTGATCTTAAAGCTCTCTTCCAACTTTCAAGATTCCGTGATTTTATGAACAAATAAAATGCAGTGTATGAGAGGTAAATGCATAGCCAGGGTTTGCTGGTGAGTGGAAAACATCTTTTCTTCATTACAAGTCCTGTGCCCTGCATCCCAAACGTGTTTTTCCACCTCCAACAATCTCCACCCGCTCTCCCAAGTGCAATTCCACTGCAGCATTTCCTTCAGTGGGATGCAGATTTCCCATTTCCATCTGTGTCCTACTTCAGCAGAGAAAGGATTTAGGATGCACCGTGGAAGACACTCTGTACAATGAGGAAGGGTGGAAAGGCTCATAAATAGTAGGTTGGCTTAATTCCTGCTGATCTGGAACTGCTGTAAATTGAACTTTGTTTGCTCACACGCTTCGATTGGGGAGTTGTTGCCTGCTCTGGAGGGAGATGGTTGCCAGAGAAATTTAAAATAAATTGATTGTTCACCTAGTTGGTGTTTTTTTATTTTTAGCCTGGCTTCCTGGGGGACAAATTTTGCAGTCTCCATGTCTGCCTGCTCAGCCATTTATCACTACCCATCCTCCTCCTCGGCTTTCAACACACTGGTTAATTTAATGCAAATGTGACAGAGCCAGAAGCCATTAGATCTAATCGTTAGTCATAAGATCTAGTCATTATATTTAAGTCATTAGTCATAAGATCATCATTCCCACAAATTTAATAAAAACTGGTGGTTGATTGGATGATGGAGACCCAAAGCAGTCCTTTCTCTTGGGGGGAAAGATGGGCAGCAGCCACTGGGCCTCTCTGCGTGCATCATTTCTGGCGCTGACCCGTGGTAATATTTTACTGAACATTGTTTCCTGCAACAGCCAAGATCCTTATTTTGCTTAGTCTTCTTATTGGTAAGAGTGGCAGGTTTTCCAATTCCCTTTTGATACTCATCCTCACTATTCATAATCACTGCTCCTAACAGGTTCCTCAGGGAATAAATTAACCCAAACTAACCAAGAAGTCCTTGCAAAATTTCAATAGCAGCAACTGGACTTTGAGTAAAATTTTCTTTCCCAGTGAGTCTGATTTTGGTTATTTGGTTGGNAATATAATATAATATAATATAACCAGGTATTTCTAGGCAGACATGACAGTGAGGTTCATCCCTGCCCTAATTATCTTTTCACCTGTCAGTTTCTGCTGGCTCTGCCTGTCAGTACTGTGAGGTAATCAATGCAGTTTATGTTTGCCCTTCTGTGCCATAATAGTCTATGATAAACCACAGTGAGTGCATAAATTTAAATAGCTGGAGTACTAACCCAGCAAAAGAGAGAAAAGTCGTTTCTGATGGGTTTGGCTTTTTTTATTGTGTGTTGGCACACACTCAGGAAGTATTTGGGATCATAAAATGGTAAATTCCCTGTTTAGCTTCACTGGAGGTATTCTTACAGATTGTTTAGAAACTCTTAGAAAAGAGTTCAGAAGAAAAATAGTATTTTTTCAGGCCAAATCCTTAAGTCTATATAGCTCCTGTAGGATATATATGGGGTTTTCTATCAAGAAATGCCTGGTGACTCCTCGTGGGTTATTCAGATGTGGCTTCTTTGTAGACTGCTTTCTGTCCAAGTGGTTTTTTTCCTGACTTGCTTTGTGTCTCTCCCGATTGTTTCAGCAAAGTGAATAAGTCCGTGGGCTGACTGTCACTGCTTCACAAGCACCCTGTGCCTATAAATGTAGATACCAGCCCTTTGTTGTTGTGCACCTTGCTTTAAAGCCACTGGTTTTGTCCCAGGACAAACAACACAAAATCAGTGATGCCTTTTAAAAAGTTGCTATCCAAACTCCTTTTTGCTTCCTCCTTCCATCTTCTGGTGAATGTATCCTAATTGTGCCGTGTTGATTGCGTGCACAGAGGAAAATTTTGCTAGAAATCAAATTCGTCTTTAAAATTCTGCGTTCCTGACAGTGAGTTTAGGGTGATTGGTGACAAGACAAAATGGCTTTCTCCTCAGTTCATCCCTTTTAATGGTTCTTTTCCCAACTAAATCCATGGATCCTGGGTTGATACCTGTCCCTGAAAATGCAGAGATGGGATCCTGGCTCCACAGAAGTCAGGGTGTGACAGACAAAGGGAATTTGCGTGTTCATTAATTTTTCCATTTAGTGCGCTGGATTTTTCGCTCATTCTCAGGTATTTATTATGGTTATATTTAGATTATCAAACAAAGTCAATTCACAGCTTGCTTATAACACACTGACCTCTTCGTGCTCTTAGTCTGTCACAAATCCACGGCGTCATTAGCAGAAAATCAAAGCCTGAATTGACATTGAAGGAGCTGAGATTGCTCCATGCATAGGCTGGAGCAATTTCTTTCGGAGACCTCGGGCAGCCTGATTTATTTATTTATTCTTTTAGTTCTTTTAGAGTTTCTGTCAGATCATCCTATACATGAAAGAAGGGAACTTCTTATTTGCCCTCAAAATGGACTGACTCTTGTAATGGAGCTCTGAGGGGGAAGACGAGCTACATATGGCGAAATTAAGATCCCAGTTCTGTTCCAAGCCTCTGGAATATGAGCTGGAAATGGTTTGTTCAGACCACCTGCAGTGTAAAACAATGACATATATGTGGCTGATTTAATTAGCTATCGATGTGTATCATACAGCAACAACATCACACATATGTCCTGCTTTTAGTGCAAAAATAAGTGCAAAATAAGAGGTTTTTTTTAAATGTGCTTTCTGGAAGGCAATGATTTGTTACCGACATGAGCAAAGCTTATAAATCATATAAAACACACGCTTTTGGGATCAGATTTATACCATTTTCGGTGTTGATCTGGCACAGCTCTTAAAGAAAGCTGTATCCACTTAACCTGGGGTTCAGCTTTGGCAGTAAGATGTGAGAAAGCATAATATTTGTAGCTTCTGGGAGACATAATGAACAGAAGACTGTAATTCTCCTATTTGGAATCTTTGAGAGTCCTTTCAGGATCCATCATGGTTTATATCAGTTAAAGCCCATAAGTGATCTAAATAGAATGTTTTGGCTTTTTCTGTAAATAACAAAAAAAACCAGCTCACGCCTTGATTCTTTCTTCCTGAGACAAAGTAGCCCTTTCAGATTTGTTGTGAATTTCTGTGGATTACAGGGAATTTTCAGGTTAAATATTAACTTCATGAGAGGAGTTTGAATTACTCACGCTGTGCTATTCCTGGCACAACATGCTTCCCATGCAGGCATGGTCAAATAATGAGATAATCAAAGGTGCTTTGCTGGTACTGAAATTCAGCTTTAGGCTCACATCATTCCTTCACTGAGCTGTGATAATCCGAATCCTGGGTTTCATTTGTGCCCCTGTTTGGGGATCCTGACTAAGCCAACCACAGGATATTTTCTCTTTTTGTGAAGGTGAGCCCTTTGAGACATTGTGTGGCCCCGAGCTCAAAAGAAATCCCAGTGCCAGCCTGAAAGCCAGGCAGGGTCCTCAGTGACAGATGACAGGTCCGTGTTTGAGAGGAGTCTGAGGAACAGCTTCAATTTTTCCATTGAAAGGGAAAAAGGGGGGCAAAAAAGCTGAATTCAAGGGAAAATTAGATCGATTTTTCTGGGGGTTGAACCGTCCATGTTCTGCGTGGGATTTTTCTGATGGGGCAGGAGAGATTTCCCTCCTGTGAGGGCAATGCAGACCTAACAAGAAGAGCAGCAGAGTTTTTAATAGGGCTGAACCTCCAGGTGATCATCAGGTGTGCATTCAACAGGTGCCAGAGAAGCAGCTGACACATAGCTGGGATTTCACAATGCAGTGTGTGCTGTGGAGGGCTGTGGCATGATTCACTGCTAACTTACATTTTATGGGGAATATTCAGACTGTTTCCTCCATCCCAGTAAAAGACTTGTGGCGTAAAAGGCAAGGAAAAGAAGATCCCAAACTGTTTGTCCAAGTAATTAAAGGGACAGTGGAAACTGGTGTTGGGACTCAAGGGATGAAATTAATTATTCATATTAGCAGAGCCTCAAAGCAGGAATGATTGCTGCTCTCCTAAGTGGATGTGATGGAGACAACAGGGATAAATTGTTAACTGCCTGCGTGGGCTGCAGAATGATGTGGTTTGTGGAGTGATTGTCATAGAGATGCAGGGCTGAGCTGGAGAAAGAGAGAGCAGCAGAAGAGATGAAACAGAACATAAAATATTTTCGTGCTATTGAGTAACATTCAGTTGTTCATTGTCGCTGGAGCTGTAAATAAACAAGTTTTTTTGTTGTGCTCTGCTTTTGTGTCAGGTGTTAGAGAACAGACTGTGAGAAGGTCGTAACAGTGCTTCACAAAGTTGTTAGGAGCATGAAATTGTCACAGAGGTGGGGTTTTCTCTATCTCCTTGGCGTGTAAGGTATTAGGCCTTCACTGCACTTCTGAAAACATTAACAGCAGCACACAAAAATAGAAACCTCTTTGGTTTTTCTTGGGGTCTTGATATATTTATAAAAATTGAATCCCATTATTTTACTCTGGGTGCTTAACTTGGATGGGCCTAAAATATTTTTTGAGCCTGTAAGCAGGAGGTGCAGTCTAATGAGTTTAATCCCAATCATTAACTGCCTCTCCCAACTCATTTCTAATTGAGCCACTGATGATGGAACATCCTTGATGGGCTCCTCTGGCTTGGTCCAGGCAAAATTCCGGCAGCAGAGGAGTAACCCCTGGATAAGCCAGTCAGGGCAGCAGCTGGAGTATGAGGTGGCAATACTGGTGCTGGAAAAAAGTAGACTGCAGCAGGAATTTTAATCAGTAAATAGTGGAGGTGAAGGAATGTTTTTATTGAACACTTCTAGAAAAGAAATTTTATTTCCTGGTATTGGTAGGAATTGGAAAGCTGAGTGTTCTCTCTTCTTAAGAAAAACTCTGGCTGGGATGGATAGTGGGGCTTTTCCTCTTTTCCATGCCTGACTAATTCATTTTTGCAGGGCTTTTTTAATGGCTTGTATCTCTATGATTTTACTGAAACAAAATAAAAATTACCACAAATCCCATAATCACAGAGTATACTAAACTGGAAGAGACCCATCAGGATCCCGGAGTGCAGCTGAAATGGATGTTGTGCTGAAGAATTCACCTTTTCTGGGGTGAAAAATAACTCTAGAAAAGACCACATTTGCCATGAGAGAGTGATTGCATCTCTCCCTTTCTTACATTATATTTTTAGTGCTCTTCAGACAGTTTGGTGATTTCAGGAGTAATAAAGTAATGAAATTTATGTGAACTGTTCCATGATTACAGCAGAGGAGTTGAAGTGCTTGCTGATGTTGTGTGGCATTTTTACCTCTGGTTTTAAGGAAGTCCCCATGATTCCCTCCTAACAACCCAACACCCCTGAATGAGAACAAACTCTGCAGATCAGGAGCTTTGGGAGCCAGGGAGAAATGTTTAACCTGTCGGTGCTGTTGCCAGAGAGCTGGAGTTCATTGCTTGGCAGGAAATGAGAGCAGGATATTTTTCATTTGTTCCAGACTTCAGATGGTTCTTCAAGCATTTGACATATTCTGGGGGATTAAAGAACCTTCAGTTATCAGACACAGTCATGTCAATGTTTTACAGATACCATGGTGCCAGCAACAGGAATATCAACTGCTTTTAGTATAGAGGGAATTTGGGAAGGCAAATAGGACCCCAAGTATTTTATCATATTACCATGGTGCTTTCCAGCTCCAGTGGGCAAGAGAACTCCATAAAAAATGGACTTTATAGTATCTTATGTTTTTTTCCAACTAAAATTAAGATGTATTGAAGTCTTCATAGGTACAGGTAATAATAGGAATGATGAAAACTCCATGTATCTAAAGTAAATATATCCATATTTACTGCTGGAAACTGCTTTTGTGCATCAGGCCTTTTGGAATTAGACTGATCTCTGTTTAAGTGAAGCTACCAGGCTCTAGGGATCAGATAAAATAATGTTATATGCAGCAGCTGTGGGAAAGCAAAAATACAGTGATCTGTAGCACTTTGCATGGAATATTAAATTTAGACAGTTGGGAGAGCTGACCTCAAAGGAGAAACTCCCCTTTAGATCCTGTGGATTTATATATAAGCAAATTTTAAGGATAGACTCTCCTAGAGCTATCCTGCTGAGATGATGAATAGAGGAATCATTAAATTTAGGAGAGAAAGTCACAGTCCTTAAAATAAATGGCCTGTCCCAAAAACTGAGAGGGCTTTGGTCATTCTGTCTGGATTTGCCTTTTTAGAGAGCAGGCAATGTTTAAATCATTGTTTGAATCAACTAAGGGAAGAGATATCCATGGGTGATGGAGGGATTGACAGCACAGGCTGTTAGAACCCTTTTCCCAAATTCACCTGTAGTGATCCCAGTAGAAATTTATGGCACACTGTTCTAGTTCCCAGATGTTTTTCTACAGCTATGGGTTTTGTAAGTTAGTGCTGAGTTCCTGCCAAAATCTCACTAAATCACTGCTTTGCAGCTCACCAGTATTTTACCTTGGCCTTAATCTTGGCAAAAATCTAATTTATTCCATTTAATAAATGAATGCAGATTGAAATGTGTTCATTACACCAGGGTTCAAGAAACCAATGCTGAGTGTCCCTCTGCTTCACGTGGACTTCAAGCTATTTTTGCTTTGGTTCTAAAGATCAATGTCTCGTGACCAACATTATTAAGTTAATAATATTCAGGGGAAAAAAATCAATGTCAATAATGAAAGATGTCATTGCTGCTTGAATCCCCTCCATTTCAGTGTCCCTTTTTTACACCTGTGTTCTCTGCTGTTGTTATTCTTTGCTTTATTACCGTCTCTAAAATAATTCACAATCTGCAGTTACAGAATAATTCTCAGTTTTGCCTTTGTCATTTGGACTGAATCCTCACTTGGGAAGATGCAATCAGCTTCCCACTGCAAACTGAATGTGTCTTTTGTCTTTTTCTTCAAGTAATTCCGTGTGCCATCAATATTTTTTTCCTGATAACTCTGTTCTTTCTTTCACGTCCGACCAACACTTTTGTTTTTCACCTCCAAATATTCAGAAATCATTTCTCCTTTATCTTGACTTTCATATTTTCTAGCTCTTGAGTCATACCCAGAATGAACAGTTCTTGCTTTACTTTTTTTTTTACCAATCTGTCTCTTTGTCTTCCATCTCTGTGGTAAATTCCTGTGGCCAGATCACTGCTGGCCCTTGGGCAGCAGCACAGCACAGCTCTGCTGTTCAGGGCCTGCTGAACACAGCGGAATTTCTTGGGTCACTTTAGAGGTTTCCTACCCGTCCGTGCATTTCTGCTTTGTTCTCTCAGCAACCTTCAGCTTTTATCGGTTCTTTGAGTGTTTTTCACTCGTGACCATCTGTATTTCTGCATTCTGTCTCTTACACTGCCCTTTCCCCTGTGCTGACTGACCTCTGTTTTCTCTCTCAGATCTGCCGCTTTCAGCATTTGTGTGTTGACAGTGTCAGGTGGGGCTCCTTCCTTGGACTTCTCTTAGTTCAGAAGTAGTTTTTGGGTGGAAAATTGAGCTTTTTCCTTGCCAGTGCATTGAAAAATGGCCTAGGGAGGTTCTTCTGGAGAAGCCAACACACCTAAATGACTGAACTCCACATTCTGAGGAAAACAGAGACAATATTTGTGCTAGGCTAACGTTTGGACTCAATGATCTTGAGGTCTTTTCCAGCCTGAGTGATTCCATGATTCTCCAAGTGTTTTTATAACACTTCTTGGATAATGGCAGGTTCTTAAAGCCGGTGTTATCAAAGAAACATTCTGGCTTGTGTGAGGGGTAATTTCAGACCCACGCACGGGGTGACAGAGGTTTATGCCATTAACTATTGATGCATTTGAAAGGAAGCTTGGATGTGTTTATCCTTGTGGTCACGGGTCGCAGTTTCCCAGGAGATGGTAGGGAATCGTTGTGGTTTGGGGAATCAGCTGCTGGGTTTTCCAGGTCTCCCTGGAAAATGCTAAATGGTGAGGAGTTTCAGTGTCTGACCCAGATTCTGACCATTACTGAAGGAAACTGCGGCGTGTGGTAACAAAGATGAGCATTTCCATTTTTCTGTCGTTTTGCTGCTTGGTCTGTTTGCTCTAATTAACAGGATTCTGCAGGGGATTATTTTGCTGATAGCAGGAGCTAATAACTGGTTGCTTAAGGCTTCAGTCATGCAGTTAGCATTTGTTTCCAGTACTAGTTTTAACTTTTTCCTGACTGCTAACAGAGAAAGGAATAATTAATGAATATTGCCACCATCCTCTTGGAATGCTAATATATATTATAAATACAGGTGGGAACTAGTTGAACTTTAAGGTCCCTTCCAACCCAAGCCATTCCATGATTCTGTGATGCAGACATATGAATTCCATAGATTTACATCATACAAAAATTGGTGAAGTTTGGGGTTTTTCAGGTACACAGATATCAAAGAAGTGTTGAGCAAGCCAAGCTTGTTCTCTGTTTCTGAATAAAAATGCTTCATCAAAATGCACCAGCTGGGTTCTTTGCTCTGCTGAAATACAAGCAGACTGCAAAATTCCATGCTGGAAGTGAACTCAGGGCTATTGGAGTGGCCACAAAATGGCCAGACTGGTTTGGCTACTGACCCACCAAAACGCTGCTCTGTTCAATGTTTTTCCACACACCTGCATCAGCATGAAGATAAATAAGTCATTGCCTGACGACGTTTTTGCTGTTAAATTATTTTTAGCTCTTATTGACTCTTTCTTACCGTCGTTCATTAATTTTAGATTAGTTAAAGAAAGAGGATAAGCAAACTTCAGCTCACAAGAGAATGATCAGCTTCTAATGACCACCTAACATATCGATAACAATGTGAGTTTTCTTACTTAAAAAATAATCATAATTCAGGTCTGTATGCTGAAATTACTGGGTATTCAGTAAGCTTAAAATTTGCATTTTGGTGCTTGCACAGGAGGGCTCCCTTCGTGCAAATCCTGCTGTTATTTGCATTTCTGTCAATTTATTCAGCAGAATATCTCTGACTTTATTTATTAACATGGGAAAGTTCCAATTTTTTATCCCTTCCCTAGCAGAGTTTAGTAAATGCAGCATTACTGTGTCACTGTAGGCCAAGCAGATCTAGCTAGACTAGATTCTGTTGTTGCTTTTATTTTTAAGAGCTCATTATCTGAAAAAAATCCCAACAAAACCCTTTTGATTATCCTTTCATTACAATTTTTATTTTCAAGGTATTAATAATTTCAAACAAGCTAATAAATTATTTACTGAGTATACTGCAAGAAACTATGGAATAAATTCATTCTCCGACTTGATTCTCTGAATGAATTTGTCTCTAAAAACATTTTCCTGATGTTTTTTCTCACCTTGCTCCTTCCATGATGTAAATAAAACCAGTAATCAACTGCCTGGTTTGAATAGTGAACTGAATTAGGTGTCAGGTATTTGAAAACAGTTACAGGCAAATGCACATGCCTGTAATTGGCCATTTAGATAGGTCAGGGTTCTTGCCACGAAAAAAGTTCTCAGCTGGACATTTTCTGGGTTTCCATGAAAGTCTGGACTCGCTCGTGCCTTTTGGAAAATCAGAGTTGTTGTGGGCCAAAGCACATTTTGTATAATCCTGGTCTCAAAAGTTTGCTGCTTGGTAAATGGAGAATTATCTGCAAAGAGGATTAAGTCATATTCTGGAAGAAGATGAAACAAAGCTGGAAATTATTTCAGTTATTTCCTAAGTCAATACCACAGGGACTTCAGTCTTCTTTTAATCTGTTGTAAATGACACCTTCACTTTCCTGTGGTGGAAGCTGATGTAGCCAAGTGGATGTGACGTGCTTTGCTGTAGCTGTTGTTATTAATTTCTAATTAAAGTGGGGTTTAACAGAGCAAACTTACTGTAGTGGCTAACAAAGGCTGGTCTGTACTAATATTCAAGAAATAGGGTACGAATAAATACATGTTATTTTATAATCTTCAGACTTGCTTCGACACACTTGAACAGCGTTTTCTTATTCATATTTCCTCCTAATGTGATAGCAGTGAAAATCAGATCTCTGACACTTCTAGAAAATCTGTATTTCTATCCATTTTTTTGTATTCCTGCACAGACACTAACTGGATTAACAGACTTCAATTTTTTAATGTGCTTTGTCCCTCAAAACTTTTCATTGCTCTTGTAGGTAGAGGTTGCCGTACTTTTCCCCTCCTGATCCCGTCTGTGTACTGGGAAATAACTTGGGTTTCATGCCCACAATTTATAGATGAAGTATATCTGTATATGTATCTTCTATATCTTATATTTTATCTGTATATCTTAAGGGCTGGATTTTCAAAATATACAGAGATTCTTGAAATTCAACATCAATAACAATTTTGATATCCCCTCTAGCCTCTTCCACTTCAAAGTCTGGGAAACTGAAAAAGAAATAACTTTAAAGAATTTGCAACGTTTTGCAGAAAATCTCTAGGTTGTTGTTTTTTTTCTGAAAGAGGGGCCAGATTTAGAAGAAAAGTTAGATCACAAGGGTCTAAAAACGACATAGGCAGAGGGAATATGGGGATGACGTTATGGCCGAGTTATTCATGAAGTTATCTCGCTGCTTCAGATGAAAGGAGCACCATCATTCACATTATTAGGGCAGACAGGATCACCAATTAAAATCAGGTCAGAAATAGCTGAGGGTTTTGATCAGATGATTCCATGTGATGCAGGATAAGCAGGAGAAGGCTGATAAATCCTTCTGGATCCACAGCGGGCTCACATCGGGGAGGTCCAACCTGGCCTTGGACACTTCCAGGGATCCAGGGGCGGCCACAGCTTCTCTGGGCACCCTGTGCCAGGGCCTTTCCACCCTCACAGGGAACAATTCCTTCCCAATATCCCACCTAATCCCACCCAATGTCAGTTTGAAACCATTCCCCCTTGTCCTGGCATCTTGAGATGCTCTCCTGGAATGGATGATCTCTCACATGTTTTTCATCTTTCAGAGCCACACACTTCCCAAAATTCCAAACAAATACTTCAGTGGATAGGTATTTTTATTATTTTTTCATGGATTATGTACATTCTGTTAGTTCTTTGGCTCCAAAGGCTTCTAATGTGGATAATAATTGTCCAGATGCTGCAGAGCTAGATGTTAAAAATGGATTATAGATCATCTGTGCCTTCTTCAAAGGCCAATGTAAAATGTCAGAACCTTTTATCTCTGGGTCAGTGATAAGGCAAAAAAATATTAAGGAAATTTAGGAAATGTTTTAATGGAAGTTGTCTTCTTTGGTTTATCAGTTACAGGGTCTGTGGAGAAAAGGGTGTATCTGAGGAAAGATCTACTAAAAAATCATTGCTAAGGAAAGAAAATATTTCAATTTCTACCACTTGTTTGTTGTTCTCAGAGGGGTATAAGACTTTGCTGTTCCTTTCCATGTTTTTCACTTGACTTCCATCTCTTCTTCCAGGGAAGAGCTGGAAAAGAGGTCAGATAGCACCAGCAAAATTTTAGATGACAATAGAAAGAGGCAGAAATCTGCATTACAAATTTTGCTCTCTTTTTCTGCCATCAACCAATGAAATTTTTACTTATATTCCAACAAATTTGTGGGTTTTTTCCTGAAGTGCAGCTCTCAGTTCATTTGCATGAGGAGGACCAGAGGTCCTTCTGTTCTCCATGTGGGGCTGTACATCAGGGGAAGCTCTTGGCCTGATGGCTTACTCCTCCTAGACTTTTCAGCTCTTGCTTCTCCCCTCTGTTGGACAGCTTGCCTCGTGATCTTCTCAAGTTCCACCTTCAAATGCAGTAGGAGTTGAGCACAGCTCCTGAAGGAAGTGTTTCCAGGATCCCATTCATCTCTCCTTGGATGTTCTGTGCAGAATTAATCTGACCCCACACACAGGGGAGGGAGTGAATGATTATTATTCATCACAACCTTGTGTCGTGGCAGTAGAAAAGTGCCCAGGATGGCAAAGCAGACAGTGCTACCCCAAAAGAATAAAGCAAAGAAAGTAAGCTGGAGAGGCCCTGATGGATTGTTCTGGCTCTTGGGGTGTTATGAAATTTTTCCCTCCAAAAATGTTAGTGGGCCATGTGTGTGCTCCCTTAAAGGCTAAGGATCACTGGAGCTCATGTTATGACTAATGCAGTCTGCAGCTCTGAGCTACACCAAGCCTCCAAAGCTGTGCCTGGTGTCACGAAAGTGAAGCTGTGTTTGAAATGTCATTTGTGTACAGATAATTACTTCAATGGAATGAGACAGTCCTGGAGCACTGGATCCAAAGGAAGGAATTCAGAGCTGCTGCTGACTCCAAATGCTCACCCCCATCCCTGCACACGTCTTAATTAACTCCCTTTCCCCCAGTTTTGTTTTTGCCTCTTACTTCTCCCTCTCTGTTTTACAAAGGTCTGAGCTGTTCAGGCCTGCAGAAATCTGGGTTTGAGGAATTAATGAACCCTTTAAGCATCCATCTGGGATGTTGTGTGTGAAACATATGGTGTGCTGGGAGAGACATTTGGGAAGGCAGGGCCGGGAAGACAATCCCCACTCCTTTCTGCCGTGCAGGTGCCCTCCTGCCAGCAGACCTGGTAGTGGTCTACTTGAATATTGCCATTTGATCCAGGCTTATATCGTGGAAAGGTTTCTAATAACCTATTAATTTACTGCACTGACTTAGTTCATTAACTCAGGAGAATGAAGTTTTATATAAATATATGAAAACTTGGAATACTTTCTATATATGGGGGAAGGGTGAGCATGGTTTAAAGGTTACAGAGAAACTGCTCCTGCTGCCAGGACTACTCACGTTCTAATCTCAATGCCTCTCTTTGCCAGAAATAATTCAGAAGTGCCCAAGAAACAAGATTTAAGTCCCTTTGGTGTCTGATAAAACACAAATGACATACGTTCCTAATGCGACAGGACTGTGAGAGCCACGGAAGAATCTGTTGTTGTTTGGCCTTTCCAAGTTTGGCTACATAATTAAAAGAACTTCACAGAGGAAATGAGAAGCTAAATGGGGTTTTTAAGTCTTGGAGAAGCCACTGACAGCGTTTTTCTAATAGGAGCCAGTCTTGGTTGTCAGTTTTGAAGGACAATATTCAGTTACCTGACATTTGAGGCTTGTCAATGAAAGATCAGTTGTGTTGAACCTGCAGGGCATTCTCTTGTTTTTCTAAAAATTGCACTCCCCCCTTGAACAATTATAAAATGTGTTTTAAAAAAATTATCATTCTGACCATCTTGAAATAAAACAGCTCTGCTGCAGAGGTGGGTTCTAACTGGGACAAGTCTTCCCTGTACAGAGAGCTGATCCAACCCAGAAAAAGCGATTGATTCTTGCCCATAATGTCTTGAAGGATAACACCAACATATCAGGCTCATTGTTCAGCTGCTGTTTTAATTGCTCAGATGAAGGAACGGGAGGTGATTGTTGTTATGGAGAGGTTGGAGGGCTCGACAGCACCTGAAAACTGTTTAATTCCAGAGAAACATAAAGCCAGTGCAGTTGTCTGAGGCACACTCAATTGAGAAGAGTCTGTCTGTTGGGATAAGAGGGAAGAGTTCGTCATGGTCCAGTTGTAACTCTGGGAAGTTTTCCTTTCCTTGGGTTTATTGAGCTTTGCTGTGCTGTGGAAGGGTTTTTTCCATGGCTGGTGCTCCCTGGGTGGTGTTCTGCACCTGAAAAATACCTAATACTTGAATTTTCTGTGTGAAAATCCTGGAGATGGTTACACTCCTTCCTACCCAATGACACCTGAAAGATGTGTAATGGTTTAATAGTTTCCCCAAAGTGTCAAAATATAATTCACCTGTTTATTATGGGATGCATGTGTTGAAAATATTTTCTCTTTGTACAGAACAGTTCACAGACATGATTTATGTTTTTAGGAATAGGAAGTATTCCTGTTATCTAGTCAGAAGTCAAGCTTCCCTTTGCTTTCAGTGCCATGCAGGGTTCATGGATGTACCAGTGTTTCAGGGAGAGAAAATACCCCAAAAGGTTCCTGGACTGAGATAAAGACAGGGAGGGATCACTCAGCAGCTACTGTCACTGGCAAAACAGACGTGATTTGGAGAAAAATTAATTTAATTTATAACAGCTCAAGTCAGGGTAATGAGAAATATAAAACAGATCTTAAAACACCTTCCCCTCCACCCCTCCTTTCTTGCCAGGCTCAGCTTCCCTCCTGGTTTTCCCCTACAGCAGAACACTAGGATGGGGACTGGGGGCTGTGGTCAGTCCATCACATGTGGTCATTGCTACTCCTTCCTCCTCAGTGGCGGGACTTCTCACACACTTCCCCTGCTCCAGAGTGGGGAAAAGAGTCCTCCAGGAACTTCTCCAGCCTCAGTCCTTCCCATGGGCGGCAGTTCTTCCCAAACTGCCCCAGTGTGGGTCCCTTCCACGGGGTCAGTCCTTCAGGAACAGGCTGCTGCAGCGTGGATCTCCTGTGGGATCACAGGACCCTGCTCCAGCACAGGCTCCCTGTGGGGTCACAGCCCCCCTTGGGCATCCCCCTGCTCCAGTGTGGGCTCCTTCATGGGCTGCAGGTGGATCTCTGCTTCCCTGTGGACCTCCATGGGCTGCAGGGGCACAGTGCCTCCGGTGTCCTGAGCACCTCCAGCCTCTCCTCCTTCCCCAACCTGGGGGCCTGCAGAGCTGTTTCTCTCTCATTTTATCACTCGAGATGCTCCCACTGTTGCTGGTGGGCTCGGCCATGGCCAGCATCGAGTCCATCCTGGCACTGGCTCCATCAGACACAGCAGAACCTTCCAGCAGCTTCCCACAGCAGCCACCCCCATAGCTCTCCCTGCTGCCAAACCGTGCCACTCAAACCCAGAGCAAGCTTCTGCTGGGAATTATCTGGTTTGATACCATCAAATCAGGAAGGTGCAGGCAGCAGAGGTGGAATCCATCCCTGAGCGTGCTCTGGCCCATACTACTGCTTTAGTAATAGAGTAGTTTCAAGTGGGGAGGACTAAAGATGTAGCAGCTATTATTAGCCAGGCTGCCTCTAAGAAGGTGTTTATTTTAGTCTTGCATGACTCATCCTTATTCTTACATAAAAGACAAGACAAAGTGCAGTTCACTGACTTTGGTCACTAATCAAAACACTGGCAAACCCTCAAAGTGCCTGACTTGCCTGTGTCTGTCTTTTTAATCTGTGTCTTGCTGCATGACAAAGGGAAGGAAATAAGGAACCAGAGTTTATTCTTTCTGTGACTAAGTATTGTCTAAGAAGCTTTTAACTAATCTGGTTTTTGCAGTGGAAGTTCTGCACCTATAGAATTCACAGTGAGGGTTTTTTTGTTGTTCTGCTGCTTCTTGCTGGCTGCCACGGCGCGGGATGAAATCATCGCTTTCGGCCGCATTACATCTCCTGCAACCTTCCAGATGGGCTGCAGCTATGTCAAACAAAATTCTTCATCTCTACTTGATAAATTATGTGATAACCCCGGGGTGAGGCCAAAAAAAAAAAAAAAAGAGAGAGAAATAAAGCCAGTTATGCATAGTTAAGTGAGGGAATCTTCATTAACCCCAGGTGGGGATGCTGCAGTAGCAGGGAGTGAGAGGCTGCCCATGAGCTTTGTAAAGAGGTGGTCCTCAGTTTCAAAGGCATGGAGAGGAAAACATAAAAGCAGCACATGCTCCAAGCCAAAATGAATGTCACTTTTCCAGGGAAAGCAAAAACAGGAGCAAAGGAGGTCATTGATAAGCCCTCAAGTACCTGTGGTAATTAGGATCTCACAATGGAAGTATTTAACTGGACTTTTCTAATGTTTTGGTTGGAGCTGTAATGAGTTCAGTATTCAAGACTTTAAAAAAAATGAAAGTTGTACTGCATTTCCTGCTTAGAAGGCAAAGCAAGAAGTAAAACCATAAAATATATGACTTGGACCATACACTGGTTTGAAAAGTGAAAGGTCACTTCATATTTCCCAGGTGGAGGAAACTAACCTTGATTTCTTATCACAGCCTGCAACCCATCCTTCCTTTCTATTCTTGGCTTTTAAAAATTATCCATTTCGCTCTCTTGTTTGGGAATGTGCCTCCCTGGCTGAAGGAAACAGGTTCTGTCCTGCTGCTGAGTTATGCTTTGTTAGTGGCTTAACTCCTCAGTGTTATGAGAAACTTTTTCTGTGGTTAAAGGACGAATTTGATCCTAATTCTTGCTCCATCCCTGTTTCCCTGATTATTTAGTTGATCTTACTGAAGTTGGTGGGAAAGATTTTGTATTTGTAATATTCCTGCCTGCTAAGGGGGATCTAGAATTTGTAAAGCGTCTCAGTGCAGAAAAGCTGAGCCACCCTCAGTGGGAATAGACTTTAATGGCACCAAATTAAGGCTCTGATGAAATCTCTTAGAGCTCAGAATTCAGGCAGACAGGAATATATTTCCCATGCAGAGCAGGCGTCGTGTTACCAAAATAAAGTAAAGGTTTAGGTGATTGATTTGTAGCTAAGAACATCACAACTGCGCTGTCATGAAGGAAAACTTCAGGTTATAATCACAAAAGGTACTGTTCGGCCTCCTTTGGGCTCTGAAAGAGAAGTTTCAATTGCTAAGCAACTAACCCCAAGATCCTGCCTATTTTGGAGCTATTAGCAGTTTAATCTTGGTGCAGATAGGTAATGATACAGTTCTAAGATGCAATCTTGGCTTGGTTTCTAAAGTTCCAATAAATTGGCTTTATTTTATGTGCAACAGGGACATTTATTTGCCTCTGTCCTAAGGTTTGGCTTTATGGAAAGGAACCCAACCTACTGAAGGATGTCCATGCCCATGGCAGGGGGGCTTGGACTCTAAAGGTCCCTTCCAACCCAAACCATTCTATGATGCTGGGATTTTATGGTGAAATTACTTATTTTTGAGCAATGATGGAAATATATTAGATGGCAACTTGAGAATCTGATGCTTTGAGGAGGCTGCATCCTGTTTTCTAGGTCTTTGATCTCTAACCAAAGTGACAAAATGTCTGTTTTTAGAGTTCTTGCATCCACACAACTTCCTACACATGGAAGTTCTGCCTATGCCATGCATGCAGGAAAACTTTACAGAGAGTTGCTGCTACTTTCCTGCATATCCTCAGTTTCTGAGTGCTACTCTGTGAGACACTCTCTTCTTTTCTCTTTGAAAATAAAGCTGGACAGGAATGTCCACAGTAAGCACAGAGATCAGGAATTCCCAAACAAACAGCCACCAGGCCCACAGGAATAGCATAGAGTATCAGGAAACCCGAATTATTTGCCCTAACTTTGACATACAAACCCCAGTGAATTTTACAAATTAGTTTTTCCAGTTTTGGATACAGCCAGTTCCTGAATTAAACAATGAGATTCAGTCTCTTCAGGAGCACAAAACTTCCAGCTCTTTCCTTCTGAGCAAGAAGGTCGAGAAAGAACTGCCATGTAAACATAAGCAAAATGGCTTTAAAGCTTTCTGCTGAGGAAATGTTCAAATTGGAGTCAATTTGTGCTTAACAGGACGATTTTCCCAATCCTTTGTCCTTTTGTGTTATTTTTAAGTAGCCCTTGCCTGTTGTACCAACATCGGCCATTTGATGGAGTCAGTAAAGGCTCTATCAGATTAGAGCTGCTCTTCCCCCTTAGAAATTAGAAGGAATAATTAATGGCATCTTTTTGTCTGCCTGATTGATTTCTTTCTTCGTTTTTAAAGTGCTGCCTCTGAACCCCCCAGCTTTTTGCTGTTCCCATGCCTTTTAGCAGAGTTATTTCTAGTGCACACACCTACATTTTCCTCCATTCCCCTGGACGAAACTGTGCTCCCTCAGTAAGAAATGTGCTCAGGCTGATAAGCATGTATTATATATGTGTGTGAAAGGAACTATGTATTAGCAACAATGGCTCACTTAACTATTTCAGACAGCATATATTTAGGGTGGCTAAAAATAGTTCTAATTTCAGAGACTCTCGGGAGCTTTGGTCGCGGATCAGGCATTCCCCGCGTTCTGCAGGAAGATGCTCTGAAGGCTGACAGTCATGCACTAATCAAACCCCATGGCAGAAGATATTCTGCCTTGGATCTGTGCAATTCCAGCACTGCTGCCTGTGCAGGATTTGGGGGGCACAGTAGTAGGAGTGAGTAGCACTCACTAAGGTTGCTTTTTACAACATTTCCTAGAGCTGAAGCTTTTATGTTCCCTTAGTCAGACTTCAGAATCTAAATCATGTCTTTCATGGCTGTCTTCCTTGTAGTCTAAAAAAAACCCACCTGGAAATCAATAAAAAGCATATTAGGATGCACTGAAATTGTCTCTCTACCATTGCCAGGCTTGTCAATGCCAGTAACTGGGACAAAGCTGATTTAGGTCAAGGTATTTGGAGAGAAATCAGATGAGATGCTACTGCAATTTGGGCAATTAGGCAAAGAGCTCAGAGGCTGGAATAAAAAAGAGGATGGCACTCAAGGAGAATCAATCACTACCTTAAAGTCATCTAAAATTTATACATTACAGCTGTGAGTGTGCCCCTTCTCACAGCCCTGTCTCTGTGTGAGATGGGAAAGCCATGAGAGCAAGAAATTGCTCCTGCTAGCTCTGAAATGAAATTGGTAACCTCCAGCAGCGTTACCTGGTGCATGTTTGGCAAAATGCAGAGGTCTTTTTCCCAGCTTTATCTGCAGCATGTACAATTCACATAGGCTGGGAAATGCAAGTATTCCACGCTCTCCGGGATGTGTGGCCGCTGGCACTGAGCAATGTGCTGTCACACAGATGGAGTCAGGCTCCAGAGCAAGGCAGCTGTGTCCATCCAGTCCCTGGAAATGAGCCCCAGCCCCTGCTGGTTCCCAAATCCTGCGGTGGGAGTGCCCTTGGAGGTGCTGGCCAAGCAGGATTTAGTAGCTCAGCAGAAGGGCATTGCTCAGGAGGGGCTGGATGGGGTGGGTGATCTCCATCTGCATTGCTGTCCCTGGCCCTTCCCGGGATGGCGATTTAGGGTGAAGCTTTGGCACATCAGGTGCTCACAGGAGTGGTTCCAACACCTTGGGTGGTTTTATCTCCTGTGCAGGGGGACGCAGGTTGCTGAGCACCTCAAGAATCTGAGCTCCTGAGTCTCCCTGAACCCATCCATCAAGGGCAATATCCGAGTTACCCTGACACAGCTTTTGGCAATTCCAACTTCGTGGGAAGCATTAGCTCTTTCCACAGTGCCTCGAAGTCTTACACCTTTGCCTAAGAGCTTGGTTGACATTTTAATTCCATTCTACAACACCCAATTACAAATTTAATTTGAATTATAAGGGATTTCCATTATATTTGCTGTTTAAATCTAAGTTTCCCTTCCTTACTTTTGGAAGCACATTCAGTGTAGGGCAGCACCATCTCTTTCTGTTCTTCTTAACATACTAAGTTCCTTTTCTGATCTTTCCTTGTGTGCTTAAGACTTAATTCACATTCCAAAATATTTAGCATAGAATCAAACTCAGTGAGGCGTTGCTGCTTGTTAATTTTGGGAGTTGGGTTGCACAGAAAATTTAGGTGGCAGAAGAACAAGCATGCAAAATTGTGATCTTGGAAGTCTTTTTTAGTGATTCTAAAATCACTGTTGGTACAGATGAGGCTGCTGCTTTCTGATTGAAAATCCTGTTGCGTCCTTGTTGTCTGGGCTTCATTTGTCGCTTGTGCTTCGTTTATCTCCCCCTCCTCAGTGCCTGTGCTCAGGTTTGGGGCATGTTTCTCTCCACAAGGCTCTTCTGCTGAGCTGCCACGTTGGCACAGGGTTGTGCAGCTCTTCAGAGTGCTCCTAAAATGTCAGTGTGTAAGAGCAGTGATTCAGCACAGCATCGCCCAGCTGACTGCTGCGTGCCGGGCGGGCCACCGTGCTGCTGACTCTGGGTGCTGAAAGGAAGAAGGCGGCAGGTTTGGCTCCCTTCTGGCCACTAGAAGGCAGGAAGTGTCTCCAGAAGTGTTTCCAAAGCTTTGTTTGGACAAATTCTGACATTTGTGGAGCAAATGTCTCCGAAGGAGAGGCTGCAGCATCTCTGGCTGCTGCGGGCTCCCTCGGACTGGCAGCGGTGCAGGAGGCAAAGCCTTGCTCCGCTGGTTCTGCCTTTTGCTGGGAGGGTGTTCCCTCGGGACTGGCGCTCTCCACAGCCAAGGTGGAGCCTCTTTAAAGGCCAGGAAATTGCCTCGTGCTCTGTGAGTCACCAGATCACCCCAAAATAGATTTTTATTTCCAACTATTTACAAATAAAATCAAACTTAATGAAAGGTTCATGGGTGATTCTTATTCGCTGTGACAAAATGCTCTGAGGAATCTGCCGTTACCCTCCTCCGATGCCTGTTCACTCACCAAAATAAATCATTCCTTCTTAACAGAGGAGCTTTTTGCACTTTTACTCTTGCTTGAGATGATAAAAAGTGGTTATACTGTGTGGAGAGTAAGTAAATTAGAACGTCACTTCTTTGAAGTGGTAACAAAAAGCCTCATTATGAATTAATGAAGTTGCTCTTATAAACAAGTTTGTTTTCTTTAAAGAGAGCTGCAAAAGTTGTCTTTGGGTGCTTTTGTTGAGTTAATGTTGTGTAACACGGTGTTTGTGGCTGGTGTCTGTTTTACATTACAGTTAGGGATATACATTTGGATGTTCTTTTGAGGTTGTTTTGAACTAAACATTTCCATGTTTGTAACTGTGCTGTGCAATGACTCCATCACTGATATCTCTTTTTGGGGCTTATCTTCAATTTGGGAAGTCTGGCATAAAACATGCACAAAAGCTGCAGTATGGGTAGTGCAATCAGTAATTTTCTAAATTAAAATAGGGCACTCACACATCACCAGCTGACTGATGGGTATTTCTTCATTCTGATCTAACACAGAATACATTTTTTATGTGAGTTTGATTATTCTGTATGTGCTTGGGCACTCCTTAGGCCCAGACTTCAGTCCTCATTGCCATGGCCTCCAAATTAAACTTCTAAGGGATTCCAAGTTTAAGGCAGTCTTGTTAAAACGAGCATGGCTTTAAGAATTCTCTCCATCTGCTCTAAGATTAGGCTTTCCTGCATGAAGAGGGATGCATGAGCAATACATTTTTTTTAATATTGTTCTTAGAGCAGATGCATTTTCTGGAAAGTGACTGTCTGTGGGAGGAGGAAATATAGATTATCAACACATGATGACAACACTTTCTGTCAATATATCTGTGTAATCTCTGGGAAGGTTTTAACAGAAAATCATTGAAATGTACAGAACCAGTTTATATCCCATGTACAGTGTTTAATTTTAAATTGTATTGCCTGACTAATGGGTGCTTACCTAATGTAAATTAATATTGGGCTGTATTATTAATGCTCATAAAGAGATCTATATTTTGATACATATTTTAGAATTCTCTGCCTCATGGCGTTTAGTGTAGGTATGCACAGCTTTAAAAATAGAAGGGCTCAGCCTGCGAGCTTCTACCTCCTGTAAATACTTATCAAGTGGTTCATTCAGAATTCAAATAAAGATCCATTGTCCTCCCAGTGCTTGCATAATAGCACTGCATCTCCCCATTTGAAAAAAAATATGATATTTTTAGGGTGGAACACAGCCTCCTGTTTTCCTCCAGCATTGACTGGCGAATTGTTGAATTGGGGTCTGAAGCCCTTCATCCCTTTGGTGGGCAGGGTGTGCAGGTGGGTGATGTTCCCAGGGCACAGCGGGAATGGGAATGCTGCCTCAGCTCCCTCTGCTCCCCATCTCTGTCCCCGCACAGCAGCACAGGAGGAAGCTGGAGCTGGCTCCAGGGAAAGACCTGGCTTGGAAATGCACTCTGCCCTAAAGGGATCCTGCTCTTCGTGCAGGAAGTTGTCCTGGAGGAGCTGATGCCCCTGTTGCCTCCCTCAGCTCCTCCAGGACAACTCCCTGGTGTTGGTGGCACAGGGCTGCCAAAAGGAGGCTCGTCCAAAACTTGTCAGCAGAACAGAGCACCTCCACCCACTGTGCTGCCCAGAGCTGGCCCGGCACTCAGATCACAGTGACAGTCTGTGATCCAGAGCAAAATTATCCTTTTAATTTTTTTTTTTTCCCCCTCTGGAGTCAGTTTATCAGAAGAGCCTTGCGGAGCATCAGCGACTCCGCTGAGGGAGCGGCGAGCTGGGGCGTGGGTGACTGGCCAGCAGAGGAACGTGGAGGGATCAGAGTTTGTGTTCCCGTTGCTGGAATGAGCAGCTCGGGTTGCATTTCTGTTCTTTCCTCAGTTTGCTTCCACCTCAGAGCAACCCCCAGCAGAGGAGGATGACTGTGGATGTGCCGGGGGAATGAGGTGGAAGCAGCTCTGGTTGCACTGGTTAAGCAGTTTCGGATTTTCATGCGTGCTTTCATCTGTGAAGGGCAGACGTGCTGGAGAGGTTTCTTTACTATATGGGTGACCTCTAGTTTGCTATTTTTGGTACCCTATTTTTGGGGCTGTCTCTGTACCATAATTTATAGGCTATGAGAACAAATTCAATATAAGAGGCATGTTCACAAGATGAATAATGTTAAGATACTCTCTGTTGCACTTAAACCTTCATTTTAATTTCACTGAATTTTAAGCTAGTACATATTTTTTTGAGCATTGGAATGTGAAAAAAAAAAAAAATTAGTTACCGGCTTATCTTCAGTGAATTTATTTTAAGGAAAAAGCAAAACAGATGTGCACAGTTCATTGGATTTTTTTTCCTGAGAGAAGTTAAAACATGAGAAGCTGCCACCTCTTGCACCTGGCAGACGTCGGACAAATTCATCCTAAGTGCCACTTAATTGATTGCGGAACACTGCAGTTCAATCAACTGCAATAAAGTTAATTGAACCTCTCCAGTGAAATGTGACTTAAAGCAAAGGATTCAAAACAGGAACAGGTACTGATTAATGGAGGCCATTATTTTTAATAGGACAGGGTCCAAGTAACTGAGGAATGTTTGAGTGTTCTGTGTAGTCTCATGAGGATGGGAGTCACCAACTTGCAACAGCTTTCAGGTTAGATATAAGTGTGCAAAATGCAAAATTTTAGATGAGAGTGCTAATTTAGCGTAGTTCTGCTTTTTAAATTAATGCATGGGTAAGAGATGAACAGCAGCCTTTAACCCTGCTGCCTTTTTGGGGCATCAGCTTTGATCCCAAACTTACCCAGTGAGTTTGTACTTATTAGAAGGAAACAAGTTGTGGATTTCCCTTGAGGGAGGTCAGGCACTGGCATGGGACCATTGTAAGCTGGGTGAAATACAGATGAATGTATGACTATCTTTATATATAAGTTAGACACACTAAAAAAAAAAAAATTAAAATATCTTTGAAAGATTGACAGACGTTATGCTCCATTCAGGTTTTTGACTTTGTCATAATATATTATTAAAATGTGTGTTTAACCAAGGCAGGACGTTACTCCCACCTGATATGTTTGTAGCATGCTGAGGAAGTAACGGGAAAATAAAGGCTATTTAGGCTTTTGGTAGTTTGACACAGGAAATAAAGGGATTAATATAAACTGCTCACGCCTAGGACAGAAATTAGAAAAAATACCAGTTCTTCTCAGAGGTTCTGGGCCTAATGGGAATAGCAGGGACAAGAAATCTGAGAAGTTCCAAGATGGAGCTTGGCTAAATGTTAAGAAACAAATTTTGTGATGTAGTTGCCATGACAACCAAGGAGTCTGGAGTTTATGATCTGAGATGCCTCTTCCTTCCAGTGCGTCTCTCAGAAATAGATGTTCCTGAGCGCAGCTGAAGATTTGGCGCAACTCGGGGGGATGAAGCTGAGCCCTTCCTCGACAGCTCCGCTGTCTCCAGGCAGAGACCACATCCACACTGCACTCCACTTTTCAGCAGTTTGGCCACTGCTGAATCAGCTGAGGGAAAAGTCTCTGCCTGGCTGGAGCAGCCCTGCAGATCCCAGGTTTCACCAGGCTCCAGCCTGTCCTTCTGCCCTTGCCCAGAGCAAGCACCAGGCAGTAACATCTCCCTTTGCCACGGGAGCTGCAGCAGAAAAGGCAAAACATTCCCTGTACATGAACGGGGGAAATGTGGTGACAGGATGGAATCCAAAACCTCAGGACACTGTCTCTCCCCAGGGTGTTTTCCTTTAGGCATCTTGTATCTTGTTTATGTACCCCAATATTTGAGTTTATGCAAAGAAATTTCTACCGTAGCAAGGCTACGAATGATTTTGATGTTTTTCCCTTGATTCATATGTACTCTTTTTGCTCTCAAGTACTTCATTATAATATTTCTTCCTCTGGAGAACCCCCAGAAGTGACAGAATTCAGGTGGGAAGTTGCCTCCCTTGATCACCTAGTCCAATTCCATGCTCACTGGTTTCAACTTTACATCCTCCCATGCAGTAAAGGCCACCAGGGCAGGCAAATCTATGAGCAAGTGGATTACTGTAAAAACATTATTAATGCAAGATGTCAGCTGGAATTTCTACATCCTTGTGTCCCTGCTTCTGTGAAGCTTTTTTTTTTTTCTTTTTAATAACACCTTTTAGATCAACAGAGTGCATGAAGTCTCTGAAGCATCTTTTACCCCGAAGTAGATTAAATGGGATATGGTCAAACACCAGTGGCAATCAGTGATGGTTGTGTGGGGGATCAGAATGTAAACAAACTTCCCATTGGTATTAGAAAGTCTTCAGGAATTTTCCAGAGACTGTTCAAGGCCTGTTTCAGAAAGTGTTGAAATAAATGGGTAGTTGGAGCCCAGTGGACTGAAGCCATTTGCTTCTGTTTAAGCTTCTGTGCTGTGATGGGAATAATTGGGTTTGCAGAGATAAATTCATAAATTAATTTCCATTATGGGACTCGTTTATATATTATTACTTTCTATTTTAATTTAAGACACAGGTTAAAATCATGTGCCAGCTTTTTGAGGCAATGAATCTTGATATCATTTGTGGTGAAATACATTTTGTAAACACATAAAATATCATTACACCAAAGTATCTTTTGGCTTTGGATTTTTTTAACTTGCCTCCTCCTTTGGATCTGTGGTCATTTTTGCATTCAGGCCTTTCCTGGGATGCTCAGGGAAAAGTAAGCTGCCAACAGAATTTGTTCAAATTTGCTTTCACAGAAGCCTTTCTGGATTCACTGTACCCTTGTGCTGTCCATGAGGCCATTAAATTCAGCTTTTAGAATGAATTTAGAGGATAAAATAATAGGAGTTTTGACACTAAGTATGCTTGTCAGGTTCAAATCTGCGACTTCTGTGCTAGTTTGTGCTAAATGCTGCTCCAGCCCATTCCAGTATGGCCACAGACACCACAGCCCATTGCTGGTTTTCAGTGGGTGACCCCTGGGATGGCACTGTGGGTTTTCCAAGAGTGCAAATAACTTCCCCAAAACTGTCTGGGTCACTGTGTCTTTCTTCCTCTCACATTTTAGTCTCCAGATGGGAAACTCTTGCTGGCTGGTGACAGGCAGTGCCACGTGCACAGCTCCGTGGTTACTTGAAATGCAGAGCCTGCTAAATCACTTGCGGGCTATTTATTTTCGCTGTTACAAATTGCAATTGAGTTTGTGTGTGTGAAATATTTATCAAAAAGGGTGAATTTTAAAAAATGTGTAGGCAGGGGGTTGTAAGTGTGTGTAACGGGTTTGGGGGTTTGTTGGGGTTTTTTCGAGTAGTTCAGTGGATAAGGAAGAGCTTCTGAGAAGCTTCTTCTGGCAGGATGTGCATTCCCAACTTCAGCCATTCCACCAGTGGGCATTCCAAGCATGATGATGGAGTTCTGTCTACTTAATTACTGTTAAAAATAATTGGCTGCCTTTTCCACTGAGGGAATGTTTAGGTAATGAAAGGATTAGGATGATGCACTGAAAAAATTAATATTTTTTTTTAATCTATTTTTTTACTAATAGAAAAAAGTCTGCAAAGGTCTCTTTCTCTGGTAGTGGGTTTTTTTTCCTTTTGCACCTTCCTACAGGAAGGCTGCTCTGGTGAATGTGTTCCAGCTCATGCATCTGCCAGCTTACAATGTGCTGGTTATTTTGATGCCTGAGGTTTTAACTTTTATATTTTTCAAATCCTGTACTGCCTGGTATGTAACTCTGAAGTTTCGTGTGGCCTGTTAGCTATGCTTCTGTCATGCTGGTCAGACATAACAAAGCTCTCTAGGTTTGCTCATCAAGGACACCAGGCCCCAAAATGTGTAGACTAAAGCCTCTAAAGTGGGGGGCAAACTTGGGGTACTTACATCATTAACTGAGATTATAATTGGAGAATTAACCCTGATATGCAAGTGGACCAAATTTATAAAAGTGTGAAGAACCCATGACCCAGGGTCTATCTTGGGTGTAGCCTTTTGACTGCCTAGGGTGTGCCTTTGAAGGCCCTTCAAATAAATACTTTATTTTGTCTAGTCTCTGTTTTTAGGGGGCCACCTCAAGGCACCAGTTTTGGCACCCCAGNTATATTACATTATATTATATTATATTATATTATATTATATTATATTATATTATATTAATTTTTTCAACCCATTGCACAGCTGTGCATTTCAGAAAAAAAAAATGCTTTTATCCAGCCTGTTTAGAGTATTTTTAAAGACTATTCAGTCTATGAGATCATATTATTTCATAAATTAATTCTCTCAAAGTTAATTTCCATCCCACTGCCCGGTAACCAGATGATAATAAAGGATGGTTTTCAAAAATACGGAATTCTGAGGCTTTTCCCGAGAGTCCAGAGTGGATGGAGGAGAGTTGTTGAAATTGTGGGCTATCCCAAGGGACAGTTTTCCTTGCATTTGGTTTATTGGATGATTTAATTGATGTAACATAGACCCAGCCTCCTCACATGTCTGTTTCTATTATTTGTTTTCACTTATTTATGAAGGACATGGGAGAAAAAGCTCGGTGCAGGAATATTTTGTGGAATAGGAGAAGGAGAAGAAGAACTTCAGGTTTTGCAGTGAAAGATTGCAGAAAATATGCTGAAGGATGGGGTTGAAGAAGAGGGAAAAACACAAATTTGTGCCTGCAAAATTACTTTACTCTTTGTTTCTAGAGCTTCCTTCCAAACACTTAGCCAATAAAAGAAAAAGTAGTTTTTGAGTGTTTTAAAGAGTGGGATTACATTTAATACCAAGAACATTGAGGTGATTATGAAATTCATTGGCACAGTTGGAATAGATATCTGCCTTCCTGGTTTACGAAGTCCCCCCTGCCAAAGCTTGAAGTGGAAGTCGAGAGAAATTCACCTCAAATTATTCACACCTGGAAAAGTTTTGCTGAATAATATCAAAGTAAAACTGCCAGACAAACCTGCCTGAACTCTGGTGTCTCACTGCCTAACGACCCTTTCTGCAGTCATTTGGCTTCTGGATGAAATACTGAAGAAGGGTAAAAGAAATAATGTCACTGAAATCTTTATAAGCTATTGACAATTCCCGAGTTATTGCTTTGTAATCATGCTCCAGTTTTACCCCTTGAGGTGCTAAAGACTGTGAAGATGAGGTTCTGCTCTGCTGGTTTCACAATTCTTTTGTTCTCCAGTATTTTTGTAAGACTCAGAGTTAAATAACCTTCAGTTCTCCTATCAATATTTTTATTTTATTTATTTTCAGATAAATCTTTCTGGTCCCAGCTTTTGTAACTGTGCCTTTTCAACAGAGCTGCTATAAACAGTCATTTACAGGTTCTGTTTCTGAGGCAGCTTGAAAAAAATGTGTTGTATATATTTGCTCCTGCTCTAAATGTTAAATATCATTGCACAGAACGATGGGAACAGATGGGATACTGCATAAGCTGTTTATCATATTACACATTTATCACTTTACACTAGTGAAGTGTACATGTGTTTGATTAATATTGACTTTTGATTTATTTGGAGGGCTCTATTTTTTGACAGCGTTAGGGATTACATTGTAATCCTTACTGGCTTCCAAGCTTGAAATTTAATTCCAGTAAAAATAGAGTAGATGCATTCCATAATTCTTAATTACATGATTTTTTTTTTTTTCCTGTGGAAAAGAATTACCTGGTTGAGGGTTTAATACTGGAAGGAATTCAGAAGTAAATGGATAATGCTGTTTGCTTCAGTGTTTTAGACAGATTAAATTTAGACGCCATTGGTCCAGCTAAATAAATATCTGCTGGAATTAAATACCAGATGCTAAGAAGGTGTAAAATAAAGCAAACCAGCAAGAGTCCTATTTAAATCAATATTCTTTTATACCCTCCCCCTACAGAATGAGAGAACTTCGTCTTTGCCTGCTCAACAGGTCTGGATGTTCAGCATGTGTTCCACCTACGTCACAGTACATGAAACCAAAAAAGCATCTCCAAAAGCACCTCGGGCTCAGACACAGAGCACACAGCTTGTCCCTTAGGCTCCTGACTGCAGCACCATATTGAAAAGATGGTTTACCACTGCATTGGTTCATTAAAATACATTTTGGCTCAGCTAAAGCCTGGAAAAAGGGAAGGTTTTCCTTCCAGACCATGGATGGAAAAATGATTTCAAGTTGAAGTGGGGTGGCTTGTGCTGTTTGTTCTGCTAAATGGCAATAATATTTAATGAGAGATTCTGCTCTAAACTGTAAATCCTTTGAAGTGTGAGATGCCCAGCCTGTCAGAATAAATAGAGGAGGCTAAAAACACTTACTTTGAAAATGACTGTTCATTTTGGAAGGCATTGAGTGATCTCAGTGAAATATTACTGAGTCAGTAGAATTTTGGAGAGAGATCAACTTCCCAGCATGTATTCTGGCAGCAGCTCTTCCTCCATGCCTCAATATCTTTTATGTTCAAATAGCACAGGCAGCACTTCAGTCTTACATGTTGTCATCATTCAGATTTCAGATAACTTTCAGTGACTCCTTATAGATTGAATGAATAAATAAATTACTTTTAGCCATGTTTATTTATGGTTGTTATGCCTCTGCTTTCTTCTGTGTCTAATAATTAATATTATGGAAAGACATATCCAGCAAAAAGGATGATGTAGCACAAGGAATTACTGAGAAAGTACATTTTTTTTTTTTTATTACTATTATTTTCCTTAAGCTGAGTGTTGCAGTGCAGTTTGAAGTTTAATTGTCATGACCAGTAGCTGCTCAGGGCTTCATGTATTTAACTCTTCTTTTTCCATGGGGACTCTTTGTGCCTGCTATGGCCCTGTTGCCTTTGCTTCCACGATGTGAGATCCTTCCAGAAACTTGCAGAAGGAAAACTCTTAATTGTTGTAAATAAAATATGTAAAGGGCAGGATTTGATTGAATTTATTTAGATGTGTATTTCCTGAAGGAGTAGCTTTGTTTTCTGGTCATCATGTCAGCTATGTACTGTTCCTTAAATACCTATTTTCATTAAAAGGCAGTAACTAGAAATTCTGTTTCTTCCTATTCCTTCCACCTTCTGTTTATAAAAATGATAGAACAAAGATTTTCTGCATTTTGGTCTAAAAGACTCCTTCCTTTCTGTGCAGGTTAATAATGAGAATGTCGTGAAAGTTGGCCACAGGCAGGTGGTGAACATGATTCGACAGGGGGGCAATCACCTCGTGCTGAAGGTTGTCACAGTAACCAGGAATCTTGATCCAGATGACACAGCAAGGAAGAAAGGTACACTTTTCTCTCTTCCTAATGGACTCTCCTGCTCTTGCTTCACAGAAAACCAAGTATGGGCATGAAATTGCTGTTTTCTAATTTCTGATTTATTAGACTTGGCTTCTAAAATTTGAAATGCCCTGTTCTTGTTTAATTTCGATGTGATTTGGTTGGGTTAGACATTAATACGTGGCCAAAAGAGCAATATTCTCTCATCATGCTTGGCGAGAAAGTTCATCTTTTGCGGTTTTTCACATGTGTATGTTTGAGGATCTTGTAATAAAACTTCTTGCAGTAGTGAGAGAGGAAAAGCACGAAGAACAGATGATCTTTTATTAATTCCAAACTTACTTGAAATGGGGGTAGTTCAGCAGTGTCTCACCCACCCATCCAAAATGCCACCACAAAAACCTCACCAAAAAAAAGAGGAAACAAAAAATGGAATTTACACTGTTTCCTTCACCTTAGATGCCCCTGAATTTGCTTTCCCAGCTATGCTGGGAAGTCATTAGGCCCTCATAATTATCATTAAGCAGGAAAGATTGCTGCTGCGCGCTGGTGTTCCATACAGCAGCAGCACGTTGTTGAAAGTTCCTGTTCCTCCCACCAGTCCCAGTTATCACTCACACACACCTGGCTCTTCAACACAGGTGCAGGGAGAGGAGCTGGCACTCCAGGGCTCCCTCCTGCTCCAGGAAACTAAAACTTTCTGTCTGTGCTGGAAGTGTTTTTCACCTCTGCTGCTTATTAAAAATAATAATTAAAAAAAAAAAAAGTGAGACCAGCTTGTGGGGTGGAGGGGAAAGGCTGTATTAAACTAAATCAAGTCCCAACACGGTCCTGCATTATTTTTGGTTTGATGGAATTACTGTTCACGCATTGTAAACAAACCTCTTTGCCTCTCCTTTTTGGGATGTTTCATATTGGCCTTAAATATAGTGACAGGACAAGGGGCGATGCTTTAAACTGAAAGGCAGCAGGTTTAGACTAAATATTAGGGGGCAATTCTTCATTATGGGGGTGGTGAGGCCTGGGACAGGTGTCCCAGAGAAGCTGTGTCTGCCCCATCCCTGGAAGTGCCCGGGGCCAGGTTGGACGGGGCTTGGAGCAACCTGGGATAGTGGAAGGTGTCCCTGCCCGTGGCAGAGGGGTTGGAATGAGATGTTCTTTTCTGACCACCAGAAATATTTGTTATCAGGATACTAAAGCACAGATTTTAGGTTTTGTGCTAGATGTGCCTTGATATTGTAAGATCTTATTTATTCTGGGAAGGGAAACACCTGTTTCCCTTAGACTCACCTTAACAATTCAGATAAATTTGAACAGTTTCTCCAAAGATTGAATTAATCTGCCAGAGACTGGCTGGTGCCCAGGAGGTTTTTAGCCCCGCACATTTCTCAGGAGGGGCAGCACTGCTGCGAGGTCCGTTCTCTAGAAAGCCCTTTTCCTGCTGGGAAACAGAAGTGCACAGTTATTTAGCTTTAAATGTTTCTATGTATCCTGTTACATAAAAGCTTGCGGATGTGTCAAGCAACCTACGCTAGAACCAGAAACAGTGGAGAAATTCAGTCCATGAAAAGCATCTCAGGGCTTTTTCCTCCGCATGTAGGTATTTATTTTCGCCTTATTTCATGGAGCTTATTCTTTTCAATTGATACGGAATCGTGGCTGTGAGCATAGGGCTTCCAGGGTGTGTGTTGGCTGACACCTGTGTGTTTTTCTGTTCCATGCACAGCCCCACCACCTCCTAAGCGAGCTCCAACCACTGCACTGACCCTGCGGTCTAAGTCCATGACCTCAGAGCTTGAAGAGCTTGGTAAGAAAGTGTTTTTTGGCAAGCATGCTGGCTTGGTGGAGATGTAAATATCTATCTATATGTCTATATGTGAAATTGATGAAGAGAGCTGCACTGTGTACAGTGTCTAGAGCAGAGGAGGTTTTAAGAATGCTGCATCTTTGGAGAGTTCAAAATGTGCATGACTCGCATGACTGATTTTTGTGGAGACTTGTGCCTTTACTGCTACGCAAGGGAATGTTGATACATTTTATGCATCATCAAAGTTTGGCACATCTACCAAAAAAAAAAAAAAGAAAGAAAAAAGAAAAAGAAAATAATGCTGTATCGTGTTTTGTTAGCTTTGCTTTCTAAATTTTCAGTTCATCTAATATTGTTTTATTTTAAATTTCTGTGGCCTCTCATTAGTGGATAAAGGTAAGCTGCCAGAAGCTGTTGTTAAAAGCTGACAGTGTTGAAGCAGCTTCAACTTCAACTTGTTTCATTTGATCTGAAAAAGTGCATATTATGATATCACTTTGACTTCTGTGCATGATATAAACTTAATTCCTCTCACTATTGGTAATAAAAAATTATTGAGCACTCAGTCTTTTATTTGCTAATTCTGAGAAATGTGGTTGTAGATTCCTTTGCTTGCAGCTAGACTAAGACATGGAAATAGGAATAGATCATATATAAAAAGAGAAAAGCCCAGTGCATATTTCTATGCGGCTATAACAGTAAAACAGTGTGTTTAGCAAGTGAGAAATGGGTATAAAACTAAACCACATCCCTCACTGCAGAGCAATAGATGATAATAATTCTCACAGTAAAACCATTTTTCCATGTAATTCTACAGCGATTTAAATACTTAATTTTATAAGCTTGGGGTTTTCCTGACATGGACTCATCTGAAGGCCAACTGGAAGGAATCATAGCCTTGTGGCCCCTTTTTTTTTCCCCTGCAAGTCAGTGTTTTCTGGGGCAGATGGACCCCACCCATCCTTTAGTGAGTCGAGTCACGTAACTCCAGTGGGAAGTCTTCCCAGCAAAGTGATACTGGAATGGGGGTTGTCTTCTCTATGGTCTAAAAACCAGATGAAGACCACAAAAACCACCCCAGTCTGATTATTTAGCTCTAGCAGGTCTCAGAAAATTTGATTTTTATGTGCAAGTAAGTTTAGGAGCTTAACTCAAGGTATCAACAGATTGTGAATGCTCCATCATTTTTCTTCCAGGATTAAATATTATTTCTGGAGCACACTTTGTGGGTCTGGGTGTTTTTCATTTGCTTTTCTTTCATGGGGTGCTGAGAGCTTGTAAAACTTGGCTGGTTTATCAACCACCTTTCCCAAAGGGACAGCAATACTTAGGCACCATTTTTGCCCCTTCATTATCCTCTTCTGCCAGTTGCTTTCAAGCTGAGGATATTCTTCTATTTCTGTGACTTTTCGATCTTCTGTAGGAGATCCTGTCCTTACAGCAAAAGCAGCACTTTCACTAGGGGAGAATAGCTTCTTAATAGTCCCCAGTGGAGACCATCATATTTTAGCTTTCCCAGCCCCCTGCTCAGGTTGTAGCCCTTGATCTGCTGTTTGTCCTCACCAAGTGGCAGAAACCACTGCAACTCCTATAACAAGCAGCTGTGGGACATATTTCAATTTTTAAGCACATTTCCCATTCATATTTATCCAGATGGGGCAGATACTGCAGTGCAGGAGTTTTCTGTTCTGAGGAATAGTCCTGCGCTACGTTCCAGAGGTGTTTGTCCCCTAGGAAAGCTGTAGTAGTGGCAGAAATTTGTTTTCTTCCTAAACAAGGCTGTAAAATGCCACTTGTGTGACCCTCTGAACATTTGCCACCCCAGCAAACAATGTGACTGCTGTTCCAAATAACATCTGTGGTCTACCTATTTTCATAATTGTCCTGGAAAAGGACAAGAAGGGACAAGAATTCTTAAATTGCACAGCAACTGAACAAGCTTCCACAGGGAAAATGTTCTCCCTCTCATCACTTAGAAGTTGTCCCCTGACATAAAACACAGCTTGTATGTGTGTATTTATATATAATTTATCTCTCTCTCTATGTATATGTGTATATATTGGACATCTGTGAGAGCTATGAGAACACCCACATTTTTATAGCCATTGAACTCTCTAATGAATAAGCCTTTCTTTCATGACATATATGTGCAAACCAAATGGGAAGTGCCTACAAATGAGCACTGTGGATGTTCTCATCAATACCTCTGTGTAACCCTTTTTCCTGAACTGGAGAAGCTTGTGGTCTCAACAATGTCTCGTGACAAAGAATCCCACAGGCTAATTATGTGCTGTGTACAGATGTATTTCCTTTTTATTGGTTTTGAATGTGATGCCTTTAATTTTATTGAATGTCCCTTGTTATGTAATAGAAGAAAAATATAAATAGAAACTCCCCATTTGTTCTCCCTTAGAGTGCATAGTTTTGTAATGTCTTCTAGCTCAGTTAAAAATCATTTTAAAGAAAAAATTATCCATCTTGCAGTCATTACAGTCACTTCCTTTGCCTGGCTCTGAACCCTACTTACAGTTTTATTGACATGTTTTGAGCTATTCTGTTCTTCATAATACAGAGCAGACCATCTGAGCTGTCCTCTTTCAAATTAATTAATCCAAAAGATGGCAGTGTGCTAATGATTCCTTTCCACTTCAGTCTGCAAAGATTTGGAAATGCCCGATGTTGTCATAGTTTGACAGCCCTGGTATCAATAAGTTGCCCCAATTACTGTTCTTAAAAAAGAACTTAGGGAAAAAAAAAATTGTGCATGTATCCCTAATACCTGCAGGGGAGAAACTCCTCGTAGTTATCATAAACCCTGATAAACAGCTTGGCAAAATCAGATTTTATCTGCTGTGGTTTGAGAGATACCTTTTTAGTAGAGGTGAGCAGGGAGAGACTGACATCTTAGAGGGAAGGATAATGTTTGTGCTCAAAATGACAGACAAGGATTTAGCATATAAAAAATTACCTTCAGAATTGATTCACAGTTCATTCCCTTTCTATTTCCAAGCTTCAGTACGGAAGAAGAAGGGTAAGGGGAAGCATTTTGTCTCTTGTTTAACCTGTTTCTCACCTTTCCATAGTGAAGGATAATAACATAATGTAAATGTTGGCATATGGTCCAGTTTATTTTATGGTGTCAAATGTACATTAATTATTGTATATGTTTTTTTAGTTATTTAGTTAATAAATTGCAAACACACTAAGAAACTCAAACAGAAGACCACATTCGAAAATATCCCCCGCATTTATTCCTTTTGTCTCCTTTCCTTCACCTTGCCTTTTTTTTCCTTCTCTGTACCCAACTCTTTTCCAACCCCTTCCATCTCATCTCCTCACAGTTCCTGTGCTGGCTGGCAGCCACAGGGAGTTAGTGGCCAGTGACCCCCCCGGTGCAGTCCCACGTTAGTGATCCCGCTCGTCTCCCGAACGGCCGCACGCTCTCCCGTGCCCACACTGTGTCTGTCTCAGGAGTCAGGGATCTCGCACACCACACCTGGGCTTCCCACACGGAGAAATGCTGCTCTGCACAATTTTGTAGTATCTGGTAGAACATCTTCCACGCTGTCCTGTATGCATGGAGTGCCCTCCCTAGACTGAATCATGAGGCCACCCACCACCTTCTCCTTGAAATCTCTCCCAAAGACCCACCTTCCCTAGATCCCTACTGAGCAATCATCCCAGCACGGATGGCAAGGCAGGGGGCAGGTAGAAATAGCAGTGCTATTTTAATAGTTTCCATAAATGTATTTTTGTGTACAGAGAGTTTGTTTGTGTTGAGCTGCACTTTTTCCATGCTCCTGTACGTCATTTTGCTTCCCTAGATTGTGAGCTCTCCCGAGCAGGGGCTGTGTCATTTCCACCTTCTCATGGAGTCTGGCCCAAGGAAGAGTCTCCCACTTCCCTGAGCCCCTGGGTGGTAGCTGGTGAAAAACAGGCTGTGTCCTGCTCTTGGACGAGGCTCAGTGTCATGGAAAGGAAATCAAGGCTGTAGGCAGTGTCTTCTCTCAGCAGGGAAGCTTTTCCTTTTCAACACTTATTAGGAAGAAATTGGGTTATTTTCCTCCCTTTATTTTCCTGCTCTTTCCTGACCTCCTTTCAGGTGGTCACCAGAGGTTCCAGCTAGGGATATTTGCCATTCTCCATTCAGAGAATATGACAAAATAAACCACATTGCTACTGAAAAATATGTTTTGGCAGCATATATAAAAAAAACCAAACCTTTGTGTTGTTGTGTAGAGTCTTCTGTCAACCAAAAATTCAGTTTTCTGGGTCAGAGATGAGGGAGGCATTAAGATAAAAATAATGGCTTTCATGGTTCTGACTGGTCTTGTTGGTTATCACTGGAGGTGGGTTCTGGTTCATTGGGAGAGCAGGGGAAAGGAAGGCAGGACAGGACATAGGCTGTATTTTTTGATATTCAGGATAGAAGATAGGGTATTTGTGTCTAAAGAGATGGGTGATAAAATCCTTAGGCTTGGAGCAGTATGGCATGGGCAGTTCTGTCATTTTACTACAGTTACAAAGCATGAAGTACTAAAATTTAACTTCATCTGTGCCACTGACTTTCTGCTTGCAGTAGTTGCCTGACTCAGAGGTAGCTTCCAACCTTGAAATGCGTTGTGTGGAGGGGTCGTGTTTCCAAACTACTTTCTGGATTTTTTGGGATACCTGGGATGGGGGAGAGGTGTTCTTCTTTCTTGTGCCTTGTAGTTTTCCAAGAATTTGTTGTGTGAGTAAGTTATGGCAATGTGTAAACCAAGAGTTGTAGCAGCAACTTGTTGGAGGCAGCACTTAAAATGTGATTCCATTAATACTGAAGAATAACCAGGATATTCATGCAGCAAATTGAAATGAAGGTTTGAAAATACTCTGGAAAGGAAAGATTAAGAGAAAAATTTGAGGTCGTAGTTTTCATCATCACCGTGGGAAAATAGGTATCACTGGAGCTTCAAAATTAATATTTTAAAACTTTAAATTTAACTCTGTTCATAATAAGCTTATGCAGCTGGTGGAGAGCTTGGTTTTAAGTGGCTTTTCCTTGAGTTTTTGTTTTGACTTATCAATAACTCGATGAGGAGGGAGAATTTTAAAATTATATGATCCTTAAGGAACCCATCCATAAACTAAGATCTGTAAATGTCTAAATACATGATTTAAAAGTTTCCTGCTCCTCAGCTTGCTTTGCGGCCAGGAAATGGGTTTGATTTAGTGAGTAATTTGGGATTTTCAGTGAAAGCTGAAGTGGACAGTGTTGAATTTTAAAATACCTCATATAAAAATCCTCTAAGAGAAGGGACAAAGTGAAGAATAGAGCAGGTTAAATTTCCACAGTGAAATCGGAATGACGAGATAAACAATTCTTCTGCATTCATAAATATTCTGCTGGCAGTGTCACACGGGTGTCAGTCGTGAGCTAGGGGTGGTGCTTTGTTTGTTCTTAGATTTTATATGGTAATCAATATAAAATATTGATATATACCATATACTGATAAAGTATGTGTGTTGGTCCTGGTCTTTGGGGTTTGGTGTGGGCTGCAGTACCAACTATAAATAAAGGATTTTCTCCTTTGAAGGGCTGAGATTCTATCACCACCTCACAGATACAGAATAACTGTGATATCATCAACACAGAATGTTGTTACCTGGCATCAAGTCTTACCAGCATTTGAATAGAAAAATATCAGTTGATGGCATTCAAAAGAAATATTATTAGCTCTGTCTGCAATAAACATTCCCACTTCATCCCATTCCTGTTGTCCATTGTTTCAAAGGTGGCACCTTCCAATGGCATCTGAAACAATGAAATTGCAGAGCAAATACATATAAATGAATGCCAAGCAGTGGATTAGCTCTCAGTGTTCTGTACTGTTTGAAGAGACCACTCCCAAAGCCATCTGGGTTCAAAACTCACATTTTTATTTCACTGTGGTGGAGTTCATGATGGAGATTTGTCTGCAGGGAACAATGGAAATACCCCCAAAGCAACTTTTACAGCACTCACCACGTCAGCTCCTGAGATAGCTCCCGGCATCTGCAGTGCACCTCTGTAGGAAGAAGGTTTTCAGATCTTCACCAGACACTGTATTTGAGAAGATGAGAGCAAAAGGCATCAAGCTTCATGAAGAATTCTTGAAGGTTATCCCTTGTAAGTAATTGATTCGCATTACATATTTGAAATTCTAATGAGGTGGCAATGTAGTAATGAGGAAAAGGTTGTCATCGGGTTGTCATTTATCTCAAGCAGAAAGCAGTGACTCTGGGTGGAATTTGTCAAGTCTGTGTGAAGAAATGCCAGCCCCATTTGTGGTTGGTGCAGCGAGGTTACAGATTTCATGGCTTGTAGCGTAACTTGGGGGAGTCCACAGCAATGTAAGTGTAGGATTGGACCGTGGCTACCATATAAGTACTTGTAAAAGTCTTTGTGAGAGAAAAGTATTGAAAATCGGCATGTTTCAAAAAGGGAACAATGCTAAACCTGCGTTTTCCACCAGAAAGAACTTGGCACCTAATTGGCAATGTGCTGATTAGCAACTTGTGGCACAGAATCTAAACTTAACAGGTACTAAAGGCTTCTTCAGACCAGGATTTACCTTTCATGAGGTGCTTTAAGTAATATTTTGGAAACACTGGGAATCCTGAGCAGAGGCTGCTTCAGTCTCTGTGTGGGTTTTCTCATCTACACTGTTATTATTTTGAATTTATCAGCTTGTTCTCGAGGATGTAGTGCCCTGTCATGATACTTGTTTTTCTTTACTACAGGACTGTAATTGAAAAGGTTTTCAAAACCTTTCTGCATCAGCCAAAGAAGACAATGGTATAAAAGAAGTTGGAAAAGGAATTGTAAGTGTTACAGAAAATGGGGGGTTTGTAGCATTTGCAAAGAGGCACATTAAATACGTTGGTTTACGTGAGTGTGGCTATGCTCAGATATTATCAATTTAATATCTAAGCACATATTCAAAATCATGAGGGCTTGAGGAACAGTTAAAATTGCATGTGTTTCCCAACATGGCACAGCTAGGGCAGTGGAAAACTCTTTCAGCACTTTTAATGTGTTCTCTCTCTTTTTCAGGAGCCAGGGAGATGAAGGACTTATCTCCCTCATCTCAAAACTCCCTTTGCTGCTATTGCTTTTTTTTTTCTTTTTCCTTCAAATGTTCACATACCCATGTTAATTAATTTCTAATCTAATTGAAAATAAATGGTTTTAGATAATTCCTCATAGTTTGTTTGGTTTTTCCCCTCGGTGTGGAAGTGTGAGAGTTAAGTGTAAGACCAGAGAAGGCTGCAAGTGTCTTAGATCCTCCACTTTCTTTTTGGTTTCTTTGAGTTGATTGCCTTTTCTTTTGTGACTAGGCCAAATTTTCAAATGCTGTCTCTTAAACAGAACATCGAATTGCCATTTAAATTCCACCTGGCTTGCAGGGTAGGAGTGGGTATTGACTATATTCTCTGCTTTGTTTTTGTTCTTGAACAGAAACCACTGTTAGACAATGACCATTCCTCTTTCAAGGTAGGCTGAATTGCAAGGCTTCAGCATTGCAGGTGTATTTTAAATGCCTGTATCATTATTTCCTTAATAATGAACATGCTGTTAAAGAGCTGGTACTTGAAAATTGTATCCCTAGAAAGGAATTTGAACATATCCATTTTCTGCCTTCCTTAAAATTACTCTTGATGGTGTGGTTATAATGTGTAAATGTGACTTGTGTGTACTAATGTGAAGCTATTTCCAGCCCTAGAAACACAAATAAGGCTTTCTTTCAAGAAAGTTTTGAGAGCTCTTTATTGTGAATACCTACAAAGCATTTTCATAAATCACGTAATGGTATTTAGAGATACTCAATGTTAAATGATTAATTTTAGTTGCTGAAGTTTTTATGTTTTACTGATTTATTTTATATTTTTTTCTTTTTTTATTTTATTTTAGAGTACCTTGTAGAATTCACAGTATCCCAGTCAACAGACAAGTATTTTTACTTAATTTTCATAGAAGGAAAACGTTTCAAGTGCCTTTTGTGTTTGACTGTATTGCAAAGTGCTTTTATTATTTCCTCATTATGCTGATTGCTAAAATAATATTCTCTGCCTGTTGTTTGCAGTATGGTAAATGTGTGGTTTGGGCATTGTGATTCAAGCACAATCCGAAAATTCAAGCAAATTTTCATTTGGGGTGGGGCTGGAAGAAGTTAATTCCAGATTAAAATGCAGTGGTGGCAGGTTGATGAGGATTAGCCTAATGGTCCACACAAAAACTCAGGTCATTCCATTTCTGTATATTTTTAACTATACATTTACAGGACATAACTATAGGTGGAACTTGTTATTTCTTCCCTTTAATTTTGATCTTAAGCAACAAATTCAGATTTAGACCTTAACCTTTAATGTTCTTACTCTGAATCCATGGTTTAGCTAAGGTTAGTCTTTAAATGCTCAGTGTTGTGTTGAAGGCCTTGTTATACCTTACCTACTTTTGGTCTTTGATGAATTTTTACACATCTGATCCTGTTTGAAGAGCTAAAAAGAAAGCCCTTAGTTCTCAGTGGGCTCAGTTCCATTTTTAACTGTCTCCAAACAGGAGTCACCTGGTTTTCCCTCAGGGACACTGGAGTTCTGCTCATCAGGTGAAATTGCTTCTGTGCCAAGCAACGTTATCAAATGAACTCCTGTGGTCTGACCAAGCTCTCTTTTGAAATCAGTAGGTTCTCACCTGCCCATCAGCATTGGGAAGATGGTCTAGAATTTTTGTTCATCTGCTTCTTTGAAAGCCTTGTCCAGATCCCCAGATTGTCCTTTAGTAGCTCTCCCACCCACAGATGTTTCCCCTGAAGTTTTTATCCAGTTACTTCCCATTCTTTTACAAATTCAGCAGAGCAAGGCCTTTGGTGTATATATGGGAAGTGCCAAAAACCTAAAAGGAATGCAGATAATTGCACCTACTTGGTTTAGATGCTGCTTTTTTTTCTTTCTTTTTTTTTTTCCCCAGACATGGAAACTTAATTATGTGCATAATCACTTCGTGCTAAAAACAAGCTACTTGTAGTTAAAAAGAAAAGAAATTGGGAAAAAAAATCGAATCCATAAGATAAAAGCAACACCACAGCCATATTTTTATGTAGTTTAAAAGAATCTCCATGCATTTTTAATAGGCACACGTGAAGACCACCCCTTTAGTGTTGGTGCTGCTTCTGTAACCCGTTTTTGCAGATTATTGACAAGGAAGCAAATTTTATCAGCTAACGAAGGAAATTGAACTAAACCTGCAAACTCGTATTTAGGGAAGGAGATGGAACCAAACCCTTGCATGGGCAGTGCCTGACACTAAGGGCTGTGTGCCCAAACCTGTTGCCACCAAGGAAGAATGAATGTCCTGTGTTCCCATCACTTTTCCAAAGGAAAAATGCATGTGCCCAATATTTGCCTGCAGATGCTGGACCAGGTGGGTGATCCTACAGCACTGAGGTGCCATTGGCATTGTCTGAAGTGTTGCATAATGCGCCTGGTACAGTTTCTGTCTGTATCTATCTTAGGTATTTACAAGGCACCTATCACCTTGGTACCTAAGCAGTTTGAGAAATGCACCCACCCCAGGAGGGATGATGAGATACAGACAGAGGCCCAGGTCCAGAGCAGCAGAGGCAGGGCCCGGGAAGCTCCCCAGCTGTGTTCCCGCTGTTGTTGAGCTCCTGGCCCACTTGGTTGTGGCCAAGGAACATCTCCACCCACCTGTCTGTCAGCGGGAAGAGACGGTGTCCCAGCCCTCACGTGCAGCTCCGCTGGTGGGCAGTCTGAAAAGGAAAGATAATGGAAAAGGCAACGATCCGGTAGCAGAGGTGGAACAGGAATGGTGGGATTTCTAAAGGAGGGCTTCTTAAAGAGCAGCACATCTCAGGGGAGGGATCAGCTGCCAGTCCAAGTGGCAGGTAAGGCACAACACAGGCATAAATCTCAAATGTTCTTCAGTGAACAAAAGTTAAAGAAATACTTCTGATGTCTCTAAAGTTTGTGTATATCCAAAGCCCTGCTCTGTTCTTGGCCTCTGTCTCAGTCCTCTGCCCCTGCAGCTGAGTCAACCATTCAGTAGTTCTCTGAGTATCTCGACCCAGTAACTGCTACAATCCTAAACATGCCTGATGACCAACACAAAGGACTCTCAGTGGTAATGAACGTTGTGGTGCGAGGAGACCTCACGGAATAGCAGTGCTCCAAAATAATGGACATATTCATGAACCTAAAGGCTGGAATAAACTTGGCTTCGATCAGCATGCTCAGGGCAGGATGGGGCAAACCACAGCTCTCCCCTGCAGGCACACCTGGAGCAGCTCTCCTGTGGCCTCCAGGAGCACTGCTGATCCACCACGTCAGACCAGGCTCTGTGTCAGCCCAGGGAAACACCCGGACAGGCAGCAGGAACAGAGAATCTGTCTGGCAGATTCTGCTCTGCTGCAGAAACAGAGAACCTGTCCCACAGGGGAGAAAGGGAGATAGCCAGGACTTTGGTGGAGGCTCACCAGTTCCTATTGCGTGGACCCCTTTAATACCAGATCTCTTTTTTTCCTTAAACACAACAGAGTCAGTGAGGTAAACCAAAAAACAGCCTTCAGAAACCTGTGGGTCCCAGGGGGCTTTTGGAAATAGCTGCATAGTACCCACAGTGATCAAATACTAAAGCTGAAGTGCAGTGGGTCACTGACTTCCAGATGTTTCTGCTCCCTTTAGCCCATGTGCATGCTCCTTCCTGAGCCCCTTCCTTGGTCATTTAAGGGTGGAGATGGAAGTCCTGCCCTGGCAGAGCAAGGGACATGAGGTTAGGAATGAGAACCTTGGAGGCTGCAGGTTTGATGGCTGCTATCACTTGGTATAAAGATACCTGTAAAAGACAGAAGTGACCTATTTTGCCTGTAAGTTTTATCTACCACTGTGAGCAAAATGCTGCATGTAGGAACGGTGTGTCAGGTGGAAATTGCTGGAAAGATCAGGGAATCTGACCTCTTCCCTTTGCTTCACACTCGAGGAAGCCACCTGTGCTTCTTTGTACCCACTCTATTTAAAGCTTGAAAAAAAAGAGATTTGGTTTTTTTAAAGCAAATTAACAACCAAGTGAGGTCAGCCATGTTGGTGCACGGTTTGATCCATAGCCGATTTTGACTTCACAGTTGTAGTGGCCTCTCTCTCTCTTTTTTTGGAAGTGACCCCTTTTCCAAGGAATTAAAGGCAGTTAGCTGAGGTCACTCGGTCAGCTGTTCAAACACGAGGACAGTTTCTGGCTGAACCCAGTTTTCCAGTGCCCCTGCTGTGCCTGGCACACCTTTCCCACAGCCCCGGCCTAGGCACTGGTGCAACCAATCTGACCAAGGTCCGCCCAGAATTTAGGGCGGCTTTTTGTCACCAAGGAATGGATTTCTTGGGCAGAGACTCACACGTTCATCCAGGTGGTGTCAGCCAGTGGCCTCCAGGCAATTTTCCCATGATTGCTCCTTAGTGAAGGAAAGTCTGTGGAAGGCCATGCCTGTAACACACCCTTGGTTCCCCATGCCCCATGGCAATGCTTCCTAAAGCTTCCAGAAACCGGAGTTGCTGAGAGATGCTGAACACCTTGTTACAAATAACAACAGCTATGGTTATTCCTCCTTCTCATTGCCAGCCAAGTTTACCAACCTAACCTAAAGCCTGTGCATGTATTCATTATTCAGAAGTATTCGCCAAGAGTTTCTGCAATTAACCTTCTGCCCAGGGGTTTTCACAGACTCTTTGCTTGCTCCCTTTGTCATTTGTGTCATTGGTCACCAATTGCCAGGTGCTGTTCTTTCAGCTCTGGAAGGCCGAAAAGACTGATTGGGAGGATGGCAAACATTTCATAGGACACAAGGAATTTTGCAAAAATTTATTACTGTGCTTTTTCAGAGAAATTTTTCTTTACGAGCCTCTGGCAAATGTGTAGACATGCACAAATAACAAAGGTGTTCTGGTCCCCCTGAATCTGAACAAACCAGACACAGTGATACCATTTACAGAAGTATTCATAAATCAGTGTGGAGTTTGGAGGTTTTTGATTTCGTTTTGCTTCTGTTTTTGACTTCCAGTATAGTTTGGTTCTACTACTTACCAGTTGTTAGGTGGGCTCTGTTTAGAACACTTGCCAGGTAAACGGGGTTTCTAAATACGGGAAATTTTCTGTTGACATGTCAAAAGAAATGCCAAAACATTCTGTATGACCAGTGGCTCCACCAGAATGAGTATTTATGATCCCTTACCTCACTCTGATTCCGTAGACTTTTAACTGAAGTGTGTGTTTGCTTTGTGTGGTAAAAGTAGGTCCCCTGGTTTTTTGTTCTTTTTTTCTTCATGTGTACTCAAATAGGAAAATGCTGAGAAATAATTTCATGGTCCTACACCGTAGTTGTTAAGAGAGCTTTGCTAATGAAGGAATGCAGCTATGGCTGTATTAGACGAAGCAGGAGAAGAATTGCCAAGGAAGAAGCAGTTCTTAGTTAGGTTGATACATAGTTCCTTTCAAATCTCCATGGAGTGGAAGAGCCAATGATTGCATGACAGTTTGTCCCTAAAATTCATTTTCATAAGGAGCTCATGCCTTTTTACAAATACAATCTCATCCTCACTTTCCATAAAACATGCAACTGGACAGTCCAGCCAGACGCAGAGACAATATGAATACTTTGAATGTGAATACTTTGAAGTAGTGAATATGCTAAATGCACGAATAATATCCATTATTTTAGCACTTAAAAGTCATCATTCTATGAAGTCACACAGAATTCCTTTTAGAGCACCATAATATTGCAGGCACTTGGATGTAGAAATAATGAGTGCCACATTGTGGTAGACAGGGATTGAGATATAGGGAGGAGGGATCCTTGGGTCTGTCAGAAAAATCTTTTTATTTCATTTTATTTCACATGAAATAATTTTTTTTAGAAAAATCGAACAAAGCCCTGCCCTGATTCATAAACAGAACCAAAAGTATGGTTTAACATGACCTCAGCAAAACCTTGCAGATGTAAGCTTACAGCTTCCGCTGAGGTCTGAAGACCAGTATTTCAAAAAGCAGAAATTAATCCTTAAAAAAAAAAAACAACCAAAAAACTGTTTTTCAAGGCTGGGATGCCAGAGAGTAGGCATGGCACTGATCTGGCACTCAGGCCACTGCGGTGTGAGCAGCAGCAGCCTGGTCAGGTCACAATCCTACCGACGGCAGCGCTTCTCTCAGCCGTCCCTTGCCTGAGCGTGGGGAATGCAGGGCTTTGGGCTGCCTCCTGCAGCGCTTCAGCCACACTGCCCCAGGGCGATTTCTGATGACCAAATTGGCCCCCTCAAAAAAATATTTTAAAAAAAGAAGCAGACTCATTTTTTTATCTGAAGTAACAGAAAGTGTACAGAGTCCCGGCCACAGCCTCGCGTAACCCAGAGCGGTGCAGGACGGAGCTGGGCAGATCCCGCTCCACTGTGAGCCAGTGATTCTTGTGGGTGCAAAAGCCTAAGCCTTTCCTGCTCTTTGGGAGGGCATTTTTCTCTAGAGTTGCCACGGGGATGTGCTTGCACTCAGATTTCCACCACACACCCTCAGGCAAGGGAAGAGGTAGCCAGGGGAGGGCAAAACTCAGTTCATTTCCAGGAGACAAAGAGATCCCGGTGAGCAATGCCCTCAGATAGCATTTCCTACTGTTTGGAGAAGAGAGCAAGGAAAAACCGGCAAATGTTGGGGAGGGCATTGCTCGCGGGATAAATCCCATGGACGGCCACCATCGCGCTGCAGCAGTGATTTGGGAGAGATTTTGGGTGGGGGTGACGTGAGACGTCGGACAAAAGTGAAGATAGCCAGCAGTGCTTCAGAGCAACAAAGGGCTGCCCTCAGCCAGTGGTGGAGCACATCTGGCACCCCAGGAAGCTCAATTGGACCCTTGGCCCTGAGCTCGTCCCAGGGATTTCTGACTGACACCACTGCAGTGCATAGGTGAGCTTCTCGCTAGGTTCACTGACATTTCCTGTCACAGTCACGCTGAGGGGAATTTGGTAGCTCCTGCCTTGGGATGCAGCATGGCTGTGTGTGTTCTGGGTACAGGACAGTGTGCATTGAGACCAAAAGTGCTTAATGACGCCAATTGCCACGTGCCCAATGCAGTCACTAAACTTTAGTCCGCCCTTCCGTTTGCCCAAACACATACACTCTGGCTTCCCAACTGGCTTCTTTCTATGTGTTGTCCAATGCATGTAGATACCTCCATCTGCCTGGCCTCAGATACAGTGGTTGTTGCTCCTCTATTTGATTGCCAGATGTCACTGGGGAGCAAGATGGGGAGGTTCCTGGATCCTCGGGGCAAGCCAGCCATCACCGAGGGAGCTCGCTGTCCACGCCGGCCGAAGAACAGGAATCCTCGGTGCCTGCCTCTGACGAAGACTCGCCGGCCAGGACCACAGAGAGCTGGCAGTGGCCGCTGTCCTCGTCTGAAACGCACAGCAACGTTGGGGAGGATTTTGAGGGATTTCAAACGCCGGCGCGGACTCCGGAGTGCACCATGGACATACAGTCTCCCGGGGATCAGTCACTCAGTAGGACTCCTCAGTTTGAAAGTGACTCTCCTGAGGAGGAGGGAAATGATGAGATGAATGAAGAGCGCTGCGGTGTTGAGCCTGTCCCTAGGGATCGGGGTTGGAGAGGGCAGCCCCAGCTAACAGAGGGAGAGAAGCTGTTGATGGAAACCAACAGTAGGATTGTGCAGCTGCTGGAAAATATCAAGAGGGAGCATGCACAGTCCATGGGTCTCATGTCCCAGTCCATGGGCCGTATGGAGCTGCAGCTGGGCATTGTGGCTACCTCCACAAGAGCCATCCATAACTACCTGTCAGAGATTTTAGCTTTCCTCAAGCAGCCGAGGACGCAGGTCCTCGAAACGCGCATCTCCCAAAGAGCCACCCCCCATGTCGAGTTGACGTGTGCCTCGACATGGACTGGTGAGGACGCAGTGGCATCCTCCACTGTGTGCTTACCAGGGGCCGAAGGGACGAGCGACTCTCGCGACCCGCCGCAGGCCACCCTGCCTTGTCGCAGTGGCCGGCTGCAGAGAGCCATAACCGAGAGGGCCTCACTGCCCATGCCTCCACGCCAGGCAAAAGGGGGAGGGAAGAAAAAATAACCACTCCATAGGATTTTTAGAGGGTTTTTTTAATGTGCCTGTCCTTTTAATTCTTAGCCATAAGGCCATCGGTGGCAGAGTTCAACCATTTCCTACATTGGCTAACATTGTATTCTGGCTGACTAGATTAGTCTAACATTTTGTAGTTTATATTTGCACTGTTAACGATGTGTGCTGCTGGTATTTGAAGAACATTTGCCTCTGTTCTTTCACTTTAACTTCATACGAGCATTTTTTTACTCTGTGCCAGGCATTCATTGCTTTTCTTACAAATACAAGTCATTTCTTGAGGCAGCTGTTTTTTGAGTTTTCTTTCTCCATTATCCCACCCCCTCTGAGCAAGCACTCGGGACTTGGTGGTAAGTATAGAGGTCTTGGCAATACTCGCCTCCCAAACTGTGTTCGATCAGTCTTTGCCTGGTGTTTCTGGCATGCCAGCCTGAGGTGTTGGGGTATAGCCTGTACTGGATCATGACCATTCTTACCCTCTGTGGGTCTCACCAGCTCACTTCCTAAGACCCTCGGTGAAGCTAATCCACATGTCTTGGCTATGTCGTACAATAAGTAATGTTGCCAGGATCATACCTCATATTTCTCTTTTTGGGGGCTGTGTAGTGATGTGCCACCAGATCTATCTGGGCACCTGACTCTCGTTTTCAAAGTTCATTTGATGATGGATCTGGTGGCTTTGACGGGCAGCATTATACTGTTTCCTCTGAGAGAGTCTGGGGATTCGGAACAGGAGTCACTAAGCAATGTGTTCTACGGGGATAAGAGCCATCTCCTGCAACAAATTTGTTAGGAGGAGACTGTCCCCTGTAATTATCACAGATATTAATTATTTAAGAAAAAGGAAAAAAAAAAAAAGCAACTTGCCTAGCAGCCAGAACTCTTGAGAACGTAAAAGTCATGACATGCTGTTGGGTACTGTGCTACTCTGTCTGTGATTAAGAGCTTCTCATCAGAGACGAGACCTACATCTTGATAAAACACAACTACTTTCTGTGCCTTTAGGCCATCCAATTTCCTGAGGGCTGGCACCCTGAGCAGGGCACGGGTCCCATTGGTAACCCAACAGGGCAGATGGAAACGCACGTTGGCAATAAATTACTTTATATCTATTGGTGCTGCCTCTCTCGGGGGAATTTAATATAGTGGCACTCAAATTGCTATATGCATGCAGAGGCATCAGACTGGCTTTTACATGTGGTATCCCTAACAGTTGTCCGGAAGGATGCTGCTCCCAGGAGCCCCTGGAGCGGTGGGGACAGGTTCTCACAGGTGTAGCATGGCTCCTGTGTTTGACTCTCTACACGCCGTTGTGACTTCTCGGGAAGGTGCAGAGCAGTTTCTCTGGAAAATGCCAGGGAATAATCGTAGGCCTAAAAATCCTCTTCTGTGACTGCAGCCGAGCCGTGCTCTCTGGCCAGTGAGATGTAGACTCTTCTTCCCTGTCTTCCTGCGAGGCTGAGGTTATTCAGAGCAAAGCAGATCAGCGTTTGGTGCTCTCCCAGCTGGCCACAAACTGCTCCTGTAGAAGTGTGTGTGCGTGTGTGCTTGTGGCTGTACTCTGCTAAACGACCGGCTCCAGGAGGAAATGCAGCTGTCATGGCCAACCTCCAGCGCAGGCTCTTCCCACATTCCTTCCTTTCGACCTTCATCCAGCTGCATTCCTTTTAAAATCCCCATTGGAGGCAGGCTTCTTTGGGCCACTCTGTCAACACACCTCACAGCAGGTGCCAATTTTTGCATCTGTTTTGTGGCTTTTTTCCTCTCTCTTTTGTCAGGGTTATTTGTGAAGTTATCCTCAGAGAATTTCCAACACGAGCTCGTGAGCTTCCCCTCTCGTTGGTACGAAGAGTGCGTGCTGCAGAGTATTTGAGGTCACGAGGAGGTTGGGAGGAGAGCTAATTAGTGAGCCTGACAAATTATTCCAGCCTGAGTATATTTGGAACATGTGGTTCTGGTGCAGGAGGGGTTTGCACTCTGGTGCTGTGGAGACGAACAGCTCGAGGCACAGGCAGGTGAAGGTTTGGCCCAACACGTCTTCTTTCTCTGGGATGAGTCTGAGTGCAGTTAACTGCGGTTCAGCCAGTCCATTTCCTTGGCCTGAGGAGCACGTTTGATAAGGCAGTGAGGATGTTTTTATTTCACATCGTGCTTTCACTCCAGCAGGGTGGGGCAGGTGTGGCCAGGCGCTCAGATTTTGACGTTTCCCGCAGGACCCGCCATGTAGCTGCCGCCATTTAGGATCAGTCTCCACGTGCTGGCTGCTTCTGTGGCCTCACTTTTTTTGTTGTAGCTCCAGAATGACAACCTCCACTCTACCTTTGCTTTCTGATCCAAGGGCAGTAGAGGAAGGGAAGGAGCTGTGCGGTGCTGCCGTTGGAAGTGCCACGTGAGGAAGCCCTAAAGAGTTCCTTGCAAGCAGCTCGAGCTTTAACCCGCCCTCCTCTCCCATTTCTGAGTGCTTTGGCTAAATGTGGCAAATGGGAGCAGCCGCAGGGTGAGAAGGACAGAAAATCTCTCTACAGACAAGAAACCTGCAATAAACTCACACAAAACCAGGGTTTTTTTTCCCCACATGGAAATAGTAGATGGTATTAAGAATTGGTACCAACTGATATTTTGGGCAGATCCAAAACTAGGATCTGACTTCTAGGATTGTCTAGCAAAAGCAGTCCAGTTGGAGGGTATGTATGTTTCATCCCCAACAAATATTTTCATGCTTTTCCAAGTGTCTGTCATGGCCTCATCACTCTTTCCCTGTAGCTTTTTGTTGTCTGAATGGGTATCTGGTTACATGTGTCTGTTCAAAATAAAGGGGATCACTTCTTACATGGTACAGTTCTATTTCTCATGCGCAGATTTTGAGTGCTTCCGTTTCCAAGGCTTCCTTCTTTCTGTATCCCAAAGACCAGTTGTTTGGCTTCTGGGATGAGAACAAGGGTGGGAGAGTCTTAGGAGGAAATCTCTGCCCAGTCGAAGCTCTTGGTGATAGATCCCCTGAGTACCATTCTGCAGTCCAGCCATATTTTTGCTGTACAGGGTAAATGTTCATGGTTACACCGTTGCTTTCTGATGCCTTTTGCTGAGCAGAAGTGCAGATATTTTTCTTTCAGACATTTGTATTACAAAGCCTTATAAAATGGGATGTGAAGTTGGTTTTTATTTTTGAATACATGTGATGATTTTAAGAATTTTTTTTCCTTTTCTCCTTCCACTGGATGATTTAAACCCCACAAAAAAAAAAAAAATAAAGCAGACCAGTGAAAAGACTTGAATGCTAACTTCAATTGAAAAGAAACAGCAACACTACTCTTATGAGACAGTTTTCAGCAGTGCTCAGCTTACTGGTCCTGCACAGCCTTTCCTTTCCTGCCTGCTCCCTGACCCTCTGTGACACTGAAATATCCACTTCTAGGACAACCTTCTTCCTAACCCGAAGGCTAAAAGTTCTTCCCTCTCTTCTTCTCCCGTTTAAAATATCATCCTTGCATCAGCCAGATCTACTGCTTAGAGGAATCAAAAGCTCTTTTCCTCCTGCCTTATTCCCATCCATATCAATATCCAGGGCCCTGAGTGCACTGCTCTCCAGCGAGAGGTAAAATTTAAATCCCTAAATACAATACTTGGAGTAGTAGCACCAGCTCTACATCACCAAAAAACTGGGGTTTTTTAAGTCTGTAGTATCCTGATGAAGTTACTATCGTTGTTTGACAAGTAATCAGTTATTTGGGAGATGGATCTAATTGCTGAAAAGTAGCATTGCTCTGACTCGTGTTGGGGAAGCCTAAGGAGCCAGGCTGAGGCGTTCCACTCACAGAAACACCACAGGCTATGCAAGTAATCCTAATTTCGGTGAAACTTCAAAGGAAAAGACACGAAATTAACGTGATACAAGCAAGCAAATGCAATGGAAGGTGTAGCAAGGAAAGCTGTTGGTGTGATTCCAGTTTGGATTCTAGTAGAGATTCCAAAGTCAAACTCTCCTGGTGGCTTGGGCTACTGATTTAATTTCTCTATGCCTTGGTTTCGTAGCAGTAGAAGGGGCAAAAAAAGGAGCTGTCAGGCAATAATTAGTTGATTATACTGTACTTCGAGGTCTTCAGTGTGAGGGAGTAACATTTTGTATTAAATGCTGATGAACCTTGGTTTGTGACCAAAGTTGGAGACGGGGCTAACACCAGCACTCAGCTTTGGAATATCCTGAATAAACTTCTCCCTGTATTTTACCATTGCATCATGAAGTAGATCAGAGTCCCAAATCCAAATGTTGAAGTTCTCATTCAGATTTGGACTTTGCCTGGTTTTCGGTCCGCTTCTGACCGTGACTAAATGCATTCCCAAACTGTCCAGTTATGAAAAGAAATTTAAAAAAAACCCCCACGTATAAAAGTTTCATTTAAACAGAGGACGCAGTTAGCAAGTCCAAGAGTGTGAACAAATCAGGATGTGATTACGTAAGGAGAATAGGCATAAAAGAGCACTTCTGGAGTACTTGTTAATGTCCAAAATATCACTGAAATTCTGATGACTAAGTACAGTCTGCTTATCTCTATTTGAAACAGTGCTGTACGGATTCACTATTTCTAAAGGTCTTCTTTCCATTTCTATATAGATATTCTCCCTTCACATTTTGAAGGTTTGAAGAAGAGGATTGTTTTTCGAGTCACACTAAGTAAACATTAAATGCATGCAGGCTTAAAACTAAAGCATGCATGTTATGTAGCAGCAATAAAAAAGTGCTCGGCTTGCACGACTTATGATGCTCAAGCGTTGCCTTGTTAAAATGCCAAAAAAACTTTTTCTTTGCATTTTTTTGAAAAGTAAATCTCTTCCTTTGACCTTGCAATACTTAACTGTTCCGTTTCTTTGGACGAGTGATATTTATTTTACTGAATGCTTTTATATTACAGATAAGGTGGATGAAATAGTGCCAGTTTCCAAGCCATCAAGAATTGCAGACAATGCAACTGTGGACTCAAGAGTGGCAACTATAAAACAGCGGCCTTCTAGTAGATGTTTTCCCTCAGCTACAGATATGAATGTGAGTGGGAGCCATGAAGCACTGCTTTATTCCTGCTGATGTATTTAATTCCTTGATTAAATAATGCACAATGCTTCGTAAGGGAAGAATTTATGTTAATCCTATACCACCTATTAAAAATTAAACCCCAGAACTCTGAAATTGCATTATTCGGGTGCGGAATTTGATCTAACAAAACTTTGCATGTAAAAAAAATAATTGGTTTTGTTGCATTTTGGACATATTTTTCCATTACCCACCTTAAGCTGTTGCTTTGTAAATAATATCAACAATTATCAATCAAATATCAACAATTATCAATCTCCACTTACAGCTGCTGTCCTTCCATGACCATCTAAACAAAGCCCAGCCTTCCCTTTCTCTCTACCTCCTCCCCGAAGATAATTCCAGATTTATCACTTTCCATAAGAATTCTCAGTGAAAGGGGTAATGGATGAGGCATTATTTCCATGTGGGGGAGGCTTTCATGCTTTAATGCTGTTGGGGTTTCTGTTTGCTCTCTTGTAGTCCATGTATGAGAGACAGGGTATTGCTGTGATGACGCCCACTGTCCCAGGGAGCCCTCAAGGTCCTTTTCTGGGTATACCTCGGGGTACAATGAGAAGACAAAAATCCATAGGTAAAATGCCTGTCTTGTATGGTTTTGTTCATTAACCACATCCTTTTAGTAACTTTGCTTCTTTCCCAAAGCTTGTTTCTCCGACATCTTTACCCCAGTGAGTGAGTGTTTAATCTTTATACACAGCTCATGAGAAAAGAAGTTTGTTATGTAAGGTGATGTAATTTCCACATTCTGCTTGGCAAGTATGGAATTCTAATTTGATTATTTTCTTTAGAATGTTCCCTCTAACAAGGGAGAAAAAAAAGATCAGTACAAGCCTTTTGCAAAACATTAGGGCAAAATGTCCTTTTTTCCTTCTTATTGAGGTGAAAGCATTGTAATGCTGTGTAGTTTATAAAGAAATCCTGTTGATCAGATGGACTAAAATTCACCTTTTTTTTTCATTTCAAATGATGACGGTAGATGATAATACAACAAAGAAACAAAGAGCAGACCAAATTTGGGCTTTCTTTGTTCTTGTTAGTAATCTTAGCAGTGACTGTTATCAATTTAGAAACGCATTATGCTGATGTAAAATTAGCATCCAAACTATCCCAGTAATACCCAGTTTATTTATGTTAAAAGCCATATTTGTAATGATACAATGTCATCTTTTGAAATGCAACATTATGGGGTTTTTTTCCCCAATGGGATCTTCCCAGTCCCTTTGGTAAATTTCAATTGCATCTTAAAAATTCATTAGGTTTCCAAGTTGCTTTATTATATGCATTTATAGAGTGTTAGAGCAAGGCAGAAGTGACTTTTCTGCACAGAGTCTCCTCCCTGTTCAATAGTTTTCGAAGAAAATGTGCTTTTCTGCAGCCACCTTGATGATACATAAACCCCGAACATTTGCCTACACATCCGTTTAATTAAAATTCCATAGCATCCTTTTCAATCCTGGCACCTGGGATGTCCATCAGGAAAGAATGATTATGGTGGGAATCAACCTAAAGGCCTCTTTTGGAATTTTGCATACTCCTCGTGCCACGGGAAATGCACCCTGGAATTTCGGGGTGGATGGAGAAGTAGTACAGTGTGAGGGATCTCAATGGATGTGGCAGTGTTTTAAATGCTCTCTCTGATTTTTCAGGAATAACGGAGGAAGAGCGGCAGTTTCTGGCCCCTCCTATGCTGAAGTTTACCAGGAGTCTTTCAATGCCTGACACCTCTGAAGATATCCCACCGCCACCACAGTCCTTACCTCCCTCACCACCGCCACCTTCTCCCTCTCTGTACAACTCCCCCAAATCCCTGACGTCCCGGAGCTACGGAACGATCAAACCTCCATTTAACCAGAATTCAGGTGCAAAAATCTCTTTGGTTAGGCCCGAGAGCGTGGGGACAATGATAAGGGACAAAGGGATCTATTACAGGCGGGAGCTGGACCGATACTCCCTGGACTCGGAAGACCTGTACAACAGGAGTGCCGCAGCTCAGGCGAATTTCAGGAGCAAGAGGGGCCAGATGCCGGAAAACCCCTATTCCGAGGTCGGCAAGATCGCCAGTAAAGCAGTTTATGTGCCGGCCAAGCCGGCCAGGCGGAAGGGGATGCTGGTGAAACAATCCAATGTGGAGGACAGTCCAGAAAAGACCTGCTCTATTCCAATCCCAACCATCATCGTCAAAGAGCCATCCACCAGCAGCAGCGGGAAAAGCAGCCAAGGGAGCAGCATGGAGATCGATCCTCAGTCTTCGGAGCAGCCCGGCCAGCTCCGGCCCGACGACAGCTTGGGAGTCAGCAGCCCGTTCGCAGCAGCCATCGCAGGGGCCGTGAGGGACAGGGAAAAGAGGCTGGAAGCGAGGCGCAATTCCCCGGCCTTCCTCTCCACGGACCTGGGAGATGAGGATGTTGGGTTAACGCCACCAACACCACGGATGAGGCAGTCCAAGTTCACCGAGGAGGCAATGTTCAGCAGCGAGGATGGTTTCAGACAGCTCATGTCGCCATCTCCGATCCCCGCCCCCAGAGAGCCCGAAAACCTTTTTAACAGCAACGAGCCCAGCAGCCAGAGCGATTCAAGGACATTGAATGCTCCGTCCAAAACGAAAGGTACTGACAACAGTACGGTGCCGGCCAAGCCCACAAGTGCTCCCAGCTCAGATAGCTACGTCCACCCGGTCACAGGGAAGCTGTTGGATCCAAACTCGCCACTTGCCCTCGCACTCTCTGCCAGGGACAGAGCCATGAAAGAGCAGACACAGCAGATTCCAGGCAAAGGGGACGCTGTCAAAACCGACCTTAACAAACCGCTTTACATCGATACCAAGCTGAGACCCAACATGGAAACGACTTTTCCTGTTACCGCCACTGTCACCAGGCAAAATACCCGCGGCCTGTTGAGACGGCAGGAGACTGAGAACAAGTACGAGATGGATGCAGGGAAAGAAAAGAAGGCTGAGGAGAAGAAGAACATGTTGATAAACATTGTGGATACCTCGCAGCAAAAGTCGGCTGGCCTGTTGATGGTGCACACCGTGGACACGGCAAAGTCGGATGATACGCCCGAGGATGAGGAGGAAAAGGGAGCTGAGATGGAGCCGAGCCCGGAAAACTCCCCGCCGGAGAGGCCGGAGGGCAGCGAGGAAGCGGAGAGCGAGCTGAGCGTCCCTGCCGCGCCCGAGCCCCCGGCTTCTCCCTGTAAAACCATCGTGGCCGCCAGCTCCGTGGACGACCCCGTCATCCTGCCCTTCCGCATCCCCCCGCCACCCCTGGCCTCGGTGGACATCGACGAGGAGTTCCTGTTCACCGAGCCACTGCCCCCTCCCTTGGAGTTCGCCAACAGCTTCGACATCCCCGACGACCGCGCGGCGCCCGGCTCGGCGCTGACGGACCTGATGGCGCAGAGGAAGAATGGCACCCCTTCGCCCAGCCAGCCAGCAAACTCCTTGGACGGCAAAAAGCAAGCGGGTCTCTCAAACTGTTTGCCTGCCTCCTTCCTGCCACCCCCCGACAGCTTCGACAACGTCACCGACTCTGGGATCGAGGAGGTCGACAGTCGGAGCAGCAGTGACCATCACCTAGAGACAACCAGCACTATCTCAACGGTGTCCAGCATCTCTACCTTGTCCTCGGAAGGGGGGGAGAACGTGGATACTTGTACAGTCTATGCAGATGGGCAAACATTTCTGGTGGACAAACCCCCAGTACCTCCTAAGCCAAAAATGAAGCCCATAATCAACAAAAGCAATGCACTTTACAAGGACGCGCTGATCGAGGAAACTGTAGACAGCTTTGTGATCCCTCCTCCCGCTCCGCCCCCGCCTCCCATCAGTGCCCCGCCCAACCTGGCGAAAGTTGTCCCCCAAAGGACATCCAAGCTATGGGGGGACATGCCGGAGGTGAAAAGCCCGATTCTCTCAGGCCCCAAGGCAAATGTCATTAGTGAATTGAACTCAATACTCCAGCAAATGAACAGAGAGAAATCCTCAAAGCCAGGGGAGGGATTGGAGTCGCCAACTGGAACGAAAACTGCAAGTCTCAGTACAAGGTAAAAGTAATTAACCAAATCATTTTCTAAAAAGCCTTGATCTTTTTTTTTTTTTTTTTTGCCATCCCTTTGCTAACTTCCCCTGTAAATGACATAGATTAAAGAAGAGTGTACTCTGTATTTGCTTAACGAATAGTCTGTGTCAAACAAGAATTTCTTGCACTGTCAACATTGGTGTTGCCTAAGTGATAGGACAGGATCTTTCTCAGTCTTCAACTTCAAGGCACTTTGCACAAACCTTTCAGTTGTTTTGATATTAATTTCTTAGATTTCTCTTTAATTTTTTTTCCTCTTTAAGTTTTTTTCCTCTTTAGTTCTTTTTCCTTTTAAAATGTGGTGATAATTTAATTTTTCTTCAGTCCCATGAGGTATTTTGGCTTCAAACGGGTAAAAAGTGTTTTTGCCATGGGTTGTTTTGCATTCACTGTGTGGTGTCATTTGATTCATGCTGAGACCTCTCCTAATCTACTTCATCATAAAGTATTTCAGAGAATTGCTCATTAAAATCACTTTGCCCTGTCCATGTTATTACTACATCACATCTGTACGGAATGTGGACATAATATCATGAAATCCACAGTTATTAAAAAAAAGAAAGGTAATTTTCTTAGTTTTATTAGGAGACTGGGGTGTTTCTTTTTGCAAAAACACCATGCTGGCTTTGTCTTTGTAAAAAAGGATGCCACCTAAGTCAATTTTATTAGAATTATTCTGGTGGTTAATAGATAGCTCAGCCTTTGGAAAGCTGCTGTAGTTTGCAAGCACAAAGATCGTTTGTTTTTAAAGGAAGGGTGTCTCTGCTGATTGCAAAGATTGCTCATTCAGAAAACAGTGTGATCCACAGGCTCAGCATCACACAGTTAGATACTGTTTCCTGCAAGATGGAAGCCATCAAACTGGTGACAGGGAGGGAATTCAATTTTTAGAATTGAGAAATGGGAATAAAACATGGAAATTCTGGAATTCCTCTCAGTGGCACTTGACAAAACAGAGCAGAAATGGAGCTGGCTCTACAGGAAAAGCCTTCATATAGGAAGAAAAAAAAAAGAACATTATTTTTGCTAGATGTTGATCATGTTTCTTGTTAAGCCCCATGAACATGTTGTCCGTAGCTTCATGTGTATAATATTATTTATCAGCTTTTGTTTTTAAACTGAAAGGTATTTCCAGGTTACAGTGGAGATCTTTAGCATCCCTATTTTATTAGAAAATAGCTGAGGCTACCAACTACAATGTACTGTATATATGTCAAGGTGCTCTCATTACTGAGAGGAAAATGAAAAGTAGAAGTAAATAGAAATACTTTTCTTTGTGAAAATACATTTTTAAAGGTATAAAGGGTGGGGAGAAATTGAAAAACTATAGCACTTCACTGGAGAAAAGCAAACTATTATGTATGCAAAAGCAGCCCCATATGTTACCTTTTAGAGGAAGATCTGACTTAGTGTTACAAATTTACGTTGCTTTTCTGTCCTTGAGGTTTTTTTAATTTTTCCAACTCAGCTTTGGCAAATTACTAAGTCTTCATTATGGAATACAGAGGCTCAACTGGGGGGGAAGAAAAACCCACCCAAAGCATTATTTCAGTGGGGCTGAAATCCTGCTTCTTCCCTGAAAAATAAACCCAAACACTCACCTTTGCAAGCTGGAGAGAGGATCCTGGGATGTACCAGTGCCAAATGAGCTATGAGGGAATAAATGGGATACGTTGGCAGTGGCAAAGAGCAGCAAAACTCTTGGCTGTCATTTGGCTGTGGGAGAAAATGACACCTCCACAGAATTCCCGGTGGGAACAGGAAGCAAGAGGGCTGGGTTTTGTTTCCTGCCGTTTTCCAAACTGATGTGATTACTTCTTAATTATGAGCTGAATTGAAGCTGCTAAAACCACCAGGAGAGGTTGCTAAGGATTTCTTTTTTAAGCGAATTATAATCCGGAGACAGCAGAAGAGAGCCAGCAATCTACAGATGCTGGAAGTGTGTTTGGAAAGGTGCTGCAGGCAGTGTCTTTTCATCTCAGCGAGGGTAAGGCAGGGAGATGGAAATGGAGATGTTCACTTGTGGATTCAGAAGCCCTGTGGTTTTTTTCACTGCTTTTACTCCCGCTTTATCTCTCTAAAAGTTAAATAAATTACAGCCTTTCTAGCCTGACTGCACGACTGACACAATTTTTTACAAAGCTGTCAAATATTATGACCAAGGAATACCATCTTGTGAGAATTTCAAGTGTAAAAGCTAATGTTTAAATTTCAAAGGTGAAATTCCTGGAGTTTCTTGGTATTTTTTTTTCCCCACTAATACTCCAAAGCCTATGACAACCAATTGTAGAGCTTGCAGCCCTTCCCCTGTGAGCTAGCATTAGAAAGGGACCAAGGAATTTTGGCTCACAAAAAGCAGGGATTCTGCTAAATTAAAGAACAACTCGTTAGCTCTGCCAACAGAGCAGTGATAATAAATGAGCCTGTTCCTATCCTTCAGCCAAGGAGAGGGATTGGGAAGGGTTATAAATAGGAACAACGTTCACAGGCTCACTTGGGCGGTGTTCACAGCACAGGCAGCCTGATGAAATTAAAAATATGTATCTGCTTATGGGGCCATACATGAAATTAGAGACCAGATTGGAATCCTAAATCCTGCTAGGAATTCTCTTTGCACAGCCAGAAGATGTTAAACTGGGGTTCACTCGAGGCAATTGCCCTGTCAGGGTGGCGCAGGGGTGAATTAAACAACAGAAACCCATAGAAATACCTTCCATGTGTGTTTTTGATAAATGAGGATTAGGAAGAGATCGTTCTACGGTCCTGAACAGCATTTCTCAATTATTCCATTAAAACCACCCTAAACTCGCTTTTTTTCTCTGCACCTTGGTTTAGCAATCATTTTCCACGGTGTATTTATAGTTTTCCCGTGGTTCTTATGGCGACACCAAGCTTCAAGATTTTTAAATAGAGCATGGAAACGCTTGGCTGGAAACCATCTGCTCCTCAGTGGCAGTGACCAGCCCATGGGATAACGAAAAGGAGCCGGGTAGGAGAAGGAGAAGGAGGAAGAAGTGAGAGCATGCGCTCGCTTACTTTGTACTAATTAAAGTGTAATTAAGGGGTTTGATCAGAAGGTTCAGGAAGAGAGCTCCAGATCCCACTCCCAGTTTTGGCCAGCAGTTACTTTGAGAAATTATGGCCATCAGTCATGGTGACAGAGGTTTTAAACTGGTTTATCCATGTCCTTCTGCGGGCGAGGTGGACAGGACATGTCAACCACAATGACATAAATACAGCAGGGCTATAAATCCACTTGAGAGGCCCCTGGCTTTTATAGGGAGCTGATGAAAGAACTGGGAGAGGAGCAGAGCAGGGCTCTCACTGGGACAGGGGAGGAGTGTTTGTTCTGCCTGTGACCCGGCAGTGGCGTAGCAACGCGACCATCAGGTGCCAGCCCCTGAGATCCGAGGGACAAAGTCAGCGTGGCTGAGGCAGGATAAACCCAGTGGCTGCCAGGGACACACAGCTCAGCCCCAGGGAACACGGCATCCTCCCTCCGTGCCTCTGGAGCACTGATAAGGAACAAGGAACAGCAGCTTCTGCTGCTCTCCACCAGCACCACACCGAAGTGATCCATGGCTTTGCCAGAGGGAGAAACACTTTCAGTTTCTGTGTTTGTCCAGCTGTGTTTGCACAATCCCGTGGCTTCTGGGGCACATTGGCATCACTGCTGGTGGTGGGAGGTGCTCGTGGTAAGTGTGGGAGGTGTGGAGGATGTGCAACCAGGTGGAATCGAGCCCTCTAGTGATGCTTGAGGGGAGGCCACCTAAAAACAGAGACCAGACAGGAATAAGGGAATAAAAGTAGGTATTTATTTAAAGGGCCTTCAAGGTACACCCTGGGGAGACAAAAGGCTACACCTGAGATGGACCCTGGATCACGGGTTCCTCACACCTTTATAAGTTTGGTCCATTTGCATATCAGGGTTAATTCTCCAATTATAACCTCAGTTCATGATGTAATTACCCCAGGTTTGCCCCCCTTCAGAGGCTTTTTAGTTTTACACATTTTGGGGCCTGGTGTCCTTGGAGAGCAAACCTAGAGAGGGTTTGTTGTGTCTGGACCAGCATGAGAGAACAGGACTTTACAGGCCATAAGAAACTTCAGAGTTACACACTTAAGAAGTACAGGATTTGAAAAATATTAAAGTTAAAACCTAAGGCATCACTAGGAAGAATAACCTGCACTGTGCTGGAATAACAAGTTTTAAAAGTGAAACTGGCCAGTGGTTTTGGCCATCTCTGAATTCGTTTTTTCATGAGTATCTGGAAAAGTTCCTTTTTTCCCCCCATGAACAGGTAAGGCAGAACTGAGCTTAGTAGCGAGTCCTGTTTAGGGACTGGTCCTGCATTTGGTTTATCGTAAGGGGTGTCTGGGTTTGGCAGAGGATTAAATAAGTGCCTTGATTTCTCACTTGCTGCTCTCCCATTAGACTCATTTCACGTCGTTAACCGTTCGCCAGCCGATTTCACAGGACTGCTTGCTTTGTCAGTGATTTCTGCAGTGTTTTCAGTCATTCCATTTTGTCATTTTTATTTGCTGTCATGACTGCTGTTGTCAGAGGAGGGTCATGCTGAAGTGCCGTGAAGTAAGTGCCAACCATAAAGCATGGACTATTCTATGTTGTACATTCTGCTGCTTTTTAAAGCTCACTTGTTGTTGTTGCATTTCAGTGACTTTGGTGGTGACTGTGTTTCTCACAGTGCAGTGTGGATTAGATCATCCTAATCCAGAAATGGTAGCCATCCTAAAATGGGACTTGGGATGCCATCTCAAGGTGAAATAAAAGCCACAGTCATCAGAGGAGTACTCAGAAAATGTGTTGGTAACATGAGCACAGAAGACCAGATTCCTGAATGTGTCTGAGCACCTAAACAAGGGGCAGGACTTTTCAGATGTGGCCAGATTCTGCCAGATTTTGGGAGGTGGAGGGGTGGGGAGGGATGATCAATACAGTTTTACACACCTATGCGAGGCTGAAAGTAAAGACAAACCAGCCCTTGTGGTCATCTTTTGTCCTTGAAAGCTGTGGGATTCCCCCCGTGCTCCTTCCAGCTTCCCTTTTCCCTGCAGTTATCCAAGCATAGAGGGCTGAGGCTGCCTCCTGGCCCAGCACCATCCCCTTCCCTGCTGGTTTCCAGACATTTCACATGGAAACTCCTGCTCCTGAAGAGACAGACTCCCACAGACCTTCACGATTGTTCCTCACTGGCAGCAGACACCGAGCATCTCTCAATTCTTCTCCCCAAAATAACACCGTTGTGAGGAGCTCTGGATCCTGCCAGTCACCACGTCAGCCCTTGTTCTTCATCTGCCCCCAAACCAGACAATTCTTGTCTTACTTTCCTGCCGTGCAATTTTCCTCTGACAGCCCAAGAAGAAAGTAAAAATATTAGGAGGGGAAGGCAAAGTTTGGGCGTTGTGTGGCCTCCAAGATCTGCAAGAATTTAATTTCTTGCAATACCCCTATTCAGGGACTCCACTTGTTGCTCCTCTTGGTTTTTAAGATGTTTTCCTTTGATACAATGGAAAAGCTGTGTCAGAACCTGCAGGTCTTCTGGAAAGTTCCAGGATAAACCAGCTCCCATGAGCTGAGAATAATGTGGTTTTTCTGTTTTCCCATGGGAGCTGCTGCACTGATTTGCTTCTGATATTAAGTTAAAAATAAATTTGAATCTTGCAAATATAATTTAAAATTTAAAAGAATTTCTTGCCTACAAGCTGTGCTGATGGCTTTTATACGTGGAGGCCACATGGTTGTGACATATATGTTATATATTTTGATTTTAATATGAGGCAACATAATGGGCATTGCAATCAGTGCAGGCTCACAGCAGCAAATGTTTATAAATTACCACCATATGCTGATTCTAATAGAGCAAATTTTATTTAAAATAATTATCGGACTTTTCACCTTTTTTAAAATGAAATTTGGGGGTTGGCAGGTTTAATATGGATATAACATGTTTAGGATAACAGATGATCAAATAAGGCATAAGAAATGGCTCTGATTAAAAACCTGGAAACCCCATAGCACAGCAAACCGTGCCTGCTCTCCAGCTGGAATGTGCTTGCTCCTTACTGACCAGGGTACCAAACAACCATAAAATGCAAGACAGATGAAGGTTTCAAGGCTGTGTCTGCACCCCAGGTCGCATGGGAGATGTCATTAATTATAATTTAGGATGCATAGGCGTTACATAAATATCCTTTTTTTTTTTCCCTTTGGATTACAATTAGAGTGCAGCATGAAAGAATGGAGTTGATATGGCAGGTGGAAAATGGGGTAAAGAACATGGGGAAATAATCTTGGAGTAAAAGGCGTGGAACTGAAAGCCTGAAAGTGCTTCAGTGGGCTTCCCTGAGCTTCACCAGGGCTGAGCCCGTGCCATGAAGGTTGAGCACTCCCATGGCCATGAACTGAGCTGGTGTTGAAACCTCTGCAATTGGCTAAAATTAAAAAAAAAAAAATCTTATCACTGTCCTAGAGTTTTGTTTTAATAGTCAGCAGCCCTGAGCCTCTGGCTTGGAAAAAGCAAGATGCTCTCAGACCTCCTGCTGCTGCTTGCAGCCGTGTGAAGGCAACACTTTGATCCAGGCTGACAGGAAACTAAGGACCAGCAAAGGATGCCTGGGATGCTTTGCTCACCCTGGGTATTCCTGCCCATAGGTCTGGGAAGGTTAGAGAACACTAGCCAAGGAATACTTCAGATGAGAGCACAGAGTTTACTTTTGGGGGGTTTGTTTCGCTTGTTTAACATCCTTTATTTAGAGGAAGAGTGACAGTAATTTCCTGAACAAGGCTGGGCAGGGAGTCTTCAAGAGGAGCAGTCTAGAGGAGAAGCAGCAATAGTGAGTTGCAAAGCACTGAGCCTGGAGCTGTCAGTCAAGTAGGAATTATCTTTCATCACCTGGAATAAAAGAAGGTGGATTTTCATCATCCGTTTGATCTTGCCACAATGGGTGTGAATACAAAACCCTAATTTCTAGTATTTGCAAGACAGGAAAGTTAAGTAGAAGGGTGATGGCAGGTAAAGATCAGGGATTCATTTCCCTATTTATACAAAGCTCATTCTTGCCATCACTAGGACAGCACTACCCCAGCCTTTTTTGAAGCAGGCTTTTTGTTGGTTTTAAATTATATCATGCCTTAGTAATGAGTGTGAGACTCCTAATGCTGAGGTAAAGGAGGTGGAAATAACTTGCTCCCCTTGGTTAGTAGAACTTAATAGTCTCTTGCCATAGACTTTTTATTTGTAAGAATGCTTAGCTCCAGCCCTAGAAGACAATGAGAGCCATTAGACTCCAAAAACATCACAGGAAACACTCAGAACCTTGCCAAGTGTTTCCTTTCTTGGTTAAATTACAAAGCCAGAAGTGCTGGAAGCATTGTTCCTACTGGGTTTTAAGTGAAGTACCAATCTTCCAAAGAGATCCCCCTGTTCCCATTGAAATACGTGGAGCAGCCTGTGGGAAGTCAGTGGGAATGTTGGTGTGGATAAGATGTGTGTTCTCCAGGAAGTTATTCTCGGTGCTCTTCTCAGGCAGGGAGCTTTACTGGAATGGGACCTGCCGAGATGGGAGCAGGAACATCGGTGTGGCAGAGCTGCCCTTCCTGGGCTCTGGGCTGGTGATGAAGTGCCAAAGCCCCAGGGGTGATGCAGGGAGCACTTGCAGGGCTCTCCACAGCCAGCAGCCAGCCAGGGAATCGCTGGCTCCAGCTCAGGGCTGCAGGGGGGGAGAAAGGGAGGAATAACCTGATTGTTAGCACTGCCCCGTGGTACCATTGCCCTGCTTCTCCTTCAGCTCCTTAAGATCTTTTCTGCACAGCGGTGAATCTGCTGGATTAATGGGAGCATTTCCTATTACTCGTGCACCCAAGCCATCCTCAGTTCTGCCCAGGCAGGACAGGCCTGGCCTGGGGACAGTGTGGCACTCAGGAACAGAGGGCTTCTGTCAGGGTCTGCACTGGAAATCTCAGCACAGCATCAGCCACACCATCCTCTGGAGTCCATGGCATTGCTTCCAGGATAAATAAAACCTTCCTTTGGTCTGGAAGTACTTTAAATCAGTTGTCTGAAGGTTTTCCCAGTCGGCAGGATATTTCTTAAGTGAAGAACGCTGGAGCTCCAGGCACCCGAGGGCCCTGTGGAGTGTCCTGAAGTGCGCGCGCTGACCGGCAGGCTCTTCCCATGGGAATAAGGGCTGTGGGGTCAAGCCTTTGATGACATGAACAGACCCAAACCTTCTAAATTTGCTTCTGTAGCCAGTAGGCAGAAGCAGAGGGTCGTGCTCCTTCACCCACCTTGTCAGGCTGGGCATCAGAGCGAGCCTCTCAGCGAGGTTCATGCCTGCTTCGTTCGTAATCTGAAACTCAATTTCTTTGGGCAAAACTTGATCCCAACTACATCACCTCCAGGAACAAGGATTTTTTCTCCTTCATTTTGTAGTGAAAGTGCCAGAGTATAATTTCTCTGTGGAAGGAAATGGACACTAAGATATTGTAGGCACCTTAGGACTGGTTTATGTTTAAAGCATGGATAGAAAGGGAAATAAGAGCAGCTTGTTCTATAAACAAACGGGATGACAAACATTCTGGAAAATTCATTGAGTGAAGCCCAAAGATCCAAAATCCACTGCTCTCCTGAAACTTCCCACAAATACTATTATTAACGATGTTATGTGTAAAGCCAGAACTGAAGGATTCCAACCCTGCACGTGGCAAAGGGAAGATCAGCTCCTGGTCGTGCTTCGCGGGGAGCACAAAGTGCTCGTGTACTTGTTCCACTCAGTGTTTCTCATTTAGCCAGGAGTTAACTTGGGAACGGGAGTTAAAAAGGGGAAGAATGTGCTCTGGAAGGTGTTTTTTTCCTGAACTGCTCATAAGCAACGGTTTTGTCTTTAACTATAGCTTACCATTGGTGGTGGTTTTCTGGGAAAGAGTTAATGATGCCATTTTTGTACTTCTAGTTAAAATGTGAAACTGCCCAAGCATTCCCATGCCGTAATCACCACGTGCTGCTGGGGACGTGCTGGCGGCCGGCAGCTCTAACTGTGCCTGTCTGTTTGCCATTGCAGGAGCACGGAAGTCATGAGTACTGTCTCAGGTACACGAAGTACAACAATCACTTTCACTGTCCGACCCGGAGCCAGCCAGCCGATCTCACTGCAGAGCAGGTCCCCAGACTATGACAGCAGGACCTCAGGAGCAAGGCACGCTCCCAGCCCTGTGGTTTCACCAACAGAGATCAATAAAGACATCATGCCTGCTCCTCTGACTGCTTCTGCTTCAGCCTCATCTCCTTCTCCAACTCTGTCCGATGTATTTAGCCTACCCAGCCAGCCCCCTTCTGGGGACTTATTTGGCTTGACCACAGGGCGCAGCAGGTCTCCTTCTCCCTCAATATTACAACAGCCAATCTCAAATAAGCCTTTTACAACTAAGCCTGTCCACCTGTGGACTAAACCAGACGTGGCAGATTGGTTGGAAAGTCTAAACTTAGGTGAACATAAAGAAACATTTATGGACAATGAAATAGATGGCACACATTTACCAAATCTACAGAAGGAAGATCTGATAGACCTTGGAGTGACTAGAGTTGGGCACAGAATGAACATAGAAAGAGCTTTGAAGCAGCTGCTGGACAGATAAGAATAGCTATTTTGCCTCACCAACTTCTGTTGATAACTAGAGATGGGCTGGTACTGACATACCCCAAATGCCTTGTCTGTCTGCGAGTGCCAGCAAAACTGGGGGGGGAGGGGGAAAACAGATGAATTCCTGGTACTCAGGTGATGCAGACTGTCTGCTACATGCCCAAACACAAACCTAAAGATGTTAAAGAAGTGGGGCCATTTTATTTCAAAGCTGTGGGGAGATGTGAGAGAGAGACAGTTGTTAACTTCAAAAATGGTATCTCTTGATACTGCCCTTGGCCGGGACCGTCGCGTGACAATTTTCTTTTAAAATTGCAAACATTTCAGGGCTTCTTTTATTGAAAGAAAAAGAAAAAGAATTGCATTTTATTTTATTCTCTTCTTGACATTCAGTCTCCAAGCAGGCTTCCTTCCCCAGCCCTTGGTTCATTTTAAGAGGACAGGTTGCTCCATTACCACTCAAACCCAGTTTTATCAGTAGCAGAGACATTGAGGCAGGCACAGGAGTTCATATTCCTCTTTTTTTACTGGCGTAGCTCCCTGATCTGTTGGCAGTGAAGCTGGTTGTTCTGCTGGAGTCAGTCCAGAGGTAACCTTGCTCTGTTTTACCTGGTATTTCTTTATTTCTGCAGTTGTATTTAGCACTCTTCCAAGGTGGCAGAACAAGTGCAGTGCACCTGCGTGGTCTGTAGGACGGTGCAGACGTTGAGCAGAGGCCGAGGAGGGACGCACACTTAGAGGTGCAGTGAACTGAAGCTGGTTTGAACCTGAGACCCCCCCCTCCTAGTTCTCAACCAGCTCAACTGCTGCTGAGTCAAAATATGAACTCCACAAGGCAGGACAGACTTTGGTGCACAGGCACAGCTTTGGGACTTGACAGTCAGGCAGTGAGAGAGGCTGAACCCTGAGAGGTGCTCTTTAATTCAGTGAGCGGTAAGTGCTCGGGTATTTTGAACAGCAGGCCAAGGAGGAAGGAGAGGAGAGATGAATGTTCCCATTGAAGTCAGTGGGAAGGGTGCCAGGATTTGAAGTGCGAGAGGGATTTCAGCCTGTTAGGAATGGAAATGCCTCGGCTCGTTACGAGGAGGCAGAGAGGTGATGCCAAGATGGAAAGAGCTGTCGAGCGTCGCGGGGTGTGCGCGTTCCAAGAGCCAGGAGGGCTGGGGAGGGATCCAGGCTCTCGTTTTATCACTGCTAGCAGGGACTGGCTCTGGACAAGGACAGAGGGCTGGGCACTGGCCCCCAGCCCATTCCTTGGCACGAGAGGCGGGAGCACCCTGCCAGAATCCAGGGCTGGGAGCGGGGGCAGAGAGAGCTTTCCAGGAGACTTCCGTCAGCAGGGGAGAAGCACCCACGGCTGGTTCACACGGCTTTTAAAAAAAAAAATACTTTTTTTTTTTTTTTCCAGCTTTCAAGTTAACCAGTCTCTCTCTGCATGTTTGAACTCCCCCTTGTAATTAACACCTCTGAATATCTGTGAGTTTTGTAGGACTTTCTGGACAGAATATTCAAGATGTTCAAGGTGGGTAAATTGGGTGTGGATGGCTAAACTGCCTCCCTACCAAACTTTCAGGTTCCCTTACATTTTGCAAGGTACCTGAACTTTCTTTCCTTGATATGGTCCTTGATATGGTCCAGCCTATCTCTAATTTTTTTATTATTGTGATTATTTTTTTGCTCACAAACAAGTGTCTAATTAGGTCTGCAACAGCCCTAGTATGAGTACATAAAGTTTAGCATTTTAAATATCTTTCTTTACTGCAAGTTTAAATAGTTGTACAGATAGTTTATAAGCACAATATTTTAAGAAAATAAGTGGCTGGTCTACTGGGCAGCCTTTGTGCCACTTCAGTGCTAGGAAGTTAAAAACAAAACAAAAAAAAACAAACAAAAAAAAAGAAAAAAAAAAAAAAAAACTTTTTGTGGTTTACTACTATTTCTGTGGAATAATTATAAAGTCTTGACCTTTTTAAAATCAACCTCATTTGGATGCATCTGAACCAGCAGAGCTGTGTTATATTTTCTATCTTTGCTAGAACTTCTACAGAGGAGGATGAATATTTCTTCAAAAGTGGTTACAGTTACCAACACATTGGAAACTCATAAAAATCAACTTATTTAAGCCTCCTGCCCCCTTTATGGAACAGCAAATCTTTTGACTTAACATCTGTTACTGCGCTCTGTTTGTGTTTGGGGAGTTCCAGGGAGCCTGGTGATGAAAACGAAGCACCGCGGCGTTTTGCTGTCGGGGAGTGCTGAGTTTTTTCCATGGGAGGTGTAGGAAATGGCAGTTCCACTCAGATAGGTCGATGCAGGCAACTTGAGGCCATCACACACTTTTAAGAAGTGAAAACAAACAAACAAACAAACAAAAAACCAACAAAAAAAAGGTAATTTAGCCATCGTTTGTCTTCCATTTGGTGATACGACAGAATTCAGTAAATAAACCACTGATGCCATGCTCTCTCTCTTTTTCCTTTTTTTTTTCTTTCTTTGTTTCTTTGGGTACAGTTGCTATTACCTCTATAACACGTGCCAGAAATACGTTAGGAAATAAATACAGTAGTAAAAGAAACACGTAGAAGTTGACTTTTAAAGCTGCTTTTTTGAATCACAACCTTCCTGTGGGGTTGAACTCGCGCTGAGCGAGCGCTGACACACCCAGTAAATCCCAGGTGAGAGTCGTCCCTTCCTCACACAGGTGTGGCTCCTGCTCGTGCATCTCTTCAGGTACTCCAGGAGCAGGTACAAAACGAGTGGAAAAGAGCAGATTGAAAGAGCTGTAAGGGAGTAGTTTCATTTTTCACGTTGTGTCCTACGAAGCAAAAAAGGTAAGGAGGCCTGAGGGGACCTACTCTGACCACCAGAACGCACCTCTGCCGAGTCGAGTTCGGTCTCCAGCTCTGAGGGGTGGTTGGAAACAAAAAAAGAAAGCAATAGTAACAGATAACGCCGTGGCCTCCGAGTATTTTCGCCAGGGGGGAGGAGAGAAGACCCATTTCTTTCATGCTACTCTGATAGTGAAAAACAAAGTCGTTAGAGATCTATGATATTCTGGGTTTTAGGATCAACTTTTGTTTATATACTGTAATTTAAATAAATTGCATTTACATGCCTAGTTTCTGTAATATTTGTGTATACAATACCAAAATCTTACAAGATGTAAATTGTGTATAACTGCACAGACTCCTTGCCCTAGGTGTCTGAGAACATTTTAAGTTTAATTCATATATTATAAAATGACTAGATGTGACTGTTGATTTACAGAATTTACATATCACAAAGAAGTTACTTATTTGTGGTACTTAAGTTAATAAAAAAATAGTGATTTTTTTTTCTTTTCCTCTCAGTTCTTAAAAGGCATTACCCAGTTGATCTGGCGATGATTATGTGTATGAGCCACAAATATTGATAATTTTTCCATTACATTTTTTCTTTTCTTTTCTAGATATTACTATGTTTCTCGCTATAGTTTGTGTAACAACTTGTGTTCACGTTATCTATGTTGCTGTAATTTTTGTGCTTTAATTCCTCTTATTTCGACTGATTAAAAAAAAAAAAAAACACCAAGCTCCTGTAACTTGCACTTTTCCCCAATCCTTAATACTCTTGTATGGCAACCAAAATTACTGTAAGAAATAAATATAATATTGCACTAAGGGTGTGGTTCTGATTGCAAACAGAGAACATTGTCTGGATTTTTATTAAAAAAGGAAAACAAAAAAGAAGTTGCCAAAAAAAAGTTGCAATTTGTTATTGAAAACGCATAAAATGCTTTAGCAAAATGTAGATAGAACTAAAGGAAAATTATTGATTTATTGCTGGGAAAAGCATTTCCTGTTTATTCCTTCCTCTTTTTTTGGTTTTTTTTTTTTTGGTTAAAGCATTCCTTATGCCAAATGTTCATTTACTGAATTTCAGGGGTCACGCTTGAAATCCGGAAAAGCAGGAAACTTGGAAGGGGAGAGGTAGAAAACTGCATTACCTGATTTTTTTTTTTTTTTTGCCTTAAGGTGGAATTCCAAAATCCGAGGAATGTTCTTTGTGCTGGCTGAGCGGGCGCTGGGGATGCTCGCCCCGAGCTTTAGTGCTGCTGCTGCTGCTGCTGCTGGCAGCGCTCCGGGGCTGCTCTGCCGGTCCCCGAGGCACTCCAAAGTGGGGGATTGGGGTTTGTATTTCACTGGGGGGCCGGAGTTTCTCTAGGGCAGAGCAGCTTTGCAGAGGGGAGAAGGGAACAGTGCTCCTTGTCCGACTTTGTGCATCTTGTGACTTTAAAATCTGTACCAGCTCTGTTTGTACTGTGAATAAACAAGGCTGCGAATGGAAAAGCAAACAAACAAACAAACAAAAAACCAAAACGAAAAAACAAAAGGAAACAATTCACATCTTCTTTTGGCTTAAGTTAAAGATTTGTTTTTCTATCTTTAAATGGTGATGCAATGAAGAGTATTTTTTATTTTTATTTTCTAAGATATTGGAATAAATGCCTAGAACTGTTGCCATTTGGTTTCATATGTTCCTTAACTACGATTCTCTTCTCAGCTGTCGTTCTAGCTCATCATTTTTGTAGCCCCCTGTTGTAATTTCTCTCATGATTTCCCAACAACAATTACTTGGCAGCTTTGTTTTGTTAAAAAACATAGACGAGAACCAGCCTGTTTGGGGTTTTTTTTTAATTTACTTATTTCAGGTATTGTGGCAATCCAGTGCTAAACATCTGTGTATCCAAATAAAGTCAGGTATTTCCAGTGCAAAACAAAGAATGCTTTGCAATTGTCACTGCTCGTTGGCCAAAGAAATGAGAAGAGTTGATCATTGCTGTCATTGTGTACATTGTATCAATGTGTTCTGCTTTATTCTTTGGTTTCTGTATTTTTTTCTGTATTTTTTTTCTTTTTCCTGTATTTTCCTGCATTTCGTGGACTTTCATCCCCTCTGTCCTTGGCTGGGCCACCCAGAGTAGCACGATTGTAACAACGCTTCAGAATGTGTGTTTTTTTTAAAAAAAAAAAAGAAAAAAAAAAGAAAAAACCAACAAAAAAAATTGTACGTGCCTTATAATTTCCCACCTGGATCAGCTACACTGTATTTCACATAAAAAGCTTTATCTTCAAGGTGTTCAGTACCTGACAAACAGAGAGTGCTGGGGGTTGGAGTGAGCTCCATGTCACTGCTTTAGGAAAAGCTGAGGAACTGCAGTGATTGAGACCTTATCTCGCCACATTTTTGGCATTGTGAGCCTGATTTCAAGTCTTCTATTCAAACCAAGCGAGCAAGAGGGGGAAAAGAAATGAGATGAGACTGTTATTTTGGGTTCAGTTCACTGCCATAAGTCCTGGGTGGTTGGCACAGCTGACGTGGGCTGTGTTTCACAGACGAGGTAGCGATGATAAATAAATAAACCACGTGGACTTAATGCCATTAAGTCTGCCACAAACTGGTTCTGTGCCACTGACATCTAGTGGAACCTGATGGACACTGTCTCAGAGCAATATCAGATCTTTGAAAATACTTACTTATTCATTTACTTTCGACAACTGTCATTCTTTCTACAGGAAGCCGTTTGAGAAAATTTTGTATTGTTTTTATTTAGGTGGGCCTGAGTATTTAAGTCACAGAAAGGCTGACTGTATAATTACACGAATTATACATGAATGAGAAGTCTTTAATGTGTTTCCTGGTCCCTCTGTGCTTATGTTTTCTCAGTTTTCTGTTTTGAACGTCAGCATCTCCATGTGATACTTCATCTGCATCCGGCATGGTTTTTAATGGGAATGTAGGTTTTGTCTCCAATACTGTAAACCTTGGACTGTTTTGAACCATTTCTGACACTACAACCTGATGAACAACAGCCTGTTCAGCTCCACATTGTGAAAAAAATAAAGTGAGTTTTGAGGTTAGGAAGCAGTTCAGAACAGCCGGGGGGGATTTCCCAGATGCGCTTGCAGTGCTGAAGTTTGGTTTCTGCAGTAAAATTCCAGTTGTTTTTTTCCTCAGGACTGATGCCAGGAGGAATCCGTGCACGTGTGTGTGAGTTCTTGTATGCTTTCAATGTAAAGGTCCTTGGGCAGCCTTAGAAATCAATGTACAGATAGGACACCAGTGTTGCATGTGCTTAAACCTGTACTGGAATCAATGTCGCCGTGTACCTGTTTGCTTTGGAAATCTGAAGAGAATACAATATACAGAAACCTCAAAATCTACCTCATGTTTTAATGGGTTTTTTTCCACTGGGGTTCTCCCGTTCCCTGATGGTCTCTGAGTGTTCCCTGCTGGGTTCTGGGAATGGCCAGGCCTGGCTCTCCCCACCCAACCTGCCCCTAGAAAACCCCGAGTGAGGAACTGCTGGGGCTCTGTCATCCCTTTGTCCTTTTGTTGTGACCCCGTGGTGCAGCTTGGGGTCTCCTTTGGGGTCAGACCTGCAGTGGCAAGGGTGAGGTGAGAGCTCCAAGAGATCAGACGGAAAGGGGGCTGAGACACAACTCACTTGCCATTTTATTTTTTTTTTTTATTTATGTATTTATCACTTACCATATACTCGTCACACTGCTGACAAGTGAACACCAATCACTTCATTTTTATCCGGGCATAGCCAAATTGTGCAAAACTGTGCGAAGAAATACTCTTGTGCTTAGAATTTCTCTTTTTTTCACTCAAGCTGGGCTGCATCCCCTGCTCTCCATTTGCTCTGCCTCAGCAATTTTCTTTCTCTCCGCAGCAGTGGGTGTCAGCTTCAGCGTGTGCAGCATCCCACAGGTTCAGCGGGCTCGCCTGTAAGGCTTTCGGTGCCCCAGTAAGAGACATTTACAGGTGCACACTTCCCCTGAGCGCATCTGAAATCCCCAAACCCGCTCATTTTCTGCATCACAGAGAAGGCACAAAGCAAGGGCGGGGGACTTCCCGCAGCTACTTTGCAATTTTTAGGGAAGGAGGTTTCTTCCAGAGGCCGATTCCTCCCTGTCCGTGCGTTCAGAGCAGACCGCGGACACGCTGTGGTCGTGTCCCACGGGCACATCCCGGCTCCAGCAGCTGCCCCTGGGCTGTTCTTTGGGGCAGAGCCACGGCCAGCAGAGCCCACCCCGCCTGTGCTGCCTGCTCCTGCCGGGACCGGGCTGCTTTGTCCCGGGGAGGAGCAGCCGGAAAGCCCAGAGCCACGGGAACGAGGGAAATTGGCTCGCGCCACACGCACCGAGCGGAGAATCCCGCCCGGAATTCCACCGCTCTGTCGGAGGGCACGGGGAAGACGAGAAATTTGGCTTGGTAAAGACGTGCACAATGCCTGGCCACAAAAAAAAGGCGAGGAAGTTTGAACCAGGAATAAATCCCTCTGATGTGAGTGGCTGGAGGGCGTTCCCAGGAGCAGCGGGAGCAGGGTGGGAATGGGGGCTTGGGGCAGGGCTGGGAAGGGCTCGCTCTGTTCAGCCGGGAAATGCGAGGCTGGAAGGAGGTGTCTGATTTTCTGGGTGAACTCCCAGGGGAGCGGGGTGACTGCAGGGAATGTTGGTGCTGGAAGGACCTGTCACCAGCTGGGGATGGATCCGGGCTGGAAACCGGGAGGGAGCCCAAGCGGGGAGAGGAATGGGGCTGTGCTGGGGTGTCCTGTGTCAGGAAAATTAATCCACAAACACCAGAGGTTTATGTCCAAAAAGGAGACTGAGGAGTCCTTTTACTGTATGTGAATAAAGGGAGAGATCANCAGCTGGTTTGTAAAGACAAAACCTTCATTCCTTTCACCTGCAAGGAGCAGCCTGGGATTTATTTCTCACAATTCTTCCTGGGGCACCTTCTTATGAACTCTTCTGCCAGAGCTGTGGGCTGGGAAAAATGGGATGGAGGGATCCCAGCCCCCTTTCCTGGAGCAGCGTGGGCTGGTGGAAGGAGTCCAGGAGAGGAGTTTTAAGGTCCCTCCCAACCCAAACCATTCCAGGGTTCTGATTCTGTTGCAAACTACTAATTGGATTAATACTGAAGCATCAGATGAAGCTCTGGAGCGGAGAAAGAAAACCTGGGATATTGCATCTGGAAGATGCCAAACCTAAAGCCTGGCTGCAGCATTAATAAAACTCCAGGGAAAAGGGGCAACAGTTTGTTCAGGAAAGATAAAATTTCCACCCCTGCACAGCTCTGCATCCTCCTGTCAGCACAAAATAGGTGCAATAAAACAAATAAAATACAACAGTGATCTGCAGCTCCTCAAGGATTAAATTCAAGATTACACAAGCCCCAATGTTCCTGCTAACAAGTGCCATTTAGTCCTTACCTTCAGGTTCTGTTTGTTTTCATGGCTTGTTTTGTTCTTTTTAAAAAAAAAAAGAAAGAAAGAAAACACCTAAAGATCATTGGGGGATTTATTCAGCTTGTCTGCAAGGACAGCAGAAAATTTAGAGCAGTTTCTATAAAGCCTAAAATCTTTAGCAAAACACATTAATGTCCTTTTTTTTTTCCCCCTCGTTATTAGATAACAGATAAAGAAAATGTTCTAACCAAAGGATGCTCCATCAGATTGGGAAAAAACTGTCTAATTAACCACAGTAAGAAATCCTGTCAGGAATTCCAGAGATTTGAAAGGCAAAACCAATATTCATAAAAAAAACCCCGAAACAAATGTGTGGTTATGGATGATTCACTGTCCCCTAAAGGGCAACAGGGCCACCTGTGAGGACACCAGTGGACTGTGCCAATATTTCATTATATTACTCGCTTGCAGTACTGAAAACACAAGTTTTATCTCATTATTTTTGCTTCTTGGGTTTATTACAAGACTCAGTTTTATCCCTGTGCTGTAAATGGAGGCTCAAATTAAAACCTCCCACAGAAATAAGCCCAGCTCATTCTGGCTGGGCTGGGGTTTAAGTCTAAGAACTGTTAAATATTTTTGTTGTACCACTGCCTGATTTTTTTTTATACTCAGGACACCTTCTTCTTCCTGAGTGATCTCTTGTTCTTCCTGGAGAGATGAAATTCCATATTTTCCCTCGTGATAATCAATCTAAACACGAGAACATTTGGATTTGTTTGCAGTTATCAGCTACAAAAGCCAAAGGCCAAGACTGGTATCTGGGCTTTACAGAAGGAAAACGTGGTTCCAGTGCAAATCAGCAGCAATGCAATTTTAAAAGCAGGAGACTCATGGAGAATGAACTCACTGGAGGATCTATTTCCAGATTCACCCAATATTTAGTAGAGAAATCTTGTTACCAACTTGCAATACTCCCAGGCCGTGTTTGAGTCTGAGATTTTGATGGCCTTCATTTTTATCAGTGCTTTGTTGACCACGTAAAAGTTTTCTGCACTGTTGTGCAAACACAAGGGAGGCAGAGCCATAAGAGGTTTGGTTAATGAGGAATTTTAATTTATTTCACAGCTGCCATGCAGATGAATTCAGGGTAAGATGGTAGCTTATATTTTTAACATGTAGCTTATATTTTTCCAGGAATTGTAGAAGCACTCTGTGTGCCTGGGAATAATCACAAAATTGTTTAGGTCGGAAAAGTCCTCTAAGATCATCCGTTCCCCCAAGCCCTCCACCAAACCACGCCCCCAAGTGCCACATCTCTGGGGCTTTTAAATAATTAAATAATTCTAAATCATTTCAATAATGATTGATCTTGAACTTGAGCGACTTCCCAGGCTGGGATGTGCCAGTGTCCAGGGCTGCCTGGCACAGATGAGCAGGGATGTTGGACCAGTAACAACCTGTGGCAGGAGCAGGACAAGTGTAAATGAGCACCTGATTAAATGATCACACGTTGCTGAGGGGAGTGAGCGTGGAGAGGACGGTCAGCACCTGGGAAAGGACACCTGGCCGCAGAACTGACCCCTCCTGCATCTCTCACTTGGCTGCCCTTGCCCACAGGGGCACCTCCCCGTTTGATTGGGGGTGACCTGGCTGCCCCCGGCTCTGTGAGAGTGGTGCCCGGGAGGATGAACCCACCCACGGAACAAAGAGCTGCTCCCGGCTCTGGATCTGGCAGGGAACTGCTCCCTCCCTTCCAAAGCTTCAGCAAATGCTGATCCCCGTCCAAGATCCAACAAAAGGCTGTTTGGGAATGCCTTTGTGCTCCTGCTGACCTACCCGTGGCCAGTCTGTCTGGGCTTTGCTTTCAAAGAAAGGCCAATAATTACGGGTGGCAATAATTACCGCACTGGGGAGGCAGGAGAGCAAATTGCAGATTCTCCAAAGCTTCTCTGGGCCTCCTAACAGAAAATCCAATTAAATGGGATTCCCAGCGATGCCCCAGCTCCCGACTCGCCCCTAGCCTGATCTTTATTCCTCACTCAGGACTCCTCCTCGTGCAGTGGGGTTTGCAGGCCAGAGAATTAACAAATCTCGTTTACTCTGAATTTCAGTATCTCTGACTCAGTGCATTTTTGCTGCACTGCCTGAAACTTCTGGAAGCCAAAACCTGGCATTGGGAATTGCAAACACTGGCCTGGGAAGTCATGTGAGCCCAGCTCTCCAAGGATCATCTTTTTTTTCTTTAGGGTGGGAATTCTGCTCGAAATAGCAGAAACAGATGATTTAAATTTTTTGGCTACTTAAAAGTAATTATTTAATCCATTTTGTCTGACTCCACCTGGCCCTTAGACCCTGGGTTTGGGGAAGCTGTACCAGAGCACCACACTCCCCCTTTGAGGGTTGCCTTGCTGCGTGTGAGGCACTTCCCAGGCACTGGAAGATGTAGTGCCTCTTTTGCTGTCCCAGCTTCCTGGAGCCTGGGACAAATCTATCAAGTGAAGCTGCTGTGATCAATCCAAATTCCCTTTCTGGAAGCCATCCAGGGCAGTACTCTACACTTGGCCTCAACATCGATCGGTTCTTGCTCTTTTCCCATGGATTAATGTATCCATTTCTCTTCCACCAAGGAACTCTGCAGCAGCTCCTGTAGAAATGTGCTCAACGTGAGAGGAATTTGAAGAAGCTTCTTCAAATTTAGCACAAAAGCAGCACCACGCCATGAGCACCCTGTTGATAGATATGGCCATTACTGGAGCCTGAGTTCTGGAGGCTCCACACCCCTTTCTAACAAGGAAGAGCCTGCAGCAAGGTGAGGAGTTCCTGAACTTCACCCCAGCAGGAGCTGACTTGGAGTATTCAACATCCATGGGCTGCGCTGGGAAAGCTCCTGGTGCAGACTGTGTCTCAGAAAATCACAGGTGGCTTCAAGTCTGCATTTGCAAAGCCAAACCATCACCTGGGGCTGCTCCCTATGCTTCACTTGGTGATTTCCTGTTCCTCTTGGTTGGTTAAAAGCAAAAAAAAGAAACCCAGTTCGGTTGATTCTTGTTATTGAAAATCTCTTTAAATTAAAAATCAACAGCCAGCAGCAGCCTGGGACAGCCAAGGGTGTCTCATGACTGAGAATTTCTCCACTCCACAAAGCCTTCTCCACGAGCTGAGGCAATCCATGAATGACAAGCAGCATTAATAATCAGCAGCATTAAAGAATTTAAAAAAGGCTGTTGGGATTTTCTTCCTTGACATTTCCAGCGGCACATCAAGCACCAGATTCCCAGAGAAGTTCAAGGCTGGAACTGCAAAACCTGGGCAGCAAGGCAGGACCGTTCCTGCAAGCAGGAGTGAGAGGAGAGGAAGGACCACCCCTGCCATGAACAAGAGCAGAACAGCTTTAAAGGGATGGAGAAGTTTATTTGATGTAACCCACATCTGTGTTTCCAAGAGTGCTCAGGGCCCTGCTGCCCCCAGCATTCCCAAAATCCAGGAGCAGCCACAAAAGCCACAGCTCACTGCTGTTTGTAGCAGAAGTAACAGGCACATAAAACAAAAGTCAAAGCTGAGCCTGGTGCTGAGATTCTTCAAAAGAAAATTATTAAAAAAAAAAAAATTCCATGCAAATGGTTCAAAAAGTTTATTGAATATTTAATTTACAAAAATCATATCCCTATGAGGTGTTCTATGCAAAATTGGATAAAATAAACTGCATATAAAACCCAACCCTAGTAATGCAAATACAACACAGATATGAGACCATGGAAAGGAGAGAAAAATAGTAATAATTATGATGACACACATGTGACATTCATGAAGGATTGTCCCAACCATCCAAGAAGGGGTTCAACGTGATGCCTTCTTCCTTGGTACACCGTACCTGCCACCACTTTGTTCAGGCCTTCTAAATTCCATTGGTCCAAATTTAGAGTTGATCAGAATTCTTTGCCTTCTTTCTTGGCTGCTACACCAGATTTGCCATCTTCCTTTTGATCAGAAGGTGGAAACAGACAGTACAGACATTGAACACGTGCACTACTGGATGCAACTTGCTATCTTTGGTAGGGACCCTAAACCTGCAGTGGTCAGCTTTCTAGAGCGACGGGAATTTCAGTTTTGGCAAAAAAAAAAACCAACCCAAAACAAACAGGTTTAATTGTGTTGTTTACTAGAACAGTACTGGCAGTTTCTGTTGATCATACAAAAAAAAAAAGTCTCTGGTTTAAAAATGGAGATCATTCACATGGGTTTCAAATCCAATGATTAACATTCCTTGACTCGAAAACGGTTCCATAAAATGTCACCACTGCACACAGGCCCTTCCCTGTGTGAGCATGGATGCACTGCACACAGAACACAACTGCAACCCCACCCCTCCTGCCTTTTCCTCCCATTCAAAGCAATGGGAATGTTCCTGCAGGTCTGGATGGCAGTTCCCTTCTGAACAAGCAGGAATCTCCTTGGGTGACTTAACACTTGCACAGTAACTTTTCCAAGTTTTCCTGGGAAAAGAGGAGGGTGAAGCAAAACCAAAAAAGTGAAGCAATTTGGGACAATCAGTGCTATAGAGTTTGCAGCCCTCCTCTGGGATAACATGAGCAGGAGGAGCAGGACCAAGAAAAAATAATTTAAAAAGAGGGAAAACAAAATTAATTCAAGAGCCAAGGAACTTCACTTTAAAAGAGATGGAAAAAGTACCAGACTGTTTCCTTCATAACATTAATATTCCATAAATATTGGACAGTATTTGATTAACTGCCATTAGCTGCAACTCTCAAACATTTTCTCTGCTTTTTTCAAGCACTATCTGGAAAAGAAAAGACAGAAAAGAAAAAAAAGAAGAGAAAAGGAAAAAAAAAAAACCCAACTCTGCACTTCCCCAGTCCTCCTCACTTGGTGGAAATGCAAACAACCTGCACAGCCATGACTTTCTCAGCTGCAAACGCTTAGTGGAAGACTAACTAGACTTGAACACTTGAGTAAATCTGCTCTTTACTTAGGAGTAAAACATGCAATATTACAGCAGACAGCTACCTGTCCTCCAAAAGGCTTGGCTAATTTGGCAGAGAAGAAACGTTTCCAGATGAAAATAAATCCCAAGAGCCTCGGCGACAGACTGAGTAGTTACAATATATTAGCGATTTCTGTGGCGTCAACGTTTTAAAAAGCATCAGCAAAGTATTAAATATAAAAGCCGTGTGTATATACCCCCTCCATCCTCAGGAAAGCCTCGTGGTCTGTAGTGTGAGAAGTCGTGTGTGTGGACTGGGGAATTAAGGCATCAGCAGCAGTGGAGCCCCTACTGCCTGAGCTCCACGTAGTTGGCGGGGAAGAGGCCGTAGCGGCCCTTGCACACCCCCCGCCACCAGCCGTCGTCGATCATCTCGATGTTGGTGATGATGTCGTCGGGGTCGAAGGAGATCTCGTCGTCACCCGCTGCAGGGAGAGCCCGACAGGGTCAGCGCTCACACAGGCAAGGGCTCACAACAGCCCCAGCACTCGGGTGAAAGAGCTTTTTGGAAACTCCCACCATTCCCACAGACAGCACCCAGTAATTCGCACAAGCGTCTCCGCGCTGTTGTCAAACCCCCAAATCCCTGACTTTTCGTTTGCCACCACAGGGGACGTGAAAAGGCAAAGGAAAAATCCAGATTTGTCTTGTGCAGAACAGAGTTTTCAAAGCCAAAGGGTGAAAACAAGAGCTTTGCTCACCAGCTTGGTAATCGTAGAGGGCTATGGCTGTGATCCCAAGTTCATTTTCATACTCATCATACGCATTTTCTTCTGAAAAGAGGAAAGGAGAACAATTAAAACACGAACCACATTATCGCTCTCAGTTCTTTTCTAAGATGCTTCTCCTTCACTTGCACAGGAAGCAGGGAACAACCCATGCTAGGTTCTGTTCCTTCTGCATGTTTTTCCCTAAATCACACACTACTGAAGCATGAAAGGAAGCATTGACAAGAGACATTTAGTACAGGACCACATAAAAACAATCAGCTCTGTACTGCTCCTGTAAAATGTGACAGGACAGCTGAGCCCAAGATCACCATGTAAGAGGGTAATTAATACAAGTGGTGCATGTTGGGGAGGCAGAAAGGGGCCTGTTTCAAATTCCCAGTTTTTGTACCAGAGCAGGTTCATTCTTCACACCTCATCTAGTAACCAGAAGAGGTGAGAAAAACCCAGGAATTCAAAAGAACCTTACTCTTGCAGTTTCATAGATCCCTACTCCGCTCCCTCACAGGCACAGAACGCAACACATCAATTTCAAACTCCCAAGAATTGTTGATTGGATTTTTTTGCTGGCTCGGCACACGTTTAATCTCCAGCTCGGTGCTTTCTTCCCATGTTGAGCTACATTCCATGGGGTGGGAATGGTTACCCCCGAAATTTCTTTTAGAACTGAGGCCCTGGAGAGCACTGTAATTACTCCAACATCATCTCACAGAAGTTAAGTAACTTCAACACCTTGCTGCGGCCATACATTAATTTCCTAATTAAAGTTTGTTGGTGGGGAATGCAGAAAGTCTCATCAGACTGAGAGTTTAGAAAACTAGGACAGCGTGCTATCAGCACCACAGCTCATTCAGCTCTTGCACATGGAAATAATCCTTATCTTAAGGAGTTTCCTGTGAGAAACAAACCTGCTTGGTAGTGGTCTGCTGCTCCTGCCACCTCATAGACAGTCTCTGGCTCGTACTCGGCCTCCCGCTGGCTCACTGCTTCCTGGTAGTCCGGCTCTGCCGCTTTGTAGCCAGCCTCTGGCTCCCGGGCAGCAGGGTAGGATGGGCTGGAGCTCTTGTAGGCTGACCCTGCCTCGTAGGAAACTGCATCCTGCAGGAAGACAGAGGAGCTCTGTCAGGGTTTTGTGAAGAGGTTCCCACGCTCAGGATCAAGCCCCACGTCCCGAAGGCGATCCCAACGAACCTCGTAGAGCGGGCTGCTCTTCTGCTCCGCCGCCTGCGCGACAGGAGAGGCTGGCGGCGTCTGCTTCTTGGCTTTAGCTTGCTCCTAAATCCAGGAGAAAGGAAAACTTCAGTGCAGTTCAGTCACTAAACTGATGCCTAAAGTGGCCACCTAAAAAACAGAGACTGGACAGGAATAAGGGGATAAAGGTAGGTGTTTATTTGAAGGGCCTTCAAAGGCACAGCCTGGGCAGTCAAAAGGCTACAGCCAAGATGGACCCTGGATCATGGGTTCTTCACACTTTTATAAGTTTGGTGCATTTGCATATCAGGGTTCATTCTCCAATCAAAACTTCAGTTAATGATGTAATTTCCCCAAGCTTACCCCCCTTCTGAAGATGTTGGTTTACACATTTTGGGCCTAGGACAATTTGGGTGTCCTTGGAGCAAACCCAGAGAGGTTTGTTATGTCTGACCCGCATAAGAGAACAGCAGCTCACAGGCTACAAGAAACTTCAGAGTTACACACTAAGCAGTACAGGATTTGAAAATACAAAAGTTAAAACCTAAGGCATCAAAAGAGATGACCAAGATACAGCCCTCCAGAATGAAGGACAGGCAGCATATCCTGCAATAAACTGCCGTGGTCACAGGAGGACTGGGCTGGCTGGGCCAAGCAGAGCATCAGAAATGCAGCAAAGCACAAGAGATAAAGGGGAGGAAACAAAAACCCCACGGCACATATGCATGCCTGTGTTTAAAAACAGAGTACCAGTGTTGTTTGGCCCATCTCCACAGAAGCTGTAGGGTTTTGGTGCTCAGTGTATTCACTCTGCTCATCAGCTGGCTGGGCCTCGTGTCCCATTTCAGCCCAAGTTTAAAGAACCTGAAGCCCACACACGTTCTGGGTGCACAACTGATGAACTGCCTTTGATGAGAAATGATCCTGTAAGCTCTGGCAGGTCTGCAAAGCATCCTGCCAAGGCAAAGGACTGAACAGCTCAGACAAAAGTGAGTGCTACCCAGTGGCAGCGCGGGATTCAAATGTTCAGAGGAGTTAAGAGATGTGGTAGAAATAAAAGCAGCATTGCTGTTCTGTGACACAAAGAACGTGGATTTGTTCTGGCACTCCAGTGCTTCATGCTGTGCCATCCCACCTGTAAATCTCGGGGCAATTCCACAATCATTGCAAAGCCACTCATTAGGGAGCCAGGATGCTGAAGTGCAAGAAATGCTGTGCTGTTCACATGACACAAAAAAAGGGAACTATTTCAACAGGTAACTTTCACTTTGCCTCTCTTTACCACAGGGGAAAAGAAAACCATGAATCCAGGGCCAAACTATCTTCCTCACAGTAAAAAAGCAAGAGAGGATGTGTGCAATGGGAATCTGTGCACTCCAGTAGTTAGGCCCATCAAGCTGTAACAACAGAGGATTCTCAGGAGAAATGGCAGTACAGACATGAAGTGGTAGGACTCTGTTCCAAAAAATTCTTCCTCTCCTTTGCTTGTCACAGCTCAGAAAAAAACACATCTAACAAAGAAAGCAAAGCGTGTCTTGAGAGCAGAGCCAGCTTTGAAGACAATTCAAAGCTTAGTGCTGTGCTTTTTGGAAAAAGTCTCTCCTGATGCAAACCCTCCCCCACTTTTAACTCCTGTGCTACAGATAAAAAAGATAAAAAGGCACCAGCAAAGTGATTATTAGAAGTCAAACCTAAGTTTGGGGACAAATTAAGCAGTATCAATCCATTAATGATGTCAAACGTGGCAACAGTTTGACAAATTTGTCCTAGGAAATGGGTCTGCAATCCAGATTATAGTTTAGGATAGACACAGCCTAATTGCCATAAAACATTTAAATTGCATGGTCCCCCTCAGGCTGGGTTCTGTTCCACAGTGAAAGGCTCCACGTGAAAGAGCATCCTGCCTTTCTTTCCAAGGCAGCAGAGCACACTGAAATCGTGAGGCAGCACTGACTAAACCCAGCCATCAAAGAAGAGCTCCCTGAGCACTCTTTGACTGTGTGACATTTGTGAGAAGCAAACCAGAACGAGGATTACCAGTAAACAGGGCTCTGGAAGGAATGCAGTCCATATGCACATTCCCCTGGTTGGGAGTGTGTGTGCCCACATACCCTCTGGAAGTGAGACTTTCTCCTTTGGTGTGAAGAAGTTCCCTGACAGGAATAAAGTTCACTCCAGTCAGAGTCCGTGCCTGCCCTCTGCACTATCTGTGGATGGTGTGGATCACATCCCTGCCCTTCCCATGCTCAGCTTGGGAGCAAGGGGCAGTGCCAGCAGTTCCCCTCAACCTCATCCCCCCTCTCTGTGCCTGCAGAATCCCACAATTAACCATGGAGACGTTCAGGCTGTAAGAACATTAATCATCTGGTTACAGGGAAATTTAAATACCAGCTTTGGGGGAAAAACTTCAAATGTGTCCAGGCAACAGAATCCTTGATGGAACACAAGAAAAATCCAGCAAAATGGCTTGGATTTAACCCACACTTTCAGCAAAAATACCAGTAAAGAAATAATGCAATTCCTGAGATAACAAAGGAATAAAACCAAAAAGACATAGCAGTTAAGGCCCCTTCCAACCTAAACCATTCCATGACCTCTTCCTCTCCCAGCTTTTCTCCAGCACAGTGAAGAAACCCCAGGAGTGTTTGGGGGAAGGTATTAAAAGTCCACATGGAGGAAAGGCAGCATAAGAATGATACACAAAGATGAGCTCCCATTCAGCCTGTGATACATCTCTGCAGTGAACACATGCTCACACTGCCCATCGTGGTGCCAAAAGGCAAAACAGGTGATAAGCTGAGAGAAAAAGGGAAAATAAGAAAAAAATAAAAAATAAAACAGAAAAAAAAGCCATCACTTTAGAGGAAGAGAGCCTACCAGGCACTTTTTCGTACTCTTAAAACAAATTAGTTACATCAAGCCTTAGTCTCCTCTAATATAAACTAATCTAAACAAATATGCAAATTCCATAAAGCAGATAAGATGTACTTTCTGACTAAACATGTCCTGGAATTATCTTGCTTATGAATAACACAAAAATCACGAAGCTTTTACCCATGCCAATGCTAAGTCAATTTTTTTAATTCCCTACCTAAGATTCAATTAACAATGGGAAGATTATCTTCCCCTAATCTCCTGGCCATGTGCTACACCACGTCCATCTCCCAGAACACTGATCCCAAAGGAACAGCATCACCAGCTATCACCATGGGGTTAAACTTCTTGAACATGGAGGGCCTTTTGGGGACCACAGAGCTCTCCCCTCACGAGCTCCTCTGTGCCCAAAGGGAATCTGGGACTGCCAAAAGGCAGAAGTACAGGAGGAAAAGGCCAGGCTGGAGTCACACACGTTGAGCTTTAAAGCCCAGCTGGAAAGAAGGAAAATACCTTTTCTCAGAGATTCCCTTTCCTCCCAGCATTGCATTGAAACCACTGGCTGCTCCAATGGGATTTGGATCTTACTGACCTCCAGTTTCCTCCGAGCCTCCTCCTGCTCTTGCTTCTCCCTGGCCATTCTTTGGGCTCTCTCAGCTTCTGCCTTCCTTCGGTCCTCCTGCTCTTTCTCCTTGGCCAGGTTCTCAAAGTTAGCTCGGATGCTGCTTGTTTTATTAGCAACTGTGACATGGAGAAGAATTCAGGTCAAATCATGTCTCGGGTTCTCTATAAAGGTAGCCTGGAATGAGTTTTTGCTACAAATTTCTGCTTTTCTGTCCTCTGAGCTCATCGTCCAGTCAGGGAAGTCCTTCCTTCTCCCTCCCCCTTCCCAGCCCAAACCTCTTGTGCACCACATTTCTCTTCCAAAAAACCCTCTGTAATGCTTCTCCCTCCTCTCCTTCATGGTACAGCCCCCACCACTGCCCTACACAGTCCATTCTCCCTTATTCCTTCCTTCTTCTCACGCCTTTTATTCTCCCTTCCTTAACTCTGATAAGCCCCAAGAGAAAAAACAAACTGGAACAAAGCAAAACAACCTCTAAAGGAGGGAGGCAGAGTATCTGAGGCTGCTGAAGAGTTGCAAATGCAGCAGCTCCCTCTGGATGATCCTTACTCAGCACTTACTACATCAATATCCCAGGATTCTGGACATTATCACCTCGAAAGAAAGGATTTGGGGCCAATGCCTTACCAGCTTCTACTGGCTTGGTCTTCTGATAAGTTGATGCTGGTTTCTCAATATCTTCAAAAGTTGCTGCATTCTATCAGTAAGGACAAAAAGGATACATGTAAAAACCCCCACAAATTCACGAAGACATTCACACAGCCTCAATCTGAGATATTTTACTGTGATACTGTCCCTAAGGCTTTTTGCAGAACATCAAAACCAGATCAAGAAGAATCAAAACTTGACAAACAGAATAATCCTTTCTGCAAGTCAAACTAGAAAGAATTAATCTTCAGGGGCAGTTCTAAACACATCAAAATCCTATTAATTAAAAGTTTATGAGTGACTCATCAGAACTAAAACCAAGGCAATACCCTAAACACACATTGTGTAGCTGTTGCTGTTCTAATCCACGTAAGCTGGCAACAGCTCTGTGTGTATAAATTTGCTTTTTAAAGGTTTAGAAAAGCACAAAACTCTGCTCTTAGACTGGAGAAGTGTCCAGAAATAGAGAACTGGGCAGTGCAGATCTAACCAGGCTGTTCTGCATCCTCACAGACTGCTGAAGTCATGGCTCTTTGAAGGAACCTACCTTGTCCATCCGATCTTTCTGGACGCCGTACTTCCCTCCAAATCCTTTGGAATAATCTAAAAGCAGGACAAAAAAGGTCAGAGCAGGGAGTTTGGTGCCCCTCCCGCCTTGCTGCCAAATGCAAACAGCCACCTCAGGTGCAAAGAGCCATTTCAGCTGCATGCAGAGCCACAGTGACAGCCACCAGAGAAAATGCAACCTGGCTTTGATGCAGAGAGGACACAGAAGCCCAGGAGCCCTCAGGAAGACCAGCAGATGACAGACTGTGGGCCACATGCATTCCCTGAGTAAACATGAAGCCGAGGATAGATCAGGGATCAAGCAAGCAGCAAGGGAGGAGCCCTTCTGATGCATCACTTCTGTAACACAGCCTTTGACAGCACCAATTCTGAGCCCTCTGCAGTAATCACGGAGCCTGAGCCATTTTGCTTTGCTCAAAGGAGTCTTCGGTGACCACAGAGGTGTTTTGGGATTTTTTTTTTCCTGTTTAACTTGGTAAATTCTATGAATGGCAGGAAAACGTAACAAATTTCTCATTCCGGTGGATTTGGTTGTGATACTCAGCTGGTGAATATTAAATATTAAAGCCACTGCTGGTAACTCCTGCTCTACACATGGAAAGGGGCAATTCCACAGGCCAGCTTCAGTTGCCTAAAGCAACTTGGCAGCACAGAATTGGGGTGGCTGTGCTATCCCACACCAGCCCTGAGCTGCACACTCTTCCTCCCAGCTGGTGCTGACCCCAGCCCTTGTCACACTCCCAAGACGGGTTCGCTCATTGGTGATGTTGATAAAAACAACAAACCAACCCAGACACGAGTGGGTTTCTGCTCTCAGAGGAATGTCTGAGGAGCACCAGAGCAGCACAGCAGCAGCAGCAAGAGCGTGTGGCTGGAAAAACACCTCTTTGTGGTGGCAGTGAGCTGTAGGAATGTGCCCTTACACCCTCTACGTGGACAGGCTTTCCTATCCATCCCTGGAATACACCCCCTGCTCCTCTCAGCCCCCAAACCACTGGCTCTCCCTGCCAGCCATCGTAGTGTTTGTACTCTAAAAGTCTGAATGTGTCTCTATAGCACAGGAAAATATCAACTATCAATGAACACCCTCATTTTCTTCAGCTTTGTATGTATTTTCAGCCAGAATAAATATACTACACTTACATTTTCCTGCTCCAGACTCCTCACTTTAAGATAACGGAATACCAGGAATTCATGGGTTGTACCCCAACTATTTCACAATGAATAAAGAGAGCATTATAACAGCATTTGCTCACCCAAGAAGCACAAACATTCCCTACTTCTGTCAAAGACTACAATAATTTTAAAATGATCCTGCCACAGCCCGTTGCTTGTTAATGGTTACGTGCACGGTCGTTATCTGAATGTTTTCCCACCAATTTATCCAGGCAAAACTTTATATTTAGTCTCTAAAACTAACTTCATTAGCATCATACTCACAATAATGTTACTATCACACTGCGTGTACAGCTATGAACTAATTCAGGATTTTACAGAGCTGCTGCCTAAACACTGGGTGTTTCCTGAACACAGGCTTGCTTTAGGTGATATTTTGAGGATAAAATGAAGAGAACTGCTGGATCACGGAAGGATAGAAGCGCAAGAAAGTGTCTGCACATTCCTGGCGTTGATCTACTCAAGAGAACTATTTCAGACTGTGTGAGAAGTGGCTGCACTGGTAAGAGAGTAACAAGTGAAAACGGTGCCTTGTTGAGATTCATGCTTGGCTAGTTTCTCCTTGTAATCAAACCCCACAGCAGATGGATCCTGCCTTTCTGTCTGTACACCAAATTTCCCTCCGAAACCACTCTTATAGTCTGAAAAAGCCACATGGGATACATTAAAACCAAGGCAGGAAAATAAAGAAGTTTAGTCAGAGACACTCAAAATAACTTTTGCAATATTTTCAATTGTCAGCAATTTTGGATGGTGAAAAAAAAGAAGTATCTCAAGACACTTCTGTAAAAGTAAATTGAAAAAAAGTCTCAACTTGAGATGATTTATCAGATATAAGAACACCATTCTGAAGTCACAGAAAAAAAAGCATTTCTCAACATTTTTCATCCATACTGCGTAATGCACTTGCATGTGATCAAAGGTATGAACACAGGCACACAGGTAATTTGTTCACCCAAACAAACCAACAAAAGATACAAGAGAATAAACAAAATAAACACCAAAACCTACACGAGAATCAAATGAGCTCCCTTCATCATTGTGGTTAACATTTGTACAGAGAGCTGACTTTTAAGGAGGTGTGAAGATGGGTTCCCCAGAGACCACCCTCCAGATATTCCTTAAAGGAAGGAGGAATATTCCTGCTGCCACACAGCTTGAGGGAGAAAAGGTTTCAGCTAAGAGCTGATCACTCCCTACTGCTGCCTAGGGAACAGCCCTTTACATATATATATATATATATTTATATTTATATATATAAATATATATGTGTATTATAAAATGAGGGATGGCATAGGAAAAAAGGGCTTCAGGTAACCCTCTCACAACAAATCTGCTGGAGCACCCAACAGAACAATATTCTGAGGAACAGTTTTAATTTCATTACTAAAAAAATATTAATTTCTTTAAAGTTAGAGCAGTGGCAGGCAGAGGGCTACGGAGCAATAGCTGTATTTTACAGGAAGCTGTATTTTTACTGGGCACCGAGTATTTCACAGGAGTAGGCACCCCACAGGCCAGGAGGAAGGACTCCATTTGATTTTAGACTGTCCCTGCATGAAAACAGCGATATACACAACAGAATCCAGAAGGGAAAAATTATCTGTGGAGAGTACAAAAGAATTCCTAACCTGTGGTTTGCACAGCTCAACTGAAAAAGGAAAATAATCCAGGCTACTTGCAGGCTCACAAAGGGAGAATTTAGCCCCGAGCCTGGACTTTGAGGGGCTGGGTGTCAGCTGCTTTGCAGACACCAGTTCAACCAGTGCCAGCAAAACCCAGACACAGGAAAGGAGCCTCAGGTCAGCTCCTGTGAGGCTGGGCCCAAAGACACCAGGGCAGGGGCTCACACAGGCAACAGGAGGTCAAAATGAGGGGAGGCAGAAAGAACAGCAAGGAACTGAGAGCTGCTCTACCTTTCTGGGACTCGTGCAGCTGCACTTTCTCCTGGTGGTCCCAGCCAAGGGCACACTTGTCTTGTCTGTCTGTCTGCACGCCAAACTTGCCTCCAAAGCCCTTCACATAATCTGTGAAGTTTTCAGAAAACATTATTGCAATTAGTAGCTGTAAATGGCAGCTAATAAAAAAAAACCAGGAACATGTTAGGGGATCAGCTGCCCTGTTCATAATACACTCATTTAAGAGGATCCGAAATCTGCACACACACGGGGCAAACACACATCTACCACAAAAATAAAAACCTAAAAACTCCCACCCAAAAAAAACCTCACAAAGAAAGTATTTTTCCCAGGTTTAAAAGGGTCCGAGCTGCTATTTTTAAGGAAGGTAATAAAAACCTTTCTGTGATTCATGTTTTTCCGTTTTGCCTTGATATTCAAAGCCAACAGCACTTTTATCCACTTTGTCCTTGTCGACACCGTATTTACCACCAAAGCCCTTGGAGTAATCTAGAGATAAGAGGGAAGAGTTTTGTTTGTAAGTGTTCAGCAACAAAACCATCACCTTGAGAAATTGAGATAATCAGGGCTGCTAGCACTACATCATGTTTTAAAAGAAGCACTGACATCCTCAGTTAAACTTGATTTCAGACACTGAAGTCAGAAATCCTCCAGAATACATTCTCCATGATGGAAAATAAAATAGCATTTTGCTGGGCAATGCCAGCAGTTCAGCTGCTTGACTCCTTGGTAAAATTCTGATGACACTTTTAGCAAAGTGAACTTCAAAACCCATGTCAGCAACAGCCTGGATGATTTTAAATACCCACTGCTTAGCATTTCTAGAGTGCAAACATTTCTTTAAGATAAACAGGAAACAGATGGCAAATTGTCACCATTTTTCAATAAAATAGTCGATTTTTGATCAGATATGCCTAGAAACCCGACCAGCAACACAATATTAACTCTAAATGCTGCTAATTGATAAATGTGTTAATCCACGAACAGGTGATTCTTTTCAAAGCACTTCTCTGTGGTGGTTAAACTGCTCACAGTCTGAGTACTTTGATTTACAGCTTTTCAAAAGGAGCTGTAAAAAACCTCCAGACAAGCCTCTGTGCCCTGGACCATCGCTCAAAACCAGGCAGAACTGACGTTTTTTAGGGGTTTTTTTTTTTCACAAGTCGAGGTTTTCATCAACGTAAATTTTACCCAGCGTTACCTTTCAGCAGGTTGGGAGTGCAAGAGGTGTAAAACATGAGTATTTTACAACACGGCCTATGGGCAGTGCCTACAGCATCAGGGAAGGAGCCTGCTAACACATGTGTGTCTATTCACCCTTCTGGGAGTCGTGTTTCTCAGTTTTCCCCTGGTAATCAAACCCCACTGCACTCTTGTCCACTCTGTCAGCCTGTACTCCGTATTTTCCACCAAAACCACTTGAGTAGTCTGCATTGAGAGTAAAGCACAATAAAAACAGCATGAAGGCACTTGTCATGGATACAGCACAGCCTAGCAATTGAGGGGAAAAAAAAGTTATTTCAGAACTGAAGTATGATTAATGCTTTTAGCACACAAAATTCAGTTTAATTTTAAACACAAGCAACAGTCCTACAGCTTATGATGGTTCCTGTTAAATTTATTCCCTATGTCCAACAGGGTGCAATACAGCAAAGGGCAACTCCCAGTCTTCCTGACATGTCCTTGAACCTCACTTCAGAAAGAAAAACAAGACTCCTGACGATCCACTATTTCTTTGTCCTAAAACCTCATCAACTCATGAAACTGCTCTGAAATTCATTTTTTCCTCTTTTGTTCCACCAAACCCACCATTTGATGCATTGAGAATGTCATGCAGAGGTCTCACTAAATGAGGTACTTTCCATACAGTAAAAGAATCTACTCTATTTTTTATAGAAAATGTGCTCACAGAGGTGACCACCTCCCCACTTTACCTTTTTGGGAGGGATGCTTCTCAGTTTTGCCCTGATATTCAAACCCAACAGCTGACTGGAAGAGAAATAAAATGATACATGTGACAGAGTTAGGCATCAGGAGAAAAACTGCCCGCACTTCAGTGGACAAAGAGCATGGCAAGTTCCTGTGTCTTTCCATACTGCTCTGACCTTCTGGATTGGGGGCATAAATACCTATTTAACTTATGTGCCATATGCATTTACATGGTAATTCAGTGCATGTGTTCATGGCCAGGGGTTTTGTCCTCCCTTGCCAAGGCAAACTGCACCAGCAGCACATTCTGGCCTGGCCTTGCCAGGCCCAGCAATGCAGTATGACAGAAATCCAGCATTTCCATGCAGGGATTGTTACGGAGTCTTGGAACAGGGCATTAATTATCCTGCCCAGTAGCTCATGTTAAGATAGAGGACAAACCATCCCCAAACCCCTCCTGCTACAGCATTCACACTGACCTTGTCAAAGAACACAAAAATAGTAATATTTTAACAGCTCTTTTCAGCTTTCTTTTCAACTCATCTCAATCTCCCACGAGGGATCTTCTCTACTCTGCTTTAAACAGTAATTTATCTCCACAACAGTCAGTGTTAGCTTCTGCTAAACTTCAAAAAGAGCAGGAAGAGCAGCCCACACCAGCATCCTAGGGCACTGGAATTTTGCAGTTTTACGTACAAAAGGAGGAAATAAACCACTGTGGGTGGCTGCAGGAGGAGGTGAAATCACTCACCTGGTCAACTCGATCGGTTTGTACTCCAAACTTGCCACCAAACCCTTTCACCGAATCCACTTGGGAGCAATGCTTAGAAAGTTTGGATTGGTATTCATGTCCAACAGCTGACTGGAAGAGATGGGTTAAGTTCAGAGACAGCAGTTCTACCCAGGTCTGTGTGTCAGGCACAACAGTGCACCAAGCAACCCAAAAGGGAGAGTTTTGTCACCAACATGCACCACTGCCACTCCTCCTGCTGAAACCAACTTCCCTGGAAATCCCTACTCACTTGGGAGGTCTCCACAAGGATTTTGCCATGCGAGCAATCCAGCCTAGGCAAGGGAAGTGACTGAATTTTATGGGGACTTTTTTATGCCCTGCATTTGCACTTCAAAAGCAGAGGAATGAAAACAAGACAGGTACAGAGGGAGTCTTGATGGTGTTCATGCAGAATTCGAAGTGAGTTCCAGGTGAAACACACAGCCTTGTGTTTAGGCACTTGTATTTAGGGATCTGTTTTAGCTGATAGGGGACTGCAACAAATACAACCAAAGCCAGCTGCCACTGGTTTAGGGAGGCATAAATCAGAATTAGGCATCTTCCTCACCTGCAAAATGGTACTGAACATGAGGAGATGCATTCACACCTGTGCCAAAGGCATCCCAGCCCTGCATCCTGGCCCTGGAAGTTGAGCTGAACAGAGGCTGAGCTCCATCCATCCCACCACGACTGGCAGGACACAGGGATATGTAATTACACACCTGGAGCTGCCTCCAAACAGCCTCTGCTAGTGTTACACTGACCTAGTGCTGGGGAGCCCTTCCAGCTCCTGGAATTGATGCTGGAGCCTCACACCTCGAGCAAAAATGCTTTTTCCTTGCTCAGTGCCAACACTGGGAACTGGCCAGAGCAATTCACCAGTTTAATCCAACACTGGATAATCCTGTGCCAGGCAGCTGCACCAAGGTGAATTACTTTGAGGACACAAGGTGTCTGCACACCTAAGTAACTTGGATTTTACAGTGTTTGCTCTTTTTCTTCCACACAGGTGCTGGAGGGAACATTCCCAGCAGGTAGGGAAGCAAAACATTACTGGCTGAAGTTACTGCCAGGTAACACATCAAGGATGGCAACAACAGGAGACTACTTTAACTCAAAAGCTAGTTACGAAAGCTCCCTTCTTTTCCTGACTGAAACAATCACACTCCTGTTTGTTTTGCAGGTGTTCTGTAGTAGAGTATCTGTTAAATGTGACAGAAAAGGCTCCCACCTCCCTTTATTCTTCCCATTACATTTACAGAAAACAGGAAGCTCTGAAAATGTTAGAGTTTATGTGGTTTTACATGATCTCTCTTTTGTTACACCAACTGAGGTATAAACGTGGTGTTTTCTTTGTGGTACCAGGACTTTCTGCATTTCACCAAATACCAAGCCTTACAACAAAACCCCCTTTAGAAAAGGCTTAGAAGAATATTTTTCTTGGAAATCTGTATTTCAGAGTAAAACACCCATATAATTTTTCTGCACATTTTAAACCAGCTCGGGAGGTGTGGCACACAGAGTGATGTTCATTTTAACTCAGCACCGAGGTTTTGCCCTAAATGCAGCAAAACCCTGCACCATGACAACGCTGCAGTGACCCTGATTTAACGACCAAGCTTTAGGAGCAGCACACCTGCACAGATACCTGCAAAGGAGACATCTCAGCCACAAGGCTTCAGAACTACAGTTACAAGGGAGAAAGATTCATTACCACCATAAATCATGAATGCCTCCTGCCACCAGCATCACTCAGATGGGCATGACCAGCACGTTTTTCCCCCATGATTAATTCTGGCCTATGGGAAACACTGCTGACTTCTGTTCCTTTCTTCCTCCCCATGGACACAGGTGAGGGATAAACTGCTGACACTAGAGAGCAGCAGCAGAACAGGCCTGGTGGTTGAATCTGCTCAGCAATTCCTTTTCTCAGATTCAAAGGTTAGCCTATTTCAAAGGCCCACTGAGAATGGGACAGCAATTAACTCTGGAATACGGGAATCCAGCAAAAATTTAAGGCTGTCAAGTTACCAAGAATAGAGAAAGTAAATAAAGTAAGAAAACTTTCTTACTCAGGAATGTTTTGTTTCTTATTCTAGCAGAGCTCATGAAAGAAAGTAGCCCAAAGTTGATATGCCTATTTATCACATGACTAAAGGAGTTATATTAAGAATTATAATTTTTTTAACAGTGTAACATAAGCAGCCATCAACTCCTTATATCAAAAACTACCATCTGATTGAAGTACGATGATATTTTAAATACTTGCATTATTTGTCACTGTTCACAGTTTGTTCCCAAGAGCTGCTCTCTGATTTTAATGCAGCAGCACATCCTTTTTTCATTTTTTGGCAATCTCTATCTACATGCATAGAAGAGCTGGCACAGCATCCAAACAGAAAGATCATACTGGATTTATTAACGCACAAAACACTCTGTTAATTTAGAAACAGAAATTTAAAGACTTAAATCCTGACTCCAGGGGAATCCTCTCACGACTTGGCATCAGTCAAAACCATGTGGGGCCATTGCACATCCCAGAGCAAAGCTGGAACAAGCTCAGCTTACAGAGTGGTGCTGGCCACGGGCAAGGCACAGCTTATCACTTCACTTATCACTTCACCCCAGGGAAGCCCCATTCACACTTACTTTATCCATTCGATCTTGTTCCACGCCAAACTTCCCTCCATAGCCATGGGAAGCTTTTGGTCCTGTTTGCAGCTCCCTCTCTTTGAGGTTCTGGTGTTCTTGGAATACATTCTCCCTCAGCTGATGAATACTTTAGAAGACAAATAACCAAGCAGCAAGTTTTACTAAGGAAGTTTCAGCAAGCAACTTCATGAAGATGCAAAATATAAAGCTGACAAAAATATCATCCTAATTAGAAGTTGGATAACTTGTTATTTTTCAAGCCCTTCCTGTTTTTTCAGTGCAAAAACATCTCCTCATATTTTGAGACACTGGACATGTCCCACTGAAAAATGTTGTCTAAAGAAAGAAAAGAAACTTGCTGGTTTTAAGACTAATGTGGAAGGGAACTTTGCTATTTTAACAATCCATTATCTAGAACTGATTTGTGCCTGAAACATGTTTTTTTTTTCCCTCATGTCCTAATTTAAATTCTTCCCAACACTTTCTATTTAGATGGCAACTTTTCAGAACAGGGATCATCTCTTATCACACAGTCCCTATGGTAACAGGGCTAATTCTAACAGAGCATTTCTGGACACCACTCCACTGCAAAATAAAGATGTAAGGAAACTTGCACCTCCTCTTCCCAAAGTGATCCCTTAAAATATGCAGGAATTGAACTGAGGGCAGTGCAGGCTATGCACAAGGAGGGTAACCCAGGCTGTAATCTGTACCTTAAGCACTTCCCACCCGAGTTTTAAGCTTCCTCAGGTGTAATTCAGCCAGCAGGAATCCCCACCGCCCTCAGAACAGGGCAGAGTAACACTGATACCTGAAGTAACCAGAGTTCAGTCTCTCTCTGTTTGCAACAATCACACCTTTCCTAAAACCGCTTTAAAGTTCAGTCTTAGGCACTTTTTGTAAGAAATACAAGACTCAGGAGATGCACCATTTCTGTTTCACAGATCCCTCTGTGATGCACTCATCTCCTTTTCTATCAGAGAGCTCAGTTTGCTACTTTGCCAGGGTTTTTATGGGTTTGATGGCAGCAGTTTTCTACACAAAGTGTAAGAATTAAGAGACCAAACGTTTCCTTAAAGTACCAAACCAGAGCTGCTCAGATCCCTCAGCTTCTCCCCTGGCACTACTGGCTCGTGTACCAAAACAGCACAGAGAACCTTTCCAGACACAGAGGCAGGAAAAATCCCATTCCCAGAGACAAAGAAAGATTTAAGAGTCCCTACACCGTATTTCTGCTGTTAATTTCAGCTCTGAAGACACTGACAGATTTAAAAGGCCAGCAGTCTGGCAAATAATCAGTCTTCTACAGGGCTCCTTGTTTTAATTATGAAGACACAAGTAACTGAGAACATGAGGTGATTAAAAGTCGCCTGGGACTGTGCCTATTAATACATTTCACAAGAGAGGTGCTTTACTTGATGTGCTCTTGGTGGCCGGATCCATTCACAGTTTTAGCTCCCCAGCGCTGCTCTTTCTCACTCACATCGTTCTGTGAAGGACACACATAAAAAGAGAGTTAAAAACCCAAAGAAATCACTAGTTACACACATTTCAGAATTCACAGCAGAAACTTCCAGCAGTCACTGAGACCACAAGTGTTAGAAAAGCAGCTTCACTTCCCCTCCACCTCCAAGGACCTGCTCCTCACAGTTCATTTCTCCAAGACACGGCCCCCACCCTGCAGAGCTCCTCTGGAACTGTCCCAGAACCCACTCCTGGCAGATCAGTGAACCCCAAAAGCCGTACCACAAAGTCTGGATCCGTCTCCCAGTCATCAGCTCCGTCATCCTGGCTGACAGACACGGTGTGGCCTGCAGTAGCCTTCCACATCTGCAACAGCAGCAGGAGAAGCAGGGTCACGCTCCACTCACATGCCAGCTCATTTGATTCATGCCAGAGCTGACAGAGGAGATGCAATCCGAAATTCCCAAAAAGTATGCTATTTAACTACATCATCAAAAGCTGTGCTTGAAGTGCAAACAGGTTTGACCACTGGTGCTCAGGCTGTCTTCTCAAGCTGGCTTTAAAACCTGTTTAACTCTCCCATTTGCACTGTAAAAAGATTAGGAGCAATTGCTGTTTCAAAGAGAACAAAGTCACCTTTCTTTGCCCAAATTAACGTGTGCCTTTTGTGCAGCCACTGCACTCAAAGACTTCTCCTCACACAGGTTTCCAAGCCAACATGCACTTCCAGAGACTGCTGCTAATTCTGGATCCTGTGCATGTATTTAAGGTGTTTTTTATTCCCAGGCATTAAAAATGATGAGCACAACATTGTTCTTCACCTGCATTGCGCCTGCACAACCTCCTCTGCCGTGCAGTGAGTTTCAGCACGGTGACAGAAATCCCAACAACTCTAAGAACTTGCACACAATCCAGACATTGCTCCAACAACAGAGAACAGGAGTGTCTCTGTTCCTCGGGTAATCCCTTGTGAAACACACTCAGCACCTCGTCTGGCTTTCAGGAGAACCAGAGGGTGACTGCTGGAGCACTGACAGCAGGAAGCAAGACTCGTAAAAAAGGCAAACAATGACTCCTAAAAACAACACCCAGCACTTTCAAGAGGTTAATGACTTGGGGCCTCTCGCTTTCTGGAAACCTTATCCCCTGTGGAGTATCAAGTTGGATGCTTTTAACACTTCTGAATGCAACTAGTTAGCAGAATTCCTGATCTTCCTGGTGCTAATGGCTGGATTTTACACCCTTTGTTCTACGTAAATGAAAACAAATAAATTCTAGAAAGCAGAACTAAAACATCAAACTACAAGCTGCCTGCTCTCCCAGCTTTTTCAGAATACACTTCAGAGAGAGGATTTCATTTCAGCTTGCTTTTCAACTAGGGTTCAGTTTTTTAACATACCATCATTCTGTCCACTTACCTTTATCCTTCTCACTAAGAATAGATTACAAAGGTAATTATCACAGGCTATTTAATTCACACAAGCATAATTCAGTGGGCGGGATGAAAACTCCCTCTTAAATGTATAACTAATAAGCCCTGGGTAAAGTCCACAGCTCGTTCTGTCAGGCTTGTTCTGCAGCCTGGCAGAACGAGCTGATGAGCCAGTTTTATGGAGCATTTCAGAAATTTCAGGACTGGTAACGTGAGTGAGAACAACTGAAAAACTGACAGTCAAACACCAGGGCAGCAAACGCTGGAGTAGCCTGGAAGGAGGGTGTGAAAGCAGAGCAGGTGACATTCTAACACAGGATAAGTAGGTTTCCTCTCATGGTTTTTCAGGTCTCCCATCTCCAAATTCCTCTGGCAGTTAAGGAACTAATCTTTGTAATAGTACTTCATCTCCAAAAAAACTGTGAGACTACGAGTTTATAACCCAAAGCTTTAGAATATGGGCATTTTAACATCATCCTTAAAGCCTTCTCTCACATGATTGTGTCTGATTGTCCTACTCTTTCCTACTAAAATCCGATCTCTCGCCAAAAAAAGCCCCAAAAGCCTCGGGAAGCAGAACCCAACCAGCTCAATAATGAAACTCAACATGGGTCCAAGCTCTTTCTAACTTCTCCTGAGAGAGATGTTTTGTACCCATCCTTCCGTGCTCCACCACGCTGTGCAAGATGTTTAGGAATGGAATTCAAGTAACAACAGCTGAAGCAGAGGTACATATGTGTATGGTAAATTTCTATATACTTTATGCAAAACACAACTTTTTTCCCCCAAGTACTTGTTTCTTATGCTCACTTGACTGATGTATTTTGTTCATTCAGCTGTGCTCGGACGTTTCAAAGAACAAAAGCTGGATCCTTCAGTCTAGGTTTCATTGCTTCCTCCTCAAGCTCCCACAAACAATAGCGCAGGGAAGGATTTCACACGCACCTCCGTGCAAAATCCAGAATCCACCACGATTCTTTGCAAATCATGCACACAGACGCCAACATTTTTCCACAGCTCAACCCTGCATTCTACGAAGTGAATTCTACAAGGAGCAAAGCAGCCCCAGTGACCAAGGCTCCCAGTCCAGAGCTAGCAGGAATAAGCCTGGTTTCCGCCTGCTATTCCAGCACCGATTCCAGGGCAGAACGAGGAGAAACACGATCTATTCATGACTCACTGGCTCACGTGGTCATGATTCCTGAAGGAAGAAGCGAACGCTACGGTTCGAACACAAACCCAGGCTAAATATATGCCTCGAATGTATGCGCTCCTCAGCGCTGCTATGACTAATCAGCGCACACATCATCCTACCCAGCACCTTTAGCGGCACCCTCGGCAACTCCCCGCTGCCCGGGCCTAGGGACGAGCTCCGGGCAGCAGCAGCCGAGGCTCGGGGCGCAGGGGAGGGGAGCCGGGCAGCAGCTCCGG